>CM068541.1:0-577500 GCA_035048495.1 Euptelea pleiosperma | reverse complement strand
TTATATTTTGATGTTGCTCTTATTCTACTATTTCTATTCATATGGACCTACGTATCATCTAAATCCCACGATTGGAATCAATACCTAGCTCACGCACTCCCATGTTTGCCTCATACCATAGTGGACCTATACACCAAAAGAAGCATATTTGTTGATTTTTGGACATTGGATTTAAGTGTAGGTCCACCATATGTGAAATTTATTGATTGCAAAATGATGTATGCATCATCACGTAGTACTTATAAATTAAATTTGTACAAAATGAAACAAAGAATTTACGTGGTTCCCCATTCAATATTGGGTACATCCACGGACCATTTTTCTTTGGTCAAATCCACTATTTTCTGATTTTAGTACAATATATATGTGAATAACTTTACATTACAAAAAAATAAAAAAATACATCTTCAGTTTCTTCTTCGCTCCGCTTCACTTCATTCGTCTGAACTTGAGTTTCTCCTTCGCTCTATTCGACATTGCCTATTCTTTGATGACAAACAAATAAAAAAAATACAAATCGAAATATAACTGATATTAAATAGGATTTCTACAAGATGCCCGATTATGTCCAATACCACCACAACGACTGCAATGTAATGCTCGTACATCTCGAACATCGGTGTTTCGTCGATTTACTTTGGGACGACCAGGACGACGTCGAGTTAATGGTGGCAATATTGAAATTGGTCTCATATTTTCTGGATGTTGCAATTCGTATGGATGTTGTATTCCTTCCATAGAAGTAGCATAAGCTTGTCGGTATTTTTCAACCGTTAGTTCAGAAGAACAAAAATCATAGCAATCCCATCTCCTATTTGCACATGCAGCTATTGCATGTACACATGGAATACGGGTATGTTGCCATTTTCCACATGTACAAAGTGCGCTAGCCATGTTGACGACATCAGTTCTATTTGTTGCTCGGTCTTTAATTTCAAATTTCATTTCATCAATAGACAATATATTCAAAAATTTTGCTTTCTCTTTTCTTTTTGTAAGTTTTTTTTCAGCTTTTGGGACTAGTTTTGATGTCCATGATTGACCTTTTACCCTACAATTTTTCTGAATATTAATTATTTTACACCTAATCCCATCTAATAATCCCGATATTGGTTTTAAACGTAAATCTTTAATCCAGCATTAAATGATTCTGCGAAAATTAATTATAATACTAAAATCTTTATCCGGAGAATACGCTGTTGCCCAATGAATTAAGTTGTGTGATTCTTGTTCCCCCCCAATAATCCATTCATAAATTTCAGTGTTCTCATTTTTTATCGTCTCTAGATATGAATTACAATCTATATTATTATATGCTTTTGCTACTTTTTTTAATAATTTACAAAAATTTGGTTCTCTAAATCGTTTTTTTAAATTTTGTTCAAAATGTCTCACACAAAAGAAATGCAAGTGTGAAGGAAAATGCTTAGCAACTCCTTGCATAAGTCCTTTTTGTCTATCAGAAATAAAAGATATCCTACAATGAAAAGGACTAAAAGCTATTTCAAATGAATTTAAAAACCAATCCCAAGTATGTTTATCCTCAGCCTCGACAACGGCAAATGCTAATGGAAAAAGACCACCATTAGGGTCTACGGATGTCGCCGCAAGCAAGATACCTTGATATTTTCCTTTTAAAAATGTACCATCTAATCCTACAATAGGTTTGCATCCATTTTTAAATCCTTCTATACATGCTTTAAAACAAATAAAAATTCGTTGAAAATTTCCATTACTATTAGTTTGAAGATGACAAACACTGGGGATTTGTTTCTAAAATAGTCTGACAATAATGCTCTAAGTTCTTATATGCCTCTATTTCACAACCATGTATGTCTCTCATTGCTTTCTCCCTAGCATTCCAAGCTTTCTTGTATGAAACGTCTACACCATGATCACGTTTCATGTCCTTTATTATATCTATGGGACTATAATATTGATTATCAGCTAAACGACCTCTAATTATATTCCTAATCCAATTACTACTTGCTTGAGGATGACTCCCCAAACTCATTCTGCCTATGCATGTATGACAATCATTATAGGTACGAATTGTAAACAGTTCACCATTACCAAGTTTTGTGGCATACACACGCCACGGACAATTTTCAACTTCACATGTGATAACAACTTTTTCTCTATTATTTAAAATATATTTTATTGTAAAATTTTTCTTTATTGCCAAATTTTGCATTGATTGTCTAAATTTATTTACATTTTCAAACATTTTTCCAACATATATCACACTATCATTATTATTGTTATCACTATCACTAGATGATAAAGAGTCGACTTGTGGGTCATCTGTATCATCATCTTCATCGACATCTTCATCGTCATCATGATCTTCATTATCAATCTCTACAATCGAATTATGGTTATCGGTTTGAAATTGATTAGATGAGCTAGGCTCATCTTGAAAATTTCTATGACCATAATCAAATTGATAAGATGGAGGTGTAGTAGATACAAAAAGAATTATACTTGGCGAAGTTACATTAATTTCAAAAAGATAGCGTAGAGATGATTCATCAAAAATTTGAATTACGTGTTTTTCAGAACCAAAATTAATAACTGACCTTATAATGAAATTTGACTGAATCTCACAGGTTGTAGCAATTTTATCCCATAATTCGGCCAATGTGATCTCCGATGAAACGAATAACATCCGTGCTTCTCCACCGATGTACGTATCGTCATGCATTTGACCTCCATAATGACAGATAATGGGTTTTGTCGCCATTTTTTTTTGAAGCAATTAGATTAATCACGTATAAGAGTTGAGAGTAAGTATGTGAGAGTAGAGAGTAAGTATGTAAGAGTGAGTAAATATGAGAATAGTGAATGCCTATTTATAAGAAATGTGTAACGGAAAAACGCCATTTGAAATGGCGTTTTTCCGTTCTACAACGGTCAAAAAAGGGAAAAAAAATAACGGTCGAACGCCCTTTAAAAGGGCGTTTTTCACAAAAAACGCCCTTTCAAATAACGTTTATCCGTTACAACGGTCAAAAAACGGCCAAAATTGGTTCGGATCCCAACGGTCGAACGCCCTTTAAAAGGGCGTTTTTCTGAAAAACGCCCTTTTAAAGGGCGTTTTCTTCTGACAAACGCCCTTTAAAAGGGCGTTTTTCAGTATCAAACGCCCTTTAAAATAACGTCTGTCAGGTTGTCAGATATCAGACTGACACTGACAGCCACTGACAGATGTTTTTCAAAAAGGCGTTTAATACTGAAAAACGCCCTTTACAAGAGCGTTTGTCAGAAGAAAACGCCCTTTAAAAGGGCGTTTTTAAAAAAGCATGTGCCACGTCATAAAACGCCCTTTTAAAGAGCGTTTCGTTTTCTTTTTTGGGATTTGCGAAAACTTGTATTCTTTTTTGTAAATCAATTAAAGTTTATTTTCTTTTCTGCAATTTTCCGAAAAATCTATGATACAGAATCTTTATCAAAAATTTGATATAGAAGTCCTTAAGTGGCGCACTCTTTCGGGCCCATTGACCCATCAACGTTCGGCCCACGTCTTGGTGCACCTACACATCAAAATTCAGTGTGATTAGTGATTCATGGGCCAGTGGGCCCGAAAGTGTACTACGTGACAATTTAAGGGATTTCTGTATCATAAAATGGCTCGTTAGCTTATGACTTAGAAACGAGTAAAACTTTGCTATCCTTATGGCCCCACCCTAGATGGGTATACAGACCAAAAATTAGCATGATTTCTAAGCGTTGGATTAGAGTTGTTTTCAGTTTTTAACCGTAGAATTTGAGCATTATTGACCATTTTTTGGGACACAAAGATCCCAAGCTTTGAAATCATTAGTTTACTTATAATACCACCGGTTGCTATCACGTCACAGAAATCGTTCGGTGACCCAACCAGTAGAACTTTGCTGACCTGACGGACTCCAATACGAGCCACATGTCACTCTCTTAGAGTATTTTAAACTTTTGGATCTTTGTACCCAAATAATGGTCAATAATGCTCAACTTCCGGGGTTAAAAATCAACCCATGAAAACGACTCCAACACAACGCTTAGAAATCACTGATCAGGTAGACCCAGCTAGGGTTGGGCCAGACTTCCATATGGTCAGAAATCTCTAAGAATATGCCACGTGGCTCATAATCTGCTTCGTCAGCAACGTTGCTGACGGGCGTCGGTGAGGAAAGTCCTACTCCCCAACAGGCACTGGCGCACTAGCAAGCGAAATATCTTTCTCCCGAACGACCTTTTCTTCCGTCTTTCTTACATTATCTCTGGAAGAGAAGAATCCCTTTCGTTTCAGTAAAACCTAATTTTATCTTCTTCGTTTTACCGAATTAACCTTCATTTCTTCTATCCGGTCATGGCTTCTGGATCGTCGGCAACCGGTTCCGGTTCGAAAGGGTTCGATTTCGGTTCGGACGACATTCTCTGCTCTCACGATGATTTTCGGAATCAAGAAGCCTCCAACGGCAATCACACCGATCATTTGATCGGAAGCAATTCCGGAAAGGTACTCTCACTCTATGTCTCTCTCTCTCTCTATGTTTCAAATTGATATATTTGTTTTGGAGTTTGGTTTTTGTAATTTTCCTTCTGTCTTCGTAAATTCTTCATCTGTGATTGCGGCGGGAACACTCTTAAACATCAAGGATTGTGGAAATTGGGAAATTTGAAAACTTTATTTTTATGTCAGAAATCCATTGCATTTTCTGTAAGTTCGTTATGTTGGTTATGCAATGTTGAACGATATAGATTCATATCGGACCTTGGTTCTTGATGAGATCGTATTTCTTAACCGATTAAATCCTAATTCGAAACAAAATAAAAAAATTGCTTTTATGCAATTAGTGTGGAGATAATCTCTGTTAGAATTAGAAGGCCGTGCCCATGAGGGCTGCGATTCGGGTGGGTTGTGTTGGGTTGGAGGCTAACCCGACCTTCATAGCATTCAGCTTGAGCCCAGCCCAAGGTCGGGCCTGAGATGCTCAGCCTGAGACCAACCCGATGTGGGAATGTGATGCAAACTTAAAATCGTGACACAATCTCAAGTAAAAAATAACTAGAGTGAGGTTAGACTCCATGACGGTTAATGGTTGTTAGTTGGCATAACTCAGTGTCAGAGAGGTCTTTATGGCCGTAGAATTGTTTAGAAAGTGATTTCAAGGACTTCTAACTAAAGAAAGCGCTCATATACATGTTTTGTACATAGGGAACTCTCTTACCTATTTCCTCAATTTCTTCAATAAAATCTCTTTACTCCCAATCAGGAAAGAAATTGGTGTAGAAAAAGAAATTACTTGTGAGGTAGTTCCCTAGCTGGATAGTTAGTGAAAATTTTAAGCATGAGTTGATTACCATGTTGAATTGATTAGTTTAATGTTGTATATGGTCCAAAAGTGCATGAATTTGACTGGAGCTATCTTTTTTTTTATAGTTCGGATGGGCTATTCAAAATCTTTTTCATTATAATGCCATTATTCATTTTCACTGATTTGAAAAAGCAATTCGGAATCTGTTAACTGGTGGTAACCAACGTGATGCGTTAGTGCTTTCCTGACACTAGATTTACAATCTTGAGTGGGAAATGGCATCCTGTAGTATGCTTCATTTGTAATGACTCTGTAGATGGCCAACGCATTACCACTAACAACATATTCTATTGCACCCTTTGTTGTTTACTTACTCATGCTTACATTCTTGTATATTTTCAATTCAATGTCACGTTAATTCACTGATTTGTTAATCTTGTGCAAGCCACTAATTTAAGGTTTCATAGTTCTTGAATAGCAACGTAACGGTTTTTTTTTTTTAATTTAGTAATTTGTTTTATCTTGTGCAAGCAACTAGTATGAGGTTTTTTCATTCTTGATTGAGCAGGCTTTCCATGAAAGCAGAACTGGGAGATCAGCATTGTTGCAGGTCTATAATCAGCCGGAAGAATCTCTAAACCAGGATATGATATCTACGGTTGAAAATACCATGAAAAAATATGCTGACAATATCCTCTGCTTTCTGGAGGGAATTAGTGGTCGTTTGTCACAGTTGGAATTATATTGCTACAATCTCGAGAGATCAATAGGAGAAATGCGATCAGATTTGATTCAGGATCATGGTGAAGCAGATTCAAAGCTTAGATCTCTTGAGAAACATCTTCAAGAAGTGAGTTTACGTCCAAGTAAATTTTATATTGTGTGATTGTTCTTATAGGATGGGTATTTTTGTTTAACTAATGTGCAATATGCTCAAAATTATTATATTTTTACTTCAACGTTCCTTTCTGGTATCAAAATATATATATATATATATATATATATATATATATATATATATATATATTTTATAGTGTGATTGTTCTTATGAATATGGATACGAGGATGTAAACTCATTTAGGAGTTTATACACAATATAGAAAAATAGGAGTTTACATTGATCTACCTAGTATCCAAGGTAGATAATTGAGCTAAAGCTCTCCACTTTTGTTACATTATGTGGTAGGTAGCTTAGTTTCTTGAGGTTAGCTAATATAAGCATATATGGTGTGTATAAACTCCTTAGTGAGTTTACATCTTCAAGCTATTATCTATTTATTATAGCAAGGGAACATATAGTTTGTTCTACGCACATCAGTGTGTCCAAGGTTTTTTCTTATGGACATTAGGGCGACAACTTGGGCGGACCCAACCCGAGCCCGACCTTGGGTCAGGCTCGGGTGGGATTTTGCAGTACTCCGGCTCAGGCTCGGGCTTGAGTATTATAACCCAATCAAAACTCGGGTTGGGCCTGTGCTGAGGCCCCGGGTTTTTTTTATTATACTCTCATGTTTCTCTTCTCTGTCTCTTGTTTCTCTCTCCTTTCTGTCTCTCTACTCTCCCTCTTGCTCCTGTTTGTTTCTTTCTCTCTCTCTCTTCTCCTTCTCTCTCTACTGTTAAGCCCCTCCCTCACCCTCTTTTTCTCTCACTAGACCAACCCGATGGACCTGATTAACCCGATAGGGTTGGGCTCGGCTGGGCATGTCAGGCCTGACCTTGGGTTGGGTTGGGCTCGGGTTCGGGCTCAGTTTGGATGGTCTGAAGGTCAGGTAGGGCTCGGGTTGGATGGTCTAAAGGTCAGGTTGGGCTCGGTTTGACCCCCAACCCGCCCAATTTGCAGCCCTAATGGACGTATATATGCACATATAGATACCAATGGGAGCAATTGTTCATGTTTGGCCATCAAGGGCTTTGTTGTTGATTGCATGTTTGGCACCTCATTCTTGTTTGCATAATTAGTTTACCAGTCATCTAGGAAGCTGAATTTCTATTTCTATGCATGGTTGCTTAACCTTCATTAAGTATGGTACATACATGCCCAACATGTAGTTTGGGGTGTGGTTCATTTTGTGATGCGTGATGGGGTGTCTCTGTACACACACTTACCAGAGGAGATTTATCTGATTGAACGCTTGGGCATTTTGTTAGAAGCTCAATCCAGGCGACATTAGCTCAATTTTTCAATGTGGCAGTTAAGGTTGAATGTAAAGGTTCTGAGCATTAGTTGAGTGTCATGTTGTCAAGCTAGTTGAATTCAAGGACTGTATTTCAGGTTCTTAGCTCCAGTAGCTCTAATTTGAATAGTGCAGCATCAAATGTATTTGGTGACGTCTTTGAGGCTCGCCAAATTTAGATAGCGAATTTAGGTGTGCTAATGCTCTCCTGTTTGTTTTTCCCCCCATTTAATCATTTGCCTTTGTCTTAGAGAAGTTCATCGACTTCTCATTAAACCAAACTGGGGTAATTAACGTCACTGAATCTTGTGTGTTTAATGCAGGTTCACATGTCTGTACAAATCATGAGGGACAAGCAAGAACTTGCTGAAACTCACAAAAAACTGGCAAAGATCCAGCTTGTGCAGAAAGAATCCTCAACTTTGAGTCATTCACAACACAGAGAAGAGGGAGTAGCACCATCTGCCTCTGATCCCAAAATACCCGACAACACATCAGAATTGCAGAACCAGCAGTTAGCCCTTGCTTTACCCCACCAAGTAGTCCCACCTACCTCACTCCCAGCCAGACCCATGGAACAGCACCAGCCTTTGGCACTCCCCTCTCAAACCCCACCTTGGAACTATCCCCCACAGAACCAGTTGCCAAGTCTGCTGTCACAGACCCGACCTCTCCCTCAGGACCAATACTTGCAAGCAGATCCCCAGTATCAAAGGCCCCAAATGCAGATCCATCGACAGGCACCACAATCTCATGCAAGTCAGACAATGCAAGCACATCCATTCCCCTCATATCAACAGCAGTGGCCTCAACAGATACAACAGCAGCAACAGCAATCTCCACAAGCTCCAATCAGACCCCAGATACCACCGAGTTACCCTCCAACCCAAGCTGCAAACTCATCACCTGAGAAGCCTCAACAGATACAACAACCGCAGCAGCCATCTCCACAAGCACCAATCAGACCCCAGACACCACCGATTTACCCTCCATACCCTCCAACCCAAGCTGCAAACTCATCGCCTGAAACATTCTCAGCCAGCATGCGAATGCAAGTCCCATTCTCTGGAAATCCTCAGTCAGGAGTGAGCCAACCAGAACCTGTGAGTTATGGTTATGGTGGGACCACCAGAGCTACAGTTCAGCAGCAGCAACCTCCACAGCATAACATGCAGCGGCAACTGCTGCCTCAGACCCACCAGAGCACTCGTGGAGCACCTTCTGGCGACAGAGTCTACCCAGGTGCTGGACCTTACCTCCCACAGGCTCCCAGACAAGGATATGTGATGTATGATGGGGAGGGGGGAAGAGTTCCTCATTCAGCACCACCACACTTCCCGCAGGGTGGCTATCATCCAACCCACGTCTCCTCTCTTCAGAATCTGCAGCTGACTACTGGTAGTAGTCTTCCGGCCCATCATCCAAGCACATCGCAGATGATGCGCAGCCATCCATATGGTGAACTGATTGAGAAAGCCGTGAACATGGGGTATGGGAGGGATCATGTTGCAAGTGTGATCCACAGGATGGAGGAGAGTGGCCAGCCCGTGGATTTCAATGCTGTGCTTGAAGGGTTGAATGTGCATTCTGGGGGTCTCAGAGAGGATGGTCAGGCTAAGCCCATGATTCTCATCTGTCGGATTGCAGTGACAATTGCATGTTTTATCTATCTGATATTTCCAATAAGCTGAAGATATTTTGTGCAGTATCTTGCTACGCAGGAATATGTAGATCCTTGTATATTTGTTCTCTCTACATGACCTTGTTAACAGCTGTCTTGGATGCGACCATGCTTTGATGTTCACAATGCAGACTTCCAGTAATAGAAAGGATGATCCGTCTTTTATTTCTAGATCTTTTAATTTGTTTACGTGGTTAGCATTTATAATGCAATCAGTCTCTTTAAGATGCCTATCATCCACAATTTGGTGTGTGATGGAGTTTTTTTTTTTGGTAAGCGATTGGAGTCATTTGATCGATGCATTTGAGTATGTTGATGTCAAGTGAATGGTGATCGGATGCAGGGAGACTGCTGCATTTCATCACCTGGAATCAAGAATTGAACAGTGGTGGATCCCCAACGTATTCACCATTTCCTGCCCTCTTTCTTTCTTTCCCATATTTTTGGCTGGAGTTGCAATTGTCCCTGTTATCCTTTCATGAAAATGTCCATTTACCAATGATGGATCCCCGTATGTGTTCACTTTGTTCTTGCTTTCTTCTTTCCTATTCTTTTTATCATCTTTTCATTTGGAATTGCAATTTCCGTTTTAATCTCATGGAACACGTACATTCCCAAGAGCTGCAATTGCTCCTCTCTGTAACGGGTGGTGTCCGGATCCGCTATAAAAGCCGTTATTTTTGTTATAGCGGCCATTTTTTTAAACTATGGTTTCAGGTCGTTGAATGTAACACCATGGTTTTAAACATATTTCCCAAATAAACCTAAGATTTTTTTTTCTCTAAAAAATGTTTTGAAACCTTCATCCATGGGTCGGAACTTTCTTTCTTTTAGCCGTTTATCACATTAATTCAGTTCTTACCAGAACCTCATTGCCAGATATGATAGAAGAGAAAGTGTTGTGTTAAAAGGAAACCAGCGTTAATATCCTTCAAGCTACAACGCACATGATCTGCGTACAAATAAATTGAGTGTTCAATTGTTGGCTCAGATAACTTGTACAAATCAGACAATCATAAAATTCCTAACGGTTAAAGCTGTATGCCCTGTTTGCTTTTTTCTTTTTTCCTCAAACCAAAAAGACCAATCTTTTGAACAAACATTCAAGATAGCTAATCAAATATGATAATTGGGCTAACGAAGAGGTAAACTGTCAGAACTGCCTGAGTTTTTTCGGCCATCGCCATAATGCCATACATGATAAAAGAAAATTTAAACACTTCATTATTCTAGAAAATCTACCCAATGGGATAAAAAGGAGAATCCCAACAAAATCGAATGAATACTCATAAATAAATCCTGATGTAACACGTGTTTTTCCCGTCAAACAGCCATCCAAGACGTCCCACTGACCAATATCTGAGGATCATGAACCATTTGGCTTTTGGCTGGTTCATTGCATATCCACAAAAGTGTCAGGAGTGTACATTTAACAACTGATCTTTGTATTGATGCATGTACTTTAATGCTGGTCACATGTGCCAACGAAGCAAAAGGCATGTACAGGTTCTACCGGCTACGACTCCATTGGGACCCATCAACATAACGACCACCGAATCCATCATCTGCATCTCGATAATTTCTCCAGCGCTTCTTCTTGACCCCCCTCTCTCTTTTCACCCCATTTTCACTGCTCTTCACCGCCCCTCCATTTTCCTTTATGCCGGATCCACGCTTCTCTTTTAAGGCCTTCCTCTTCCGTGAGGAGTATACACTGTCGTCCCCAAGAGTCCCGTTTCCCCTTGGCAGCGGTTCATCCTCATCCAACTGCCAATTACATAGGATCTCTTGGTCATACTGGAATTGCGGCTGCACCGGTTCGCCTGCACCTGGGAGCAGGCTATCAAAAGTCACCTCTCCATTGGACCCACCTTTTCGCTCTAGTAGTACAGGGTCAGGTCTTATTATGGTTCCAAGAATGCTCCTTTTGGGACCCAAACCCAGGACGGTCTTTGCACTCGTCAGAGTAGAGAAAGCCATCCCAAAAGCTGATCTTATCTGTGGCAGCAAAAAAAAGAAAAGGTGCATCCACGAGCACATTGTCATTTGCCACAGGAAAAAACATGTTAATTGCAGTATCGGCAAGTCAAATCAGCTGCTTTGTAAACATTTATAGAGGGCATTGCCAAGGGAACCACTTATCTTATACTATCAGTCCCAACTCCCAATAAATTATTTGTGCAGATGTTACAGTGTAATAGATACTAAAACTAACAGTAAGAGCTGCATCGTGACAGACTAGTCCTAGGTGATTGTAGACACTAGACAGAGACACCAAGAACTCACTACTCAATTTTTTCTTAAAGTGTAATGTAGTGCAAAAAAATGTAAGATGTGCTACAGAAAGAAATCAGAATATATCAAGTCCAAGGAGAGCAGACCTGGGAATAATTAAAGGAGTTCCTTCCAATGTCATTGTCCGGTGCCTATTTTGTCACAGATTAAATCCAAACTCAATGAGTTGAGGACGTAAATAATTGTTTCTTAGAGAATGGAAATATACCAAATCATCAGAATGGCAAGGTCACCTGTGGATCCTCGATGGAAAGAAGATATGGTCGTTCTTTGTTCAAGAACCTAAGCAAGAAGATAGAACAAAGATCACAAACAGATGAAATCAATCGACTATTCCATAACATTAGGTTGTGATCATGATGATGAAGAAAAGCAAAAGATAATAAAGCGTCATTCTATAAAAGTTAATAACTTAAGCGTTACCCTTTGTTAGCCTTCGAGAAAAATGTGCCTGACGCTTTGCAAGATACACCAACATCCCAAATGTTCAACTTACGTCCATAAAACTCAAAAAAGTTGACCTATTATCCGAAAGCAACACAATGAGAAAGGTGAAAGTGTAATGAAGCCTATAACAAAATACTGTTCAAATCTCTAGGATTGAAAATACAACAATCAAGTCGAAAGGTTACACATCATTTATATACTATAATAAAAGATTTTCTATCCAACCAAAAGATCCACATACATGAGACACTTTGCCCCTTTGACCATTGCATTTTTTGTGCTCCAGAATGAGGAGAGGTTTATGCTTGTTTTTTCAATATTGGTCTTTGAAGGCAAGATTGCAAGAAGCTGAGGCCAAGAAATGTGAAGTTCGTTGCTGTGGGGGAGCTTCTGTGGAGAAGACTAGGAAACCTCGTGACTAAGATAGAAAAAATTTCACATTTAGACTGAGAAACATCTATGTGATTAAGACTGAAAACAGGGAAACCCAATTAAGGGAAAGATAAGCCAAGAGTCCACTAGCACCAAACAGACTCCTTATTCCAACTCCTAGTAGGTCATAGGTGGTGATCATTGCAGTCTAAAAGGTATGGCTGCCGAACTCATCCCCATATCAAAGTGACTTAAGTCCATGACAAATCAAAAATTGAAAGTGAAAAGAACATAACAGTAAATGAAAGAGGCAACCAAAGACATGCTTGGGCAGATCCCTTTCTGATGAGGAAAAAAAATACATTAGCAAGCCTCACCTTAATGCCCTGAAAGCATGGAAAGATGGTGGAGAATCCAATTTTCTTACCAATCACATTCTCAGAGGTTCTTGATTCACACGAAGGCGGACCAAGAAAAGACGGAGACCTAGAAAGCTGAGATTGTGATACATGATTGAGGCTTATCCTCATTGTTCAAAGAAACATTAAACTTTCAGTCTTTTCAATGGAGTGGCATCCACTGAATACAGTACCGCTGAATTTCGACTTGGACTATCAAGAAGAGGATGTTCATATAATTGATGAAGATGCATTTAATTTAGTAGAAGATTGAGTCTTTGATTGGTGTTGTGCTTTTTTGTTTGTGGTTGGAACTTGGAATTTGGAACTTGAAAATATATTTTGTTTTTTTTGAATTTTTGCTACATTTATTTATAGATTTAAATACTTATCTACCTAACAAATGCGTGCGTGTGAGGCTTACGTCTTACGCCTTGAGGCTAGTGAAGCACCTCGCCTCACTTAGCGTTTAAAAACACTGTTTATGATACAACCCACAATACTAGTTTAAACTTTATTCAGAGTGCATTGCTGATCAACCAAATAGGTTTTGTGGATCATCCAATCCGACACCCTGTGGCCATGCTGGATGCTGACCTTTATACCTGTGCGGCATAGCTCTTTATGGATTTTGGACAGGTAAAATTTCTTTTTTCATCATTTGCAAATTGCATATAATGAATAAAAGTTTCACAGTAATAACAAAAAAAAATTGCATATCAAAATATAGTTGCTAACGGAACACATACCAAAAGTACCCCCAAGTTATGTTCGAGAGAAGTTTGGTACCCCTGGAAATACTGTCCTTTCCAATGCATCTGATTACCAAAGAAACTCGTCACAAAGGAGCTTAAAACAATTTTATAAAGGAAAAGAAATTGGATTCTTTTCATAGTCTAAATTATCCAAAGCAACTAACAATAGCAGCACGGAGGGAGCTGATGTCATTGGGCACATCTTGATTTATCTTATCTGTAGAGTTTTCCTTTTTGAAGACATATGGTAGGTGCTCTGATGCCATAAATTTTACAATGATGTCATAAAAGATAATAGCTTAACGGCTAGAAATGAATGAGAGAAAATCTAGTTAAGTCTGATATTTAATCAGTAACGGAAGGATCTTCAACAGGGAATCCGTAATGAACTTGAAGTTCACAATCCCAACACAAATTGCCGTCACATTTCTACGGTTAAACTTAACATGGTTTAGTTATGTTAACTTTGAAATTATCATGAAAGTGTGAAGTCAGTTCTGGGCCAATTTAAACATTTTTTAGGAAATTAGGTCTCCTTACCTGCAACTGCGCCATTAGCATGGTCAGGAGGGCATACGAACCAATTCCACCAGAATATACCTATGAAAAAAAGCAAATAAACACCACAAAAATTTTCAATGAAATACATCATAATAAAAAAAAAATTCTTCCCAGAAAAGAACTGCATAATTCCAATCATGTGACAAAAAATCGTACCTCATTCAGTTCTCTCTGCTGTAGAAAGACCTTCAATATCAAACACAATGGCCGCAATGGGGGTATCTTAGTTACGGCATCCTGGAATAAAAATCACATATATAGCAATCAACTTAGGAAGTAGTAAATTTTCTAACCACACCACAATGTTATGATGAAATGGGATTCTAGCATAGGCCTAAATACCTACAAAGTAACCAAAATTGGTTAAGAAAATGAGGCATATTGCGTTAACTTCAACAAAGCAAGGAAATAGAACCTATTTAATAAATGGAAAAAAAAAAAGTAGTCAAAAGAAATAAACAAACATGCGTATAAAGGGCATGTATAATGCAGTCAACATAGTCAAAATAAACTAATAAAAATGCTGTAGAACTTTCTCAAACTTTGGGTTGTGAGACAATTGAAGACTCAGTTCAGAATCCTTAGATTTTGGACTTCATGGGTATCCAAATCTTAGGATATTTCGTATCCATAAGAAGGCAAATCCAGTGATGGATCAAACTTGTCTACCTTTTAGTGAGTTCAACACATTCGCAGTAACAAAAAAAATTCTTAGAATCTCGATTTGTATTCCACATGTAATTTTTTTACTTCAATCCTTCGACCTAAGATTTCATGCCTACGCAAATCACCTTTGTTCAATAGCTTCATCCCATGGTTTAAAGCATGTTTTAAACACGGAGGTGTGGGGCGAGGTGTTTCAATGGCCTAAAGTGTGAGGGCGTAAGCCTCACAAGCACACCTTTTTAAATGAATACTAAAAATAAATAATATGATACGCTCAACAAAAAAAGATATATGTAGATAAATTATGAAAAAATGGTCCAATCCATATGACACGAAAGAGATGTTATTGTTGTTGTTATAACCCTATAATAGTTTATTATTGTTAGACTAAGGGTCAGGTGAAAAGGAAAAGGAAATTAATTGAATTTTTGAAAGTACAACTAACTACCTAAAATTGCCACCACCAGCATGTGTGAAGTGTATGCCTCTAACACAGGGCATTAGAAAGTTTTAAATATCACATGACAGACGCCTTCTTTAAAGCCTCAGTGAACAAGCTCTACGCCTTTTTAAAAAGCCTCAGTGCATCCAAGGTGAAACTCAAGGAGTAAGCCTCAAAAGCCTTTTAAAGCACTGGTTTAAAGTACATACCATCTTGAACAGGACACCCTCTTCCATCCTGTTACTGGTATGATATAAAGGGCAATGTATCAATAGGTATCAAATATTAATTAATTTGTTTATGGTGAATGTGTTATAATAGGTAGTATTATCTCAGTAGACATCATATTTTTTTTTTTTATCTTATCTAAGCATTTAAACATAATCCAGTGTGTTGTATCGTTACATATTTGAGTATCAAAATGAATGTTCTTATGTATTGTGCCATATCATACGACATGTTTCATTCCATCAGCTTATCGATATGATGAACAATACCAAGATTTCTACCTTGTTGACGTGCAATTATGCCACTGTACTACTGTAGTTCCTTATGTAACAATTACTCTTCAATTATGAACTGCAATGAATATGAAGTTTAATTTGATCATCAATTATTCCTCTTCGTGAACTGTAATAAAGGGATTAACCAAACTGAAAGGGAAATAGATATGCCAGAATAGAGTCAATAGACAATCCCATAACAAAGGAAATTGTGTAAGCCATCATCATGAACAATCAATTATATCAATAGCTTTGAGTTCCCCTCCCTGTGCATCAGGGAGACCTTCATTAATGCAGAGCATAAGGTCATGTACAATAAAGGACCAATGACGGCACCAGGGAGAAGGACGATAAGATTGTGAAGATGATGATGGGTTTTGTTAAAGTACAGTTGAGGCCACACGAGGGAGAAACACGCCTTCTGTGTAACATAATTTCACTGAAAGAAACTTGTCAATCTACAGTGGATGTTTCTGACCATGTTTAGCAAAGAACTTCAAGACTCACTCTACGGGAAATAACGGCAGGCGAGAAACAAATTGGGCCAGCATTATACAAGAAAACCAGGTTTAAAAACATATCACCAAATCAAACAAGAAAATACAAACAATCTCATACATTATCAAAATTAAACGGATATGTTGCAAGCTGTGACAAACTCAATAGTCAATAACATATGCCAACCTCCAGAAGGGAAAAAGTACTAATTATTGTTATATCAAAGCATCTCTGATCAAAAACAAGAAATAAAGGAAACGATTCAAAACAAAAATTAGATCTGGTCTCATACCTTAATAAAGTCTGCAGCTTTAGGTCCATTTTGCACATCAAAACTGTGATACAAAGACTAGAAAATCAATATTTGAACTGCTTTTTTTCAAATATTATTGAAATAGTGATAATCATACATACAATAATAGGAAAAAGATTAAGGGGCCATTTGGTTAAACCCAAGAATGTGCACTTTGCACAACTTTTTCAATGTGCTTAGCGCTTCAAACCGTGTGCATGTGTTTGAATGGCACCCATTTTGAGCCATCGAAACAGACGCGAAACCAACTAGGCAAAAAGCTGATTGCTGTCCATTTGAATTGTTCAATCAACTTTTGCTCAATTTTTATTGATCTCTTTTCGAAACAAAGATGAAAAGGAAAAAAAATGACAAAATACCGATCCAAAAAAAAAAAAAATGATTAAATTCTTGATGGTCCTTGTGTACGCAAAAATCTGGGCATAACTGTCAATTGCCTCGAGATTTGTGCGACACACACACGATTGCGAGATCAATATATAATCAAAGAAAAAAGGAGAAAGTGAGAGGAAATGAAGAAATGAAGCGCGATTTTACATGGTTGGTTGCCGGAATCTGACGACTACATCCACGGCCTAATTAGGGCAATTCACTATAATATAACTTGCAAAAAATTCCCTCCCCATCATCCTTTTTCTTTCCCTTTCCATCTAAAGTGGGATTTAAATAAAAATCAACCCTCTCCTTATCTTCCTAATTAAAGGGATTCATGCTTATCCCCAATATTTCTCAATTCCCCACTCTCAACAAACGTGTGTCTTTTCTCCCAAATTCTCTCATCCTCTTCCCACTCGAGGGTGTGTGCTTATCTCAAAATATTGCAAAACTAAAATCGGATAGGCTTCTATGGAGTTGATTTAGTGCTAAGAAATTGTTTGTATTTGATCCCATCGAATGCACAAAAATGAGCCTTTAATGACATCGGATGATTGGGCCCAGTTAGCCAAGTTGAGTCTCATATGAGATGATTTCGGGTACGGATCGACATCTAATGAGGCTCAGGTTCGGATCCATAAATTCCCACGTTCTGTTGACATGTGGCCCGCATCTACAGTGGGTGCATTTTTTGGCATTCAAAATAGCCCCCTCCCAGACGTGAAGCCCGCAGGTGGGCAGTGGTTTGCCTTCGAGAAGTACAGAGTGGATCTGTCCTATGAAGTTGCCACATTTTGTTGATAAGATCAAGCAATCTTATACATGATTGAACGAAGTGGGGCACTGCAAAATAGTCTGATCAAGGAACTGTCCATGCAAGCGGTGTTTGATAGAAGACTTGTTTTTAGGCAAATAGGTTGATCAAGGAGCTATTCCGTGTGAGCAGTGTTTGATCAAAGGGTTGTTCTTGTTATTAGCAAAAACTCTAAGAGAGTTTAGTAGTTGCACTTTGTTTGGTGTATGGTCTTAGGAAAGATTTTGACCTCGGACAACTTGATTAGGTGTGGGAGATATATTGCAGATTTTTGCATCATGTGCAAGAAGAGGGGGGGAAAACACCAACCACCTTCTTCTCTATTGTGAAGAGGTAAGAGAGGTTTGGGGTGGTGCTTTCTCTCCCTTCTAATACTCCCTAGTTGGAAGGTCTACGCCTTTTTGTTTTACGGTAGGCGATTGTGGAACCTTCTTCCTTTGTGATTGTTCAGGGTTTATGGAAAGAAAGGAACACCGGAACATTTAATGACAGAGAAGGAGACATTTAGAAAATTATTTAGTCAAGCAAGGCAAAATGTTCCATTGGTCTAAATTATTCAAGGAGTGCAGGGATTTATTATTTGAGGATTTTGTTTTCAGCTAGGACATGCTAGAGAGAGGAGAATAGTCTTCGGTGGTTTCCCTTCATTGTTCTGTGGTTTGTGTTTCTTTAGGAGGCATTCTTGTCCCTCTTTGTAGCCTTTTGCTTTCTTAACAAAGTTTGTTTGTATCTATCAAAAAAAATTGTATCTTGATATCTAATTTCTCTAGTCTAAACCAAACCTGAACTCTACTTGATCCCCAACCAAAATTTGCTAGTATAAAGATCGTATTCAATATGAATCCATGTTTGCCCTCAGAATTTGAATTAAGACTATTTTTGGAAAATCCTCAATAAAAAGCCCAAACTCCTCTAATTAAATTGAGGTGCCACTAGAAGTGTTGGCAAACCAAGGTAAAGCTAGATGTGTAGATTTGGTAGTTTGTGATGGAACTGTTGGAGTTGATATCACAGCAGATTAATAGAAACAGTGAATGTGAAATCAATTCCCAATTCAATGAACAAGATTTTAGGATTTGTAGGGAGAAAACAAGTATCCTATTGACCTCACTTTGGAGGATTCTCGGCTTTGGATTCAGAACCGAAATGGGCTTTTTCCGGTTTGATCTTTTATGTGGCTCTTGAGGTGTCTTCGACTGTCTGCTTTCAAGCTTTGATGGTTGTCCCTTCTAAAATTGTTTTCATCACTTGGTGCTCTTCTCTAAATAGATTTTGACTTTGGACAATCTTATTAAGAGGAGAAGTGTTTAAGTGAATTATTGTTCTTTGTGCAAGGCTAATGGGGAGTCGGTCACCATCTTCTCCTTCATTGTAGTGTAGCCAATGAGGTTTCTTCTCTTTATTTGGGATGGCATGGGTTGTGCCTGGTACGGTGAAAGACATGTTTAGTGGGTGGCAGGCTTCTGCATTTCTTCTTTGTGATAGATGTCTGAGGAGCTTTTTGCCTTTTGCAGTGGTTTGGGCACTTTGGAAGAAGATATATAGGAGAGTATTCGATCGTATGGAGGAAGATCACCAGACTATCATTTTGGAATATGTTCAAATGGTTTACCCTATTCAAGGAATGTAGGGGTGTCATTTTTGAAGACTCAGTTTTTAGATGGGAGTCCTTGTTGTGTAGGAGAGAGTAGTTTTTGTGCTGTTTTGGCTTTCTCCCTTGTTTTTTCGTTCCCTTAGAAGGTTTTCTCAACCTTGGATCCTTTGCAATCTTCAGCTGCTCTCTTGAATAAAGTTATACTTTTATCAAAAAAAAAGACCCAGCAAGTAGAAACATGAAAACAGAAAAAATAAAGTCTAAGACTGAGTGAAATTGAAAGGAAGGAACAAGCTATTATCAAAAGAAGAAGCAGAAAATGGTTCCTTATTATCAAGGAAATGCAAGATAATAATATCAAGATTCAAGAGTAACAAATCCAGAAGATCTTCAACTATAGGCGAAAACAGAGAGAAAATGTGAACCTAATATCAAAAGCAACGCCACTTCTCTTTTCTACAAACTTCACAATTGGCACACGAGCCTTTGCAATCACCTAAGAAATGGACAGGTCATGTTAGATTATAGATCTTGATTATTAGATTATGCCAGTAGTTGGTCTGTTGGTGGAAGTGGTTAACCTGTATCTTTTTGGCAATGCCTCTTTGAGATAATGCCCTAGAAAGAGCTTGCAATCCAATTTGTGGAGTTTTGACCTTTGAATCCAAAACCACAACCTGCAATTAATAGCATTTGCATTAAATTATCAGAAACATCATCAGAAGCCATTCTCCATATGATGTCCATGCCTAAAATACCACAATCGGATAAAATAATTGTGCATTTGTCTTACTTAACAAATCTATATTGTGCATTCCTAGAAAAAGAACTGTTTCAATTGTGTCTGCAAAATTTCATTGATTGTTCTGATCTGAACATGGTGTTAACATAATTGCTTTGGCAAATAAAAAATAAATAGTGCCTATAGAGCATGATAGAGATTGAGTGGGTCGGCACGTAAGAGCTCGTGTCCATTTAGGCCAAAACTTAAAAAGGAAAAGAAGTGATAGCAAGAAAACTAAGTAATTAAGTATGGAGTAAGATAGTGCAACCAAGTAGAGTGGTCCCACCTTCAAAATTCTAGTACTACCCACAATGCGTGATACAAAATGTGGTTGGCTATTGCTTTTCTATTTGTGTCAACAACAGTCTGTGTCATGCGTTTGGGTGGCCTTCAGTTTGGGTTTTGTAATTTGCATGTGCAAAAGGACCTTAAAACATTTATTATGCCAACTCAGGAAAAGGATGGATTTTTCAATTGATTATCCTATGTTATGTTGTATCATGGCTGTCTAAACGTGCCCTAAAGGACTCAATCCAATAAAAAGTTAGAAACACTAACAGAATGTAACACACTAGTATTGGGGGAGATAAAAGTAAAAGATGTTGAGATGGACAGGTCATGAAGTTCCATAAGAGGACATATTCCAAGATTTCTCACTGATATACAGCATAAAGAAGCAAGACTTAAACCTTAATATGCTAGAGTTCCTGGAGCAGTGACTTGAGACAAACGAGAGAAGGTACAGTCCTCTTGTTAGCCCCCACCCTCCCTCCCTTTATATCTGCCTAACTACCTAAGCTAAGAATCAATTGCTTAAACCAAGTAGTTAATAAGTGCAACATCGAAAAAAAAAAGATGTTAATAATTCGAACACTCGTAAATTCACAACTTCACATTATTTAGTCGGTTCTCTTATTCTCAAGAAAGTAGATATCTCTGACAAAAGGGAGTTTCATGCTTACATCGATATCACTAGTGGGAAGATAGAGCCCGGTTTTAAATGATCCAAACACTTCGACCTACATCACAAAAAATCGTTAGAAGCACAAAAATAACCTTGCTGAGATTGATTGAAACTGGAGTGAGAATCAAGAGCAAGATAGTGGCAGTGCATACTTTACAATGGGGCCATATATATTTGACGATGTCAAAAACACATTCTACGGCTGTGTTTCGTGATGCTTGTTCTTCTGGGGTTGGGGATAGAAAGTCGCAGAAATCGAGTATCTCTGTAATCATTCCGACAATCGTTCCATGAGTTGTGCATTAAAGAAGCGTAAACAATCAAATATCCGATTGTCGAACATTTAATTAAATTGAATAAAGAGTGTTCTTTTTCTTTTCTTTTTTTTCTTTTACCTTTGTGGAGCTGAAGCATGGGGCTCTTGAATTGGCTGTTGGCTCGGAACCAACCGCACTCCAGAGTCCGGTCGGGCGACTCAGTCGGGAGGGGAACAGTGGCAGGGGAGGGAGGGGTGGTCGAGGGTTGTGTCGAACCTTCGACGTCGTCGTCGGCATCGACGTCGAGGGAGAAGTAATTGGGCGCGGCGGTTGAAGGAGATGGGCAGTTCAGAGACGATAAAGATATCTGAGACCGGAAGACCGAGTAGGGTTCGGACAGGTCGGAATCGAATGGAAGGGTGGAGGTGGAGGCGATGGTGGAAGTGGAGAGAGGGCCTAGGGTTTCGTATAGAAAGCCCTCCACTTCCATGAATTCTGAAGCCTGTTCTGAAACCACTGAGGAAGTGAAAAAAATTATTAGCGTAAAAAATGGACGGTTTGGTTGCAGTTTCTGAAAAACGTTTTTTTTGAAAGCTTGCTCTGAAACCGCTGAGCAAGTGACAAAAAATATTTTAAGAAGGTAGAAGAAAAAATGTAGTCTGAAAACGTTTCCGTGGGAAAAGCGTTTTTCGACCCCGGAGCGTTTTCCGTTTTGCGAAACCGCCCTCCGCTAATTTTCGATGTTTTGACTTTTGACTTTTGACTGTCATTGACCGAATCGGAAACATTAACCTAGGGCTGGCAATGGATCGGGTTCGAGTTGAATTGGTACTGATCTGGTACCGATCCAATAAGAAATTTAGTCAATCCAAACCCAATCGCATCAAGGAAATTCAGTTCCGGAACCGATCCAATATAATTAGATCAGTTATATATATATATATATATATATATATATATATATATATATATATATATATATATATATATATAATACCTTTAGGCAATGATTTAAATAATATAAATTTAAATACTTTAGGCAATTAAATATAGGGTCAGGATCAGGGGACAACAATTTCATACAAAGATTTTTACAACAAAAATTGACGCAGGCCAATTTATAAATTGAAAGTATTGGAATGGAATGATTTTTGGGGAGGACAGTCTCTATGGTGATGAGATCATCCTCACAAAAATTTAAATCATTCTAATATTTGTAGGCTGGTTTACAAGTTGAAGAATTATGGACCGTCTATTTTTATTGTTAACTTGAAAACCACATTTGATGGGGTTAGAAATTTTAGAATGTGCTGATTTTTTGTAGAGGTGAGCATATATATTGGGTCATTAACGGATTGGAACATGGTTGATATCCGGTACCGATCCGATAAGAGATCATCGGATTGACAATCTGCGACCCCAATAACAAAAAATAAGGTTCCGGATCCAATTTTTTTTGACCGGATCGGATCGGGTCTTAGGTCGATCTGATCCATTGTCAGCCAAACATTAACTCTCTCACCCAAGTCTGAAAGGAATAATCGAACCAAAAACAATCTTCATTTTTTGAGCAAGAGGATTAATGTTTCCAGACTAGGACACGTCTTTTCTGACTCGTCCTCATCGACTGTGGATTTAACGAATCCAACGGTGGTTTTGCTTTGACAAAAAGTGAATGCCAGCTCAGTGCTATCAACCATCGTTGGATTACATTTAATCTGCTTCTCTTTGTTATATGTAGCTAAACGTTTTATATGGATCAAGATCAGGGGGACCAACAAAAGTGAACTAACAAGTTCACGTTTGTTGTGGGCCGTGGATCCCAAGTATCCAATTTCGCAAAAGTAATTTTTATTTTTGCTAAAATGAATGCCAGCTCAGAACTATTAACCACCGTTGGATTCTCAGGATCCAAGGCCCACAACAAACGTGAACTTGTTGGTTCACTTTTTTTGGTCCCCTGATCCCAACCCAACGTAAAAAGCTTTAGAGAGAGAGAGAGAGATCCCCCAAAAAATGGAGCATGCCCCACATCCCCCCACCATCAACTCAGGATAAACGTGGTGGGTACAGGCACCTATCATGCAATGAACCAGTGGCAAAGCCAACTAAACCAAAAACTTCCAATGAAACAAGCCCAACTCAACTCGCATCCGTTACGTCTCAGCAAAACGAAAAACATCCCGACACACAAGACAAACAAACCAATTAAGCTAAGTTTCGTAACGGCCACCCCTTTATGCATAAAGAACCATCCTTTTTGCCTTCCCTACCAATCTCCTTAACAAAACTTAAACGTAAAACCAAAACCCACCTCCTAAATCCTTGTAAACGTTGCTTCCCTTCCCTCAATTTCATCAGTTTCTGTTTCTTACAAGACACCACTTCTCACACATTTCTCTCTTCTCCTCTACTCAATCTTTCTACTGTATATATACACTTCAACCCTTCACAATAAACTTAACAAGAACAAGTCATGGAGATTAAGGTAGAGGCTGAAGAATCTAGGCAACTCGATCATCAACGACGACCCCTCTTAGGAAATAAACAGATCATAGCCGACTCAGAACAGCAGACCCCAGTACAGAAGGCCATTAACCAAACGTTTAAGAGCACAGCCCATTTGGCTAATCTCCTCCCTACAGGGACGGTGCTCGCATTCCAACTTCTCTCACCCATATTCACCAACCAAGGTCAGTGTGATGCTGTCAGCCGGTCCATGACAGCGGGCCTCGTGTTCCTCTGCGGGATCTCGTGTTTTGTATTGTGCTTCACGGATAGCTTTAGGGATGGAAATGGGAAGGTATTTTATGGGCTGGCAACATTCCGAGGATTGTGGGTCATTGATGGGCCTGCCACCATTTCACCTCAGGTCGCGACTGGATATCGGGTGAGGTTCATTGATTTCTTGCATGCCTTCATGTCCATACTGGTGTTTGCAGCAGTTGCGTTGTTTGATCAAAATGTGGTGCAATGCTTCTACCCGACACCGTCCGAAGAGACCAAGGAACTCCTTACATCATTGCCAGTCGGGATTGGCGTCATTTGCAGTATGGTGTTTGTTGTGTTCCCTACCAAGCGCCATGGAATTGGCTTCCCTCTCTCTGCTTGTTAAACCTCTACCCCCCTCTGGTTCACCTGATTCATATATACTCGAATACTTGAAAGGCAAATTTGAAAGTAACAGTTGCATAGTTTGTTTTCAACATACATTCGTTATGTTTTCCTTTCTATTAGCTTTACAGTACATCTGATTGAATACATAAACTTATTCTGAGGTTGAATTTTCGCTATCTACATTGGACAGTGATGATTGCCAGGACCCACTACCTGCTAAATGCACGATCTTTATTTGGAGGTTTTATTTATCTATCCTGCTGCCACTCCTTAAACTGAAAATCTACACGGTGTGTTTGGTTACATGTTGGGAGATTGTAAATCGGTCAATTTGATGTGTACTTAAGGATTCATCTAAAAATAAAATTAAAACAAAACACAATATACAGCCGGTTTAGCTTTTGGGTTAAAATCATCAAATGGACATGATTTTGGATTATGGTTCTCATTCAAGTGGTGCCCCACTAGTTGTATATTTCTAATTGAAGCATAGGTTGGCCATGTTTATGTTTATAATGTGGGGTTCTAGGTTCATTCATGATGATGAAGTTGGGTTTGAGGCTTAAAAGGAACCATTATAATGGCATAAAGCGTAGGTATATGATCGTTATTATTTTAATTGCCATTGTAACTGTGTTATAACAGTTTTTTTTTTCAACTATGGTTGGTTTCATCAAAATATGATCATACTGTAAGTATTTGGTGCAGAAGTCATCTGACAATCATGGTTCTCCATCAACCAATGATTATGATCTAACATTTGCTGATGCACGGGACCCACAACTTGGGATTTCTTTGTTGCAGAATTAGAGAGAAGGGAAACAGAGGGTGTCCAACCATGAGAAAAGATGGCTGCTATGTATCCTATTCTTCAAATTGATAAGCATCAACAAAAAACCATGCGAAACATGTAATAATCAAAATATTCAGGTGAGCAAGGACAAGTTTCATGAAGAACACTAGGATGAATAAGAAAAATTAAAAACTATACTCTGCTTCCATCAAATAAAACTGTATTTGAAAGAAAAGTCTGAGAGAGAATTTAGGCAAGGTTCCGATTATTATATATCCCTAAAACACAATGGCCAAGAGAATAGATCAGAACTCAGTAACTACACGACCTTTGACACTTCTTGAAGAATATACAACAACAAACAGTAAATGTAGAGCTAAAAGCTTGTTTTGCATCTCTAACCATTGCCTATATGGACAAGTGTGGCAACTATGGCAGTAATAATATTAGAAATGAGAGATGGGTTCCCCTCTTAATCACTCGTCGCTGGCTACGGGTACCTTCTCATATACAGCGAACTCTCTAAATCTAGGTGGAAGGATGCAACGACCACCAAACCGCTGCTGCAAGTAAATGAGGACAGCAAACAGCAGACCTCCACAAGGGATAATGAGATCCCAAGCAGTCGAGTAAAAGTCCCCACCAGGATTAGCATAGATGTATGATACATCGAAGTAAGGTGTATTTCCGTGGCCCCTATACAGATCATATGCATGTGGCAGCAAACGGACAACAGTGGTTCCAACATAAAACGAATAAGCAAGAGCCTTATCTCTCGAGTTCCAGAATAAGTTGAACAGGATCTGAGGGAGCAGAAAACCGTCCAGGACGAAGCCAGCATAAGATCTCAGGTCCCCCAAGAGGGAGTGCATTTCGTAAGCAACAGCAAACTGTCCATTGAGCAGTGGAGCCTCATAATAATTATTCCACCAGTGCACAATCCAAGCAATCAACCCACCAACTAAATACAATGATAACAACACAGAGAGCGCCTTCTTCTCGGTGACCCACAAGCCCTTTTGGCTTCCATCAGCCAATCTTGTTGACCACGCCAGTTGGAGAAGACGAAACTGCAACAGAAAAGCTACCATTGTTACCACCCTCACTATCACTTCATTCACTTCAAGCCATCCACCACTGCCAATCAAAACGTTCTGCCGGTTGCGGTTTGTCAGGAACAAGGCTTCAAAATTCAGCACAAGAGGGATCATGTGCCCCAGAGTGAGAATGACAAGCATCACGAGTGAGACAGAGGGAAGCACATCAGGGTTCTTCTTCACGTAAAAGAGCTGTAACCCAACAAAGACACACGCAAGTGTGTTAGAGATCAGAACCATGGTGATCTCCAGATCCATCCTCCAGACAGATTCCCCTGCTTGTCTCGTGTAAATAGCAGTAGAAGACAACTCCAAACGCTCGAAGTAAAGCGGGTCTGACTTTCCCCGTGAGCTTTCTATGGTTCCCTTGATATAATCTCCACTCTTTGCATTCAATGGAGGGAACTGGAGATTGATGAGAAGCTCACAATCTGTTGAATTATTTTTTGTTGATTTTCGACGGTTTGGGGGTAGGTTCCAGCAGCCTACCATACACAGGTCTCCAGTTTCAGCGTTGTAAATGCCTTCTGCTGAAATTTCAATCCTTGGATTTAGACTAGAAGACATCTCGGTTGAAGAAAGCCAACCACCCAACTTGAAATCAGGTGGTGGATTGAAGCTTAAACTATAGCTGATATTCAGCAGGCCGCTGTGGTTGAAAACTACAGGCTCTGGTGGCATTGGCAAGACACTGAGAGAGTCCTCTGACTCAATACTTAGAGAGTGCTCAAAAAACTGATTAGCCACAGACAGTGGCACTGAATAGCCCCACGCATGTTTTCCTTGACTATTTTTCACTGACATGTCGAATCTCATTTCATATGAATTCGCATCAGGGTATCTCTTTCCCTTGTTTTGAACAGCTGTCTTTTTTGCGCAGGACTTCGTTACCCTTCCTGTTTCGGTATACTCATATGTCAGACCAGGAACCTCCACCCTTCCATAATCCATGGAACTCCGAAACATAATTCTATCAAAATAACCCGAATCATTCGTGCTTCTGTTACTCCAGATTTGTCCCACAAAACTACTCCTGTTTCTGATAGTATAGACAGCAGGGAATCTCAAGCTCAACCTAATCGAGCAATCCCTGACAGAAGCGTTAACCAATGAATCTGTAAAATTCAAGATTCGGCAAGCAGCAATGCAGAGCCGATTCTTCTTCCCATCCCAGAGTCCCTCACCAACCAACATTACTTTGGGAACCGAAGGTTGGTTATACATATAATAGCTGGTATTAGAAAACCCCAACAATAATCGCAGCCTTTGCTTATCTGAACACTGGACTCCACTAAAGGACATGAAGGCAGGTAAAAACCCAACACTTCTACCAAGAAAACTACAATTCTTAGAAGAATCGCAATCACTCCCATGCTCCAATTCAAAGCTTTCAGCCGAGTTCAAGAGTACCGAGCAGATACCTTTACCCCGCTCTAAACTAAGCGATGAGTTCTGCTGATCATAATCAACACCCAAACACCCACTTTCATTTTCTTTTGAAACCAACGTGTACTCGTAATTCCTCTGAGAAACCACCAATACCGAAATTGGTTCAAAGTAATTCGAGTTATCAGCAGTATCCAAGCTCTCCAAAGTTCCATTAACCAAACTAGTAACAATTGTCGAATTCTTTGGATAATTAAGCTTAAAGACAGCAGAAAGGTCAAGTAAATTACCTTCTTTCGAGTACCCAGAACCGGATCCAACCATACAAAGCTTCCCAGCAGATTCTGACCAGAACCCATCTAGCCGAAAACTCACGCGGCCTCTTCGAACGGGAAACCGATGCGAACGGGTGCGGAGCGATCGCCCAAAAGTCAAATTACCCAAAAAAGGGTACGCGTTAGGGCCTCGCAAAGTCAACCTCGCTTCGAGTTTGAGAACTCCATCGGTGTCGGTTCTATAGAAGTTTCGGATGCGAACGGCGAAAGCTTTCGGAGAATCGAACGAGGATTGGGAGACTTGGCCAAGAATTTTGTCGCCACCGAAATAGTAACCGTTCTCTAAGTGGAGAAAATTGGGGGGAGAGAGGTCTACATAATTTGGGGTGGATTCAGGGACGAGTGAGTTGCAGTGTTCTCTGTAAGAGATACGAGACGAAGAGGAGGAAGAAAGAGAGGATGTGATGGAGATGTTGAAGAGAAAGAACAAAAGATGAATCCAGATGACTGAAGGAACCCTAACCCAAGATTTCTTCAAGGGAGGAAGAGAAGACCAGGTAAATGGAGTCGCCATTGCTGCGTTGTCTGAAGACTCTGAACGTCGTCGATCATTTTATAATTTCTAGGTGAGTATAGGTACTAGGTAGTGACTAGTGAGAGACTGACTCTCTCTCTAAAAGACTTTGTTTCCACTTTCCCTCTCAAAGACTTATTAGGGGAGGGAAGTATGAAGTACCTCGCGATATACAGTAACGTGATGTGCGGGCCTATTATATGGTTCAGGGTGTATGGATCATGTACTGTGGAATGGTAGATCCAAGTTGGATCTGAAATTCTGAATCAACACACATGAAGTAGGATCTGGATTTGAACAATATCAGACCCATTTTCGTTCCCTGCCCATAGGTGTAAACGTGGACCCAACTTATTGATACACACTGATCGTGCAGTCGGCCAACACAAAATATTGAAGCGAATCAGAGGATGGTAGCATATCCACGGAGAAATCTTGTGTCACATACTATCATTACCCTTTTTACTCTTGTATTTGTATTCAGGCGTTTAGCTATGCTGACGTGTTAGGCTTTGGGATATTGTTATTTTATTATGGGTCGGATGATCTTAACCGTTGAAATGGTAACGATCTAAAGTTCGATCAAAGAATATGTATCAATATGGTGGATACTGGATAAGATCGTAATATTTGAGACGTATAGGGGTTTTGACGAGTATTTCCTGAGTCAACGAAGACTTTGGAATTTCCACGCTGAAGGACGGACGGACTAACAATCTTTCCTCGAAAAAGAGAAGAGACAAAGACACGACGTGACAACAACGACCGACTTCGTTTTCTCCGTCAAACTTGTATCACAACAAATTGTAAATCAACAATCACAAGCCAATGAGTTCTCGGCACGTACACAAGTGCTTTGCAACGTACCATTTGCTCTTTGCTTTGAGGTGTACGTGCCGAGAATTCATTGGCTGTGATTGTGTGATTTGCAACTTTGTTGTGACAGAAGTTTTTGTGTGTTTGAAACTTTGAATTTAACGACGAACAAAACTATTCCAACTGCCCCCCACTTGACTTTTACCTTATTGTTTCCAATGCTTCTCCCCTACATGTTTGTATTATTTTCTCTTGGGTCAAGCTCAGCGGACACATAATTTCACACAATTTTGGTATCACCTCTATAAAAAAAAATCAGCCCATTCTGAAATTTCTAACACCATCAAACGTCGATTTCAAGTTAACGGTCGAAAAATAGACGGTCCATAATTCTTCAACTTGTAAATCATGCTATGACTATCAGAATGATTTGAATTTTTGTGAGGGTGATTTCCTCAACATAAAGACCATCCTCGTCAAAAATCATCCCATTCTAAAACTTCTAATTTACCCAAGAGCATGAGTGTAAAAAGGCGACCCATTTTCAAAACAACCCCTTTAACCACTTAATTCTTTCCATGCCTTTTCTCCCATATTTCCAATATAGTCTCTTATAACTACCTCACTCAAAATTAACAAAAAAAGATAAAGTTACACTTCCATTAACTACTAAATACAGTATGGCAGGCTCCGAAGACCCCCTTTCTCTGACCCCTCTTGGTGTTCGTGCGCTCGGCCGTGTATTTCACGAAACCAACAATGGTTGTCAGTGTCGAAAACAAAGTGAAAAAGTGACGCCAGCTCTGCGCTGACAACAATCCAACGGCAGAGCACACGAACACGAGAGGGGTCAGAAAAAAGGGGGTCCCCTGAGCCCAACCCATACAATATAGCCTATACATCTTGCTAATTTGTATGTTAATTTTGCAGGAACCGCCTACTACTATAATTACTGACCATCGTCACCTGAAGATCTCCAACCTTACCTATGCATGACCCATCAAATAGTCGGTCCTAATCCTTTGTGAGCCATGGTTGATTGGTTGTTTTTTGTGTGCGTATGTGTGAGCCATGTTAAGATACAGGGAACATAGTTAGCAACAAGGTTTAAAGGAGGCCGTTTTAACAGTTAAACGGATTGGGGCGTTACCATTTAAACGGCCGTTAAAACGGATTGAACCGGCCAGGGGCAAAGATGGAATTTAACGGAATTAAACAGATTTTAACGAGAAAAAAAAACAGAAAAATGGCGCTGAAATTCAAATTTTGAAAATTAAAAAAATAGAATTTAACGAATTTAACAGCCGTTTTTTTCACAACATTTTTCAGAATTAAACTGCTGTTTAAACGATTTTAACGGCCGTTTTATTCAAAAACGACAAAACGTGTTTAAACGGTTTTAACGGAAACGGGCTTGGGGAGTTACTGTTTAGACGGCCGTTTTGAAAACCATGGTTAGCAATACATTAAATGACAAAACCTCGACCACTAAAAAAGGGGAGTTCGAACATCAAAAGGTCGATAAGTGAGGAGTTAGGTTATGGTGATCCAACCATGTGGTGACCTTCAACGAGTCCCCATCCCTACCACTACCACACTTATCCCAAGCATTTAGTGAATAATGTAGCTTTAACTATAAATCAATGAATTAATCGCACACTTGACAAACACAGGCCTTGATAAAATTAAACCATACACAACTTAATCCATTGGAAACCCTTGCATTGTCCCTACATCATCCTAAATTTATCTAATAACTAAATATGGACATTGTAATCCCTACCATATCTACACCTATTTACAATATCACTGGATTCATATATATATAAGCAACTGAAGGAGTATATTAATAAACCTTATGAGCTTGTACCTGTCCAGCCTATTCCATCAAAAATTAAAATCAGTAAGTCTCAACGTCAGCGTTGTCGCAGGCGTAGAACCTTATTTCAGGGCTTTAGTGGAGTTTTTCTGTTGATGTCTGCCAGAGGGATGAACTGCTCACAGTCCTTAGCTCCATTTTGGATAAATGCTGGCACAAGACCACCAAGTATCCCACCCACTGCCTTCTTAAATTTCTGTGAGCCACTCTTGTCGCCCTCATCCACGTCCTGAACCCCTCCTCTGACCAGACAACCAACCTGAGCACCTTCGATATATGCTTTACAGGCCACCAGAATAGCGTGTGCGCACTCACGAAAATGCCCCGTGACGAAGTCCTCAAAATGCTGCAGGCAAAATCAAATGGTTTAGATCTTAATGCACAGAAGCAGGAGCAAGTGATACAAATAGGTTTCAAAATCTGTCCATAATATATACACTAGTATATGTGTGTAAGCATAAAGTAACCTCCCTATGTGACGGGGATGTGTGCTATATAAACACATTGTCATCATCCGGGTTGATGAATTGATGGGCCAACCTCTTGGTTTGGCTACAGCCCAAAAATTCTACCATTCAAGGGAACCTAACTGTCAGGTTGACTCATCTCTGCATTAATGATCCTGTACCACCTAAGAACAATTCCCCAAATTATTTTCAACCATCCAAAAGAATGCCCTTGAATGGATGGTCTAAATCAAGAGTTCGTATGATTTTTGGGCTATGGCCCATGTATGGGGAAGACTAACACGTGAGTAGTCTGGAGCACTGCCTCCAGAGCTCAAATTCAGTAACTCAACCACTCTAATCACTTTTGGAGTGGGGAGACTAAAACACTATTTGGGAGAGGAGCGGCATCCCTATCTGGAGGTTTGGAGAACTATGGTTTTCCCTCTCCCAAACTTCTAAGGGGCTTGTGAAAGGCTTTTGGACATCTCACTGGGGTGAGGGGGGTCGTCCTATGGGCTAAATGATCAAACCTTCTTAATGAGGTAAGCACAAAAGAATGTTTATGGGGATGATATAAGCAAACTCACCTTTGGTGGCCTCCTTAGAGTGTACAGCATAGTCTTGCAGGATAGGATAAATGCATTTTCATTGTAATCCTGGGCTTTCTTTTCACCATCTTTCCTGCCAGCCATGCGTTCATATCCAGGTTCATTGAAGAAGGGCTTCGTATTCAACACCAAAGCTTGGATAGAGAGCAGAACTTGTAGCATAGTGGATTTCCCTGGCATCCACTGCTCATTCTTGTTGCCACGCCAAGTGTTCAGAAGGCTGAGGCAGACCTTCCCACAGCTGTACAAGTTTGGGTTCAATCGAAGGCCACCCGAGTAGTAGTACACTTGCTGGCAGCAAAAAATCCCAAAGCATTCAGTTATACTATTTATTATGAAAGATATAAGGATAATTGAATTACAACCAAAAAAATAAACACATACCGGTGGTACATTAGGATAGTCATATGGGAAACAAATATCGAAGAAGAAGAGGCCGTCGTGGTAGGGAGTGCCCACTGCACCTATAATGACGGCCCTCAAAAGATCCATCCTCTCTTCATAAACTCTAACAAATATCATATCTGTCAAAATGAAAAATAAATGAGAAAAAAGAAGTGAGAGATGGAAGTTGATTAAACCTACAATGAAATGCATCATCAGGAGCAAGAACAAGGTGACTTCGACCAAGAAAAAAGAGATGTGGCAGGCCTGATTAATATTCAAGCTAATGCCCACATTGTTATACTTACTATTACAGAAATGCATATATTATACACGCTATGTGCTCATAAACTCATAAGCAAGCTCAGATCACAACCAAAGATCTTGATCAGACTGTGGGCATCAAGATCATACCTACAAAATTTTAGGCATTACAACATAAGCGGAATATACAGCATGGGAACTCACCTGGCAAATCCTTCTCCAAGATCTTCCATTCCTGCTGAACTATCTTTGTCCAATTCCGTGGCGCCTGCCATAAAAGAGAGAAAGTGCTAGGCCAGGTAAGCTGTGTATCCAAAATAAAGAAAGCCAAAAACAGAAGTCAACTTTTTAGAACAATAGTCACCTGCTTTGATTTAGAACTTCCATGGTTAAAGTGATGATCTGAATAATCTTGGACGGTATCAAATCGCTTAAACAGTCTAAACTTCTTCAAAACTTCATCTCTGTCCTCCTCTTCCTTTTCCCTGCTAGAATTCAACTGACTGGGGACTGTTGAACTGCTAGAAGCAGCTGGCTTCTTCTGACTTTTGGCAGGCAGCTCCAAGTCCAACCACGGGATGGATGCTTCTACCCCAGGAGGAAGGTCTACGGCATCGAATTGCGCTTGCAAACTTAAAGTATCGTCATAATATGAAAAATCATCATCATAATCTATCAGATCATCATAGTCATAATACGGTAATTCATCACTAAGATCATCTGAATTCTCGGATCCTAGCGCAAATATATCTAAAGGATCCAGAGGAACACCATTCATCAATTCAAGATCTGCTCCACTAGCCGGAAACATAAGGTCCTGGGCAAAAGCATCCTGGAAATACCAATATAGTTACAAAATATGTTTGTCACATTGTACATTTGTATGAGAACTAAACTCTGCAAGGGCACAAGTTTTGGTGAGCAAGAGAATACCTCATCAGTAAAGTCATAAATATTGTTCTCAGGAACTTTTTGGCAAGGGAAATTCTGAGAATTTTTTTCTTCCTGAGTTTTATCAGGAAATCTTAGAAATTTAAAAAGAAAGAACAAAGAAAATAAAAATGTTAATTATTTAACAAAAAACATTAATTACAGAATTTACATCTGGTGAAGATAAAACAATGTTTCACAGGCTTTAGTGAGAAAATAAAAAAGGAAATTATTTCCTTTGAGATATCTAACATCATCATCATAACAAACATTAACCCAACTATATGGGGTTGGCTGCACAAATCCCGTTTCTCTATTCAAATCTATCTAAAGCCATATTTTCTGTCAAGGCAAGTTTCTTCAAATATGCTCTCAATACCACCTCAATCTACGTCCTTTTTGGCCTTCCCTCACTTCTTTTGAACATTCAACTTTTGAGCTATCTAACATCTTGCAAGAAAATTTTAAACCACCCAACCTAAGGGTCTATTTGGACACCAAAATCTCTTCAATTGTCCTGGAAGAGGGTTTTCCCTGACCTAGCAGTGGTAAACCTTGAACCAGGTTAGTCTGGAAGTTGTTTGTCTGACACCATGCTCTGTCATAGCTTTAGCCAGTATATTGTGAGTCTCACACTGTATCCTGACCTGGGTTTAGTCTGTATGTTGTTTGGTTGTAGAAGGGAGATTAACCACATGCAAAGTGAAAGCATTTGCTCCCACTCTTCTAAGTCATAAAACTATCTTAGGGTGTGTTTGGTTCACGCCAAAGTTTTCCCTGACCTAGTAGTGGTAAACCCTGAACCAGGTTAGTTTGGAAGTTGTTTGTCCGACAATGCGCTTTGTCATATCTTTAGCTAGGATGTTGTTTGTCTCACATTGTATCCTGCCCTATTTGTTTGGTTGTACAAGGGAGATTAATCACATGCAACATAAAAGCATTTGCTGGCACTCTTCTAAGTCATAAAACTATCTTAGGGCGCATTTGGTTCACGGGCAAATGCGGCATGCAAACACAAATGTGCACGCAAAACGGGTGTTTGGTTTGTGTGTAAATGCGCATTCGAGTTTGCGCGCGCGAATTAAATTGCACATGCTCTTTAGTAAATAGTTACACACCTCCATCCTGTGAAAACCATTTACGCACCTAGGCATGCAAATTGGAAAATTCAGTGTGTTGCACATGTACGTGTATTAGTACACACTCACACAAAGAACACACCAAATATACAAGCCCCATACATTAGAGGGCAAGGTGGGCCACAAAACTCATATTTGGACCCCAACACGCATAGAAGTGAGCGTCTCAACCCAAGTGTGACTATTGCTTTCAAACCCAAGCTTTGTGGCACCCACCTCTATGTGATTGGGATTCACCTTGGTGCGTGTCGGGCCCACCTTGCCTTTTGATGTGTTGGGGCCCACAGATTTGATGTGTTCTTGTGTAATAATTTAAGTGCATGTGCGATACACCTGAATTTCTCTATTTTGCATGCCTAAATGTGCGACAAAAATGCATAAATACGTTTCCACATGCATTCATTTGCACATACATTTGTTTGCATGTGCAAATCATTCATGCACGTATCCCTTCACACGCAAACCAAAAACACCCTCAAATGGAATTTCTATTTCTCAAGTTACTTCAAATAATATCTATGATATGGGCACATTACCATGACTCACCGTACTATGTGATAACTATATATTTGGGCATTCAACATCAAAATAGTCTAGTGACTAATCAAACCAAAGCTTAAACACGCTTCAAACCAATATAAGTATATAAACAATCTAGCGAATATATATATTCAGTTGAATTTCAGGTCAGCTCAGTGAATTTGCAAACTGAGGTTATGCATCCCTACATCCATTCTTGGCAAAAAGGAAAAGCCAGGAAAACCGACATAAGCAAAAGAACATGAGGAGCAACACAAACAGAAGAAATATACAGAACCCTAACCTTATATAAGAAGGAAAAGCCTATAGAACCTGCTTCAGAGCTTACCTATTATAAGTTACGACTCAATACTAAATATCACTCAACAAATTTTCATAACTAAAATTTATGCAGATGATATCATAACTCAAATAATTCAATAGCAATAATCACATATTTACACATCCAATCTCCATTTCCATATAAAGCACATTTATGACCATATCATCCCTTCAACATGCCATGCAATCTTGCATCAAATGCACACATTGCCAAATCTATACTTTGCCCTTATCTTAGTCCTAAATGAGATCAGAGATATAATATGCATCTGCCTTGTCTTTCCCTTCCTCTCTGTGTCACAGAACCCATTATCAATTCTGTCATCCACTACTTCTCTCACATGTTACCCTTGATATTTTTCTAGAATGTTTGAATCTACTATCTAATTACTAGACACAAGCAAGGTCAGAATTCTCCATGAATGCAATATGCTCATTTAACAAAGGAGCTACAAACAAATCAATTACCATTGATGACATAACTCCATTCCAATCTCAAATGTCAGTGCATCATGCTCATTAACTTCTTTCTTTCCGTTCTCACTTCCTACCTTTATTTCGTGAACCATGTAAAAGCCATTAAATTTTCCATCACCTCTTTTTACAGCAAAGCCACCTAAGACCTGTCCTAACTCAATCGGAACTTCAACAAGGAAATCTATGATGTAAAGCTCACATTTAACTCAAATAAGGGTTCAACAATTCCCTAGTACAACCCCAAATGACTACTTCAGATCCCTAAATTACCTACGGTTCTCACATCTAATTCAATTTACCATGCAAAATAGGCAGTTGAATAATAGAAGCTAGATATGTTACATAATATTAGTGATGAATTTCACAGTGAAGGTTGAGAATAAGACAAGGAAAGAATTTTTGTTCAACTAAAAATAGAAATGGAAGAGTTGTTGGAGTACAAATGAAATGACGGAACAGAGAAAATTCGATCAGGGCTGAAATCTACCAAAACGGAAACAAATCAACACCGTTGTAGCAGATGCAAAATGAAGAAGGGTTTGCAGAAACAGAACTGGTGGTGATCAGGAGTTCTGAATCAAAATCGGTGAAGAGTTCACCGTGAAGTATTTTCTCAGTATCTGATAATGATAAAAAAAAAAGTCCGTTCACAATTTATTTTTCATTTCTGTTTCATCTTTCATTCTTTCCTCGGTTTCTGAGAACAATTTTGGAGAAAGATAGTGAGACCTGTGATGGTTGAGCTGAAGGTTGACGATGGAGAGCCTAGCCGAGGGTTGAGGACTGAGGGCCTGCGATTTTCAAGGATAGAGAGCGGAGGACTCTCTCTCGATTCCACTATGTGAATGAGGGAAATTCAGGTCCCCAGCGGAGAAATCTCTCTCCAATATTTTAGGGCAGTTAAACCCCCATCAGGACGCGCTGTTTGCACTCACTATTCACCAAATTGCGAAACAAACAACTTTTTGGTTGAATAGCTAGTCCAACACTAGGTTCGGTTGGTGTATATGGGGAAAAAACAGCCCTTTTTCTCAGTGTTTTCAATCACTGTTTGAAAATCTTTAATAAAGCCATGACATTTGAGGGCCTGCGATTTTCAAGGATAGAGACTGGAAACCCATGGTATAAAAAAAATTAAGGCAGTTAAACCCCATCAGGACGCGCTGTTATCATTCACTATTCATCAAACTGTGAAACAAACAACTTCTTGGTTGAATAGCTAGTTCAACCCTTGGGTTGGCTGGTTTATATGGGGAAACAAACAGGCCCTAAGAGATTTTCTCGGCGTGATGTTTTCTAAAATATGTTACTTCGATCATTAGTGAACATGCAATTAACGCTGGTCATTTAACTTTAATTGATTTTCCCTGTTTTTTCATACCCCATTTTATTTGCCTTCCCCTTGTTACCCATGTTAACTTTCTTGTCGATGATCATGGGGAACAATGTAAGACTGAGAGATTGCTTCTTCAATTAATGCGCTATTGTGTATGATCAAGAAGGTTTCTATTAGATAGTAACAAATAAGAGAGAAGAAAAAGGAAAGGGTTCATAGTAACGCAAATCAATCTTCTTTTATGTTCCTTTCAATCGACCAAAATGATAACGAGGACCTTAATATAAAGTCCTTTCATCATAATAAACAGTATGGCCTTAATATGGTGTTAGCTTCTTGGTAGAAGCAATACTCAATAAACACTACAAATTAGCTAATTATTACAAAGAAGTGATAAAAATTAAAATAAAAGAAGGTTGATGTACGTAGCCAAAGAGTCGAACGTAAAGGGTTTGAGATGAATTGTGAAGGATAAAATAACTTGTGAACCTAAGGAGATCATGTAATGCAAAGACTGATGTCACTGAACAAACAGGTTAATGTAGTTAGACAAAAAAAGAGTCAAACATAAAGGGGATGCTTAATAAACTTGAGATGAATCATGAAGGAGAAAATAACTTGTGAATTTTAGGAGATCATATAACACAAAGACTGAACAGCTGATTTTAATTCCTTCCAACATAAAGCAATATAATGGATATACTACAACATAAAGCTCATTAAATTAGCATTTTGTTTGGATTTAGTACCCCACTGATCATGATTTGTGTTTGAAGACTTCTATCTTCGCCTTATAAAAGGAATGGAATTTTTGGTTAAGTAATCAAATTGTTAAGACGTAGAGCCTTGTGCACGGTTCAAAGTACATGGTAACGTTTCAGTATCGTTCATGGGCAATAGTGAAACATATCGTTGGTATCGGTTGTGTCGGCTGAAACTTTGTGAAACCCAAACGAAACCATTGAAACTCAATGTAGAGGCTTCAAAAAATATTAGAAAATCAGAAAAATTAAGAAATTTATAGATGCAAGAAAATTTTCATAAAACTACATTAAATAACTAATGTAGGATTAAGAGAAGTGAATCGGATTTTGAACAGATGATCCAAATCGCACACCTCAATTCTTCGATTTCGATTTTATACCGAAATGTATAGACCACCTAGAGATACCTGCATAAAATTCTTCTCCGACGATCAAGTCAATATCTAAATAATCAAGATGTCTTTAGCTAAAAAGATCTGATTAAGGTCCTAAAAATCCGAGAGAGCCCAGCTCTTACCTTGAATTCTAAGGCTCTATTTATAGGATCAAGCTAGTAGTTAAATCTGTTTGACTTGTAACCTAATCTGAGAATGAGGTGGAAGGACATTTTTTGGTGTAAAATCTCTTGAGTTGTGTGCATGTTGGCAACGTGGCAATTGATTACTGTCTATTGTAAGTAATCGGATACACATAAGTTGAAAGAGGATGATGACAAGTAGGTTATTTCTTTATTAGGTAAAATTTGGATGTATCTAGACTAATTGGTTGGCTCAGGCCGATTAGAGGTCAGCTTATATTATCCGAAAATGGAGGGGTGGGTGGATGCTTACAAAAGGTCTCGGCTGAATTTTGCTTAAGCCAAGTTCACCTCGGATGATGAATGTCTTGGCAGTCCGAGGTATCATGTTGGACCGGACAAGTGGTGTTTAACAGAGATCTCTTATGTTAGTGTTGATGGACATGTGTACGATTTAGATGACGTGCATATTTTAAGCACTCACAATCACCTTCTTTTCTGACTATCCGAGGAAGTATGATCTTTGTTAGTCAGAAACATAAAAAGATGAGGACTTAGTTTGATTGAGATGTTTAGTTAGTGGTTTTCAATCTAGTGTGAATCGTGTGATACACGTCGCATCAAACTGGTGTGTTCGGTTGTTTCATCGATTAGACTTCTACAACTAATGTCGAACGTATAGTTCACTCGGCTAATGACACATGTCAAAGGGGAGTAGATTTGCTTCATTTTTACTTTTAATTGCTCAGAGCTCGGCTTTTCTTCATTTTTTATCTTTAGTTTTATAGATAAGTTATCGAATAAAAAAGTAAAAAACTTCAACTACCGATTTGTGTACAATGTCGGAGAAAAATCCAAGTTGACGTAAAAAGGTTTCTATACTGGAGGAACTTTTAAGTTCGTTTCATTTTTTTTTTACTTCACTCGGTTTGTTGTAGTCAAATTTTGACTTAGGACTTTTATTTTTTAGTTGTGTTTAACTTAGAAAAAAATTTTAAAAATTTATAGGAAGATCCAATCTGTTGTTGTTGTACAAAAATTCTGGAAGAAGTTAGTCATGGCTAGGAATTTCCGAGATCTTGACAATTCGGATGCTATTCGAGTTGCATGTAGGGCATCTAACAAATACTCCCAAAAGCCACGATTGAGGGGGGCGTGAGATAAAATTTCTTTCTCTCATAGCCCAGATCCAGGCTCTCGGCTGAACCGCCCTCGTGGGTCCCATCTTACACAGGCCACCCCACCCTGAGTATGCCCCTCATCTCTCATGCAGGCCGCCCCACTCGAGCCCAGTGTGAATGCCTCTACATTAATCACCTCCAATGAGGAGTCTCGAACACGAGACCTCCCATTTTGATACCACTTTGATGTAGGACATCTAACCAATACTCTCAAAAGCTGCGACTAATGGAGGCGTGAAATTAAATTCATTTATCTCATAGTCCAAATCCAGGCTCCTGGCCGAACCCTCTTCGTGGGTCCCATCTCACACAGGCCACCCCACCCCGAGCATGCCCCTCGTCTCTCACGTAGGCGGCCACACTCGAGCCCAGTGTGAAAATGCCCCTGCAATCATCACCCCCAGTGAGGAGTCTCGAACAAGAGACCTCCCGCTTTGGTACCACTTTGATGTAGGACATCTAACCAATACCCCCAAAAGCCGTGACTAATAGGGATGTGGATTAAATTCCTATATCTTATAGTCCAAATCCAAGTTCTCGGCCGAATCCCTTTCATGGGTCCCATCTCACACAGGCCATCCCACCCCGAGCATCCCCTTTGTCTCTCACGCAGGCCGCCCCACTCGAGACCAGTGTGAAAATGCCCCTACATAATTATCTAATTCACAAATATGCATATGACGATCCTTTTCTATAAAGATCTTCTAATGCATTATCATTCATACAGATACAGGAGACAATTCAACAATATAACATTAAGAGGATCGAGGCGAAAAGAAGACCCACGGAAGATAAACATTGGTTAGTTATGGGTTTGCATCATCAATTACCACCAAAGAGGAGGCAAAAGAGAGAAGACAGAAATATGGCAAAACAAACTCAAGATGAGTTTTCTCCAACCGGAGGAAAGTGATGCAGTCAGTTCTGGGAGGAATAACTTTTTATTCAATTACCCGATTGAGAAGCTGTCACATTTGTTGACAAACTATCTTGATATCTACAACAATTATCTCATGAATTTTGTCAAGATTCTGACTTTTCATGCTTCAAAATTGTGCTAGAAATCTAGGTGCAATAGTAATGATGGGATATAAGGGTATTTTAGTCATTTTAAATTTTAGATTTAGATTATATTAAATCAATGGTTCAAATCAATTTCTTAGTTCTTAAGTTAACTTTTGGCTTTTATTTTCTTATAAATAGTTGTTAAGAAATCAGCAAGGAGACTTTTGATTATTGAATGATAGTTGCCTTTAGGATTTATTTGGTTCCATTGTGAAGTATTAAGATTGCTTGGATTAGCACCTTGCAAGAGTTTTTTAGGTTTTCACTCTTAAAAAACCTTAGAGCCTTGAGTTGAATTCCGCCTACACCACATTTGTTCTATTGTGCAACATTGCAATTGCTCAATTGTGCATCATTGCATTAGTTTCTCCATGTCACAATCACTTCTCATGTACTATCTATAAAAGGGGATCTTGTATATAGCTTTGAGGCCTTGTTGACTGTTAACTTGGTCAATGTTGAGTTTTGCTCAGCCTCTCATATTTTGTCATAAAGATTGTTGGACAATCTCACCAATCAAAAAGAAAATCTATTCATGTCAACTTTTAGTTTGATCAAGAATGTCAAGACTACAAATTCAACTATGGTTGTCCATATACTCATGCCATCTATCATTATGTTTGGGTTTAGACTCACATTAGTTAAATTTGTGCGAGAATACTTTCCACTTCTCTATATTCAAGGATAATTCTTCTGTTTAATTATTAGAGTCAGTAAAGATGAGAACGATAAGACGAAAATTGTTCACAATATTAGTAACTCATACGTTTTTTTCTTTTTTCCAGCCATCTATCTACCATTTAACAACTGCAACATCTAAAACACACACAGAAAGGCAAATATACGAAAAACAGCATACTACACCTAATCAAAGCGAAAGAAAGGCATTACATATTCCATTCAAAATAGTTCTTAGCTAACTCTAATTAACAAAAGGAGATAGCTTTCCTCCGATATCATCGACATCCCATGATCCCAACCAATAAAACTCAAGAAATAACTCATGAGGACGATTAATCTTGGTGAAATTCAAACTCTGAGAAGTAGAACTACTTTACCAAATTAAAATCAATTGGATTGCAATTTATCGATCACAGATGCTTGATTGAATCTATCTATCCATCTCTACAGCAACAATAGAACCTTAACTAAATTCAGCAAGAACAAAATCGATTTTTTTGTTTATTTAATTTTGAATACCTGGGTCTGTTTGAGCTTCTTAAAGCTCGAACTCGGAGAACTAGTTGTCATTGACTTTGACGACGTTGGGATCGGATCGTTACAAGAAAAGCCGCGGATCACAAACGAAGCCTGTACGGGTGCCGTGAAAACAGACGGAAACTGTACGGAAACCATAAGGAACTTAGTGAGAGAGAGAGAATTGCGTCGACTTCAGCTAACAGCGGGGATTCCATCAAAAGCCAATGCAGGTTGCGATTTGTGATTTGAGAGTTGCGACGGAGAATAAAAAGGATGACGGCTTGGGTAGGGCTCGAAGCCGAGTTCGTTAAAGGTGGCTCCCTTCTGAAAAACAACTCTCCGTCTCTTCCAACGCTACTTCTGTGATAATTCTCGAAAGCACCGAAAGAGGGAGGAAGTTAAGACTGTTCAGGACACTGAAGAATTTTTTGGTGCAGAAAAATCTCGATGCAGTCGATCAGCGGCCCTATGTAGCGCTTTTTTTTTGGGCCCACTGACTGCATGGATGCTTAATCCACCCCTGATCGATAATTCGATATACACACCAAAAATCAGCTTGATTGGTTATCTCTAGCCATCAGATTTTAGCACTGTTTTAAGGAGTGGTCTAGCCGTTGGATTCAATAAACATTTTGGGTACTAGATCCAACGACTAGAAATCATCAATCAAACTGATTTTTTGGGTTAAACATCCATGGAGTCCGGTGGGCCCAAAAAATGCTCTATGCCAGGTCATTGATCTATTGCGTAAAAAACTCTACCTCCAGGGACAAGGAAGGAAAGGGAACAGGCAGTAAAATAATCCGAGCCCAGTTAACACATGGATGTTAGTATTGGTGGGATATACACACTAAAAAATCAGCCTGATTGATTATCTATAGCCCTTAGATATTAGCACTTTTAGGAGTGATTTAGCTGTTGAATTCAAACATATATTTTGGGTACTAAATCCAATGACTAGAAATCATCAATCAAGATAATTTTTTGATGTATATATCCATCAAGAATTGGACTAAACATCCATGCGCTCAGTGGACCCCAGAAAAATGCATTACATAGGGATATTCATAGCCTCAATGCAGGCTATGATGTATCAAATATTTTCCAAGCAAAGGACTCCACTCTTTCCACATTCGCGTCCTCTTTGTACGCGAGATCAACGGGATAGGCTTATGATTATAATATGGGTCGGGCTCCGTTTTTGTTTTTTCTTTATCACGAATCAGATGTGGGTCGGGCTCAGTTGACGGATCTAAAATGACATATCAAATGACAGGGACACAATATAAGCCACGTGCCACACTGTTACAGGACTCTGACCGTATGGATGTTTGTCCTATCCAATGGTGGAGCTACAAACCAAAAATCATCCTGATTAGTAATTTATAGGATTTAGATTGGACGTATTTTCATGGGATGATCTCAACTGTGGGAATTTGAGTAGTATTTTAGGTACAAAGATTCAACATTTATAAATCACTAATCAGGCTGATTTTTGGTTTGTAGGTCCATCATGGGATAGAACAAACATCCGTACGGTCAAAGTCCTGCAACAGTGTTCCACCTGGCTTATATTGTGTCCCTGTCATTTTACCTGTCATTTTAGATCTGTCAACGGAGCCCGACCCTATATAATATGTTTCCCCTGGATGGCTGGATAGGAGCCTGATTTACGAGAAGCCTGCACCTTTGGACTGCCAAGTCTGCAGTCTGCACACGCAAAGCAAAAGAGGAGTAAGACTTTTAGAGCCCGGTACACACGTCTGGCAGGTTCATTGTGGGGCTTACCATTACATGGGTCCCACCTTAGGAATCATCCCCACTTGATTTACTGACTTTTTTTAGCTTCCTCGTCTTTGATTGAGGAAAGATAATGGGCGAGTCTATAGAATTTAGCTGTTGAGGTGTTTAGTTTACATTTGCCCGTCTCCATCGTAAGAGCATATACGCACCTTACCAAGGTAGGGAAATGCGTCAATCACACCATCATCATCATCAACAACAACCACCCTTTCAACACGCCGTTGAGCAAATAATGACAGTTCCGCCTCCTTGGATGCTGCTATTTCTTTTTAACAGTGATGTCAGGGTCATATTGCACGAGTTTATGAGTAAAACTTGCCTGACCACCCATAATATGAGCCACGTGGTACTCTTCTAAAGGACGCTGACCGTATGGATGTTTGACCAATCCCTAAGTAGACCTAAAAATAAAAAAAATCAGCCTGATTAGTGATTTCAAACCTTTGGATCTTTGTACAAATAATGCTCAAATTCCTACGGTTAAAATCAACCCACCCATGAAAATGACTTGAACTAATGCTTAGAAATCACTGATTTGTTGATTTTCGGTTTATAGGTCCACCTAGGGATTGGCCAAACATCTATACCTAAGAAATTGCCACGTGGCTTATATTATGGGTGGTCAGGCAAGTTTTGGTTTTGGCCGAACTCTGAATGGCTAACCATGGTCAGGGTATCCGTATGTGCTCATTGAGCAAAAATAAACTCTATCCTTCTCAAACCTTTTACAACTTTAATTTTCATCTTTTTCATAAAAGTGCTTCTGGGTAAGCACTTAAGATAAGGCTGATAAGGTTTAACGACTTAAGAAGTACATGGATTTGTTGGACGGTGACAAGATGGTATGCTCAAACTTTTTGTGTAAATATGAGAAAAGATTGAGTAAAACTTCTATCACACGAAATTGTAAATCACACAATCACAAGCCAATGAGTTTTCGGCACGTACACAAGTGCTTTGCAACGTACCCTTTGCTTTTGCTTTTTAGGTGTACGTGCCGAGAACTCATTGGCTGTGTTTGTGTGATTTGCAAACCGATTGTCACAAAAGTTTTACTCGAAAAGATTCGCTCCTCACAAGGTTCCACTCCCAAAATGTTTGACACGTACGTCAAAGCCTAAACTTAACCCTTCTTAAACCCCTGGTTAGTAAACTAAGGGTCGTTAACAAAGGGTACGTGTCAGATAAAGTTACATTCCAATCCAATTTGAATGCGAATCTTTTTCAGAAGAAAATAATCCTTTCCTAGTATTCGCCATTAAACTACTTAATTACTTTCCATGTCATTAATTATATTTCAATTTGCCATTTCTTTTTTTCCCTGTTTGGTACGTGAGAAAAAGAGTTCCGACGGCGAATATTTAGCCAGGCGAATATTATCTTGGCTAAATATTTGCTCATAGCAATATTTAACAATGTTTGGTACGTGTACGAGCTAGCTCACTTCAGCTTACTTCATTTTCTTTCAATTTGAGTGGGTCCCACATATCAAAGTAAGTCAAAAATAGGTTGGGTCAGTGCGGGAACCACATATTATGTCAAAGAATAAAAAAAAATTTATTTTTATCTTTTTTATATATTAAAAAATTAATTTTTTTTGAAAATAGTGATTTTCCGGCGAGAAAATAAAATTTTCTCACCAAGGCATAATCGGCGTGAAAATATTTTCACAGGGGGGGGGGGGTGATCAAATGTTTTCCCGCCGCGGAGGGCAAATATGTGGGCCCGGCTAAATATTCGCCAAGGGCGGGTGGCTGCCAAACACCGCCGGGCAAATATTTGCGCGGCTAAATATTTTATTTGCCCGCCGCGGTGCGTTACCAAACAGGCCCTAAATGTCTCCCACAAAATCCGATACATGTTAATAAAATAAGGACATTTTTGTCACTATGGATTCTCACCATCAATAAAAATTATTCCTAAATGCGCGTGACTATTTCCCTCGTTAGATCAGTTTTTTAGAGGTAATTTTTCATATTTTTCTCTATCTTCCCAACACAGGACACGTGTCCACGTCCACAACCTCTTGTACAGCATGTCCACGTGGCACGACTGAATTTTTATTTATTTATTTACCTTTTTTCTTGAAACCGAGGGTATCCGGGCCTCTTAGAGCACTTGACTAATCCCTGAGGCACGAGTGTACCCAGTGGGGGGGTCAGGAAGAGGCAGAGGGGCACGTACCCTCCTCGACTTTGAAAATCTTTAAAAAAATAATATATAATTTCTGAAATTTGCTTTTTATTTTAGTTTAGTGGCCCCCAAGTCTCTTAGATGGACCTCCAGACCAAAATTCAGTCTGATTAATGATTTCAAACCTTGGGATCTTCGTACCATAATGCTCAAATTCCACGGTTAAAAGTCAATCCATGAAAACGACTCCAATCCAACGCTTAGAAATCACAAAATCCCCAGGTGGTGGCCCATATCCGCTACCTGAGGTAGGGTGGGGTCCTGGCCATCTCCGCCCAACCCGTAGCGCAGCTGGATGAGGTGGCACATGAGACGTCAGCCGGTCCTATAAATCCTCTGGCAGATCTGGTAGCTCCAACAGATCTGCAAGTATCTCCAGCAAAGGAAACTAACTCGTGGTTGAGTAACATAAGGAAACTAATCCGGCAAAGGAAAGTAGAAACCTATCCAGCAGATCGTCAATGACAGCTCACGGCATATCTTTGTCAACGACAGCTCATGGTTTCTACGTAACCTTCGTGCGTATCTCTTTGATCTCTTTGAGTGTTAGGCTCGGTTCAAAGCTATTAATACATGATCAATAGTCAGTTCAATCCGCTAGGTTAAATATTCAAGTGTTCCACAACATATCAATTTGCTACGTCTACAAGGTGGTGGGCCCAAAAGGGGTCCATGCATTTTGCTACATCAGCATCCACCACGTTGCAAAATGACACGTGTTCATCTTTTTTTTTTTTTTTTTCAAAGGATCTTCAAAATTCATTAGGCTTCAATTAGAAACGAGAAAGTAGATTAAGGTTATGACGTGGACGAGAGCACTGTCCACATCGCCAATTAGGGGTAATGTACCAGATCGATTCAATCTAGATTGACGACTTTAGCCCTCTGTGTAGAGGAAATCCCACAATACAGATTCTAGTGTAAGGCTGCGTTTGTGAACTTAGTTCGGTCTCCTCGTCTATGTATATATATCACTTAAGTACATAATATAATATAAAAAAATATATATATAATACTCCTAAAAACAAAACACACTATAACACTCCCCCACAAGCTGAAGCGTAAGATCATGCATAACGTTGTTATATTGTAGAAAAAACGAACTCCAACCCAATACCTTAGTACGCACATCACTAAGTTGATCTGCTGATTTAAAATATGGAGTAGCAATCGTCTTACTCATAACCATGTCCATGACAAAGTGGCAATCAACTTCTATATGTTTAGTTCTCTCATGAAATATTGGGTTAACTTATTATTGCAATCATTTGTATAGGAGTATGAATCTCAAACCACATCTCTTGGAGAAAAGATTTCACCTACATCATCTTACATGAAGTATGAGCTATAGTCCTGTACTATGTTTCTACAATGGATCTAGCAACCACATTCTACATTTTACTCTTCTACGTGACCAAGTTACTACCCACAATTGTACAATACAGCAATACCCAAAAGTGGACCTTCTATCAAATGAGTTTTAAACCAATTTGCATTGAAAAAAAACCATAACACTCAAGTGTACATGTGGATGGTAAATGTAACAATCATTTACCTGGTACACCTTTCAAGTACATCAAAATACGATACACAACATCCCAATGTGATTGGTGTACGTGGAGCCTGTATAAACTAATCCATAACCCAAACTACAAAAGTAATATCCAGATGAGTTATTGTAAGATAAATTAGCCTTCCATACTAGCATCTAGTATCGAGTTAGATTATTATACAACTCCCCATTGTTGATTAAAATTACCAACAATTACCATCAAGCTTGATAGTAGAACCCATAAGAATATCAACGGGCTTAGATCCCAATATTCCTTTCTCATGTAACAGGTCTGATATACTTCCTTGGATATTGCCACCTCAATGCTAAGAAAATATTGAAGAGAGCCAGGATCCTGAATTTGAAAATGATGGCTCAAGTAAGATATCATGTTAACAATCTCAGCACCATAATCCTGCAATAATACCTTACTCCAAGGCTTGCGACAACCTTTACATAGACTGCGACAGCCTTAAATACAAATCTTAGCTTGCAGCACCACTAAAAATCAAAATCCTAGCTGCCACAAGCCTTGGATCAAAATCCAAAGCTTAATTACCTTAACTTTATTTCCCAAGAAAGAACAAAAGAAAAAAAAAGTTAGAGAAGATGGAAAAGTAGAGAGAAGAAGAGAAGAGAGAGAAAATAGAGAAAGCCGGACTTAGTTAGTACGGCTAAGCCTCCTCATCTATGTATATACATCATTTAAGTACATAAGAATGTATATAAATACCATACCCCTATGAACAAAACAGACTCTAACAAATATGAACTTTAAATAGAACAAGATGTAAATGGGTATTAAAGTTTGGCATCATAGGCTGCGTTTGGTAGGAAGTGGGTTTCCAAGAAGTCACACATCTTGGAAAACCCACTTCTCAGAATTCGTCTTCTTGCTATTTGATTGAGTCTTGGGAAAGGGCAAAAAACATTTTTCCTGTCATTTGGTTCCTAATCAATTTTTAGAAGAACATGTTTTGTTCACCTAAGATATTACCTTGTTATACAATAACTAAGTAGTAGTCAAAACTCAATTAAATTGACTATAACAGTAATTTAGATTACCAGAGGTTATATCGACACCATGTAAACATTCTTAAGTCGCATATCTAACTACAGATATGGGTTGAAAACAATTATAATATTATAAGAAACTATAATTACCCAAATAGAAACTTACCAACATATCTATATACTTTATAAAAGAAAGCCAAAACTCAATGAAATAAAATGTAAATTTAGATATCATTAGCCATATCAATTTCTGTGCAAAACAATCTTTCCTGAAAAAAAAGGAGATTGGTTTCAAGCATATAAGATTAAAAATTAGGGAAGAAACAACAATCAAATAAACCAGAATAGTACAACCATGAAAATGCTTTTCTTTTTCCCCAAAAAGTTTAAGCCCAGAAAATCTACCAACAATATATGGTAAATACAGTTTTGTCACGATGAACATTTTGAGAATAAATTTGTTCTCCAAAAACATATGGTCTATGTAGATTTATCTAGGGTTTCAGCATACCAACAATAAAAGGACAGAAATAAGGAAAAAAGAGAAGTGAAGCAGAGAAGATAAGAAAAAGAAAAAGAAAAGAAGAAACGATACAAGAGAAAGAGGGGAAAGAAAGTGCACTTCGTTAAGAGTGCACAATCTCCCCTAAATTGCTTATATTCACTTTGGTTTCATATAATTTACAAGTATGCCCTCCTATAAGACAAATACTAAGAAAAGACAAGAATACTCCTACACACCCGTCTATCCTAAATAAATACACCAACAGTTTACACTTCTTATTTTGTAAGCAAATATTCTATATTAAGAAGAAACCGAAGAAAAACCCTTCCCTATCAGCCAAAATTTACTGAATAATCTAGCTAGGGGATTCTCAGACCACACCAAACAATTCGAAGATAGTTTTGCTCGCATTGAGATCTCATGAGCTACACGATTTGATTTCCGGTGGGACTAGTTAACGACTACAGCATCAAAAAGATCGTGTAAGCCTTAAATGTTTGTAAGGTAGGGGAGGTTCGCCAATAAACTTCAGTTGATCCTTTCTGTATATCAAAAGGCAACTTATGCGTGTCTGTTTCAACTTTGATCCTCCTATTAAGCTCCTTTGCTTTCTTCAGACACCACGTCAATGCTCTTGAATCAATTTCTTCAGCAGAGTACCCATGAGTTCCTGTTTTCAACAAAACACTCACATCATTGCTAAAAAAAATCCCATACCAACATTCAAAATTTCATTATTCCAAATAATTCTATCCAAATAGATTTACACCGCTGCAACCAAACACTCCCATTTTTAAGAAAAGAAGAAAAATCAACGATATGTTCAGCATTTTTGCGATTGATAACAAGCAAAATAAACCAATGCACTCTTACTAGTAACAAAATCAATGCACTCTCATTGCTTCAATTGAAAAACAAAAACTAAAAATCAACCACAAAATCGATCAAAAAAGAAAATTAACCACATGACCCGCATTTTAGAGATTGATAAGAAGCAAAATAAAACAATGCACTCTTACCAGTAACAAGCAATCTCATTACTTCCAATTGAAAAACAAACCTAAAAGTCAAATAATCATTAAAAATCCTTAAAATCAGTTAAAATAAACTTAGAATATTGGATTTTCTCCAATAAGAAATGAGTTTTACTCAAAAAATAGAAAAACAAAAACCCATTTAATAAAATCTATCAGATACTCTTCGCATCAAAGAACATAGAGAATGAATAAATCTCCTTTATAAATAAATAAGTAAACTCACAGGAACTTGCTACCCGCATTACCGTTGCATCACGAATGCATTGAAGCACATGGCCTAACCTTCATCATCTCAGTAAGCTCCCTAATTTTAAAAATCCATACAACATGAAGCCTTTTCCATTAAACATGGAACTAACTAAATAACTAACAAACTAACTAACCCAACCAATCTCAAGATTGATCTTCTTAGGGCTAACATCAGATAGAAAGGCCTCTGTAATGCCCAATATGGGGCCTTTGGGAGCAGTCCCCACCTTATCTCACCATCCAATGGCCGAGGTCAACATGCATCCCCTCCCCACATATATCAACATGATTCTCCTCTGCAGTCCCTTTTACTTCTCCAATTCTTGTGAAAAGCTGCAGCTGCTCTGTTTTAATTCCAGGTAAGGTATCGGCATTGGGGTGCGTAATGCACACAAATCCGTCAGAAAAAGGATCAAAGGCGGGATTTTTTATCATCCTTCAAACATGCAGAGAGAGAGAGACACGAACTTGCAAAACACGATTCCTCCTTTAGTGCTGGAAAAATAATTTCCTTTTCTAAAAAGAAGACACCGTTTTCCTTAATATTGACAGGGGGTGGGAAGTTGATTTATGTGGGGCCCACCTTCATAAAGAAAACCAAACATTGAGAAAATGCTGTTATCCTTGTTTTGCTTTTTCTTTTCTCAGGAAACCGGCTGAACCAAATGCAGCCTTAAAGTCAGTGCGAGTAATCTCTACAACAAGATCTATATGTTTCTATGCTAGAATTATTTTTACGGTAAAATCTGATAGATGGATCAGTGGTGGTATGTGACATATATTATTTTAAATGGAATGCGGATATATAAAAACAGTAGGATACTAGTTCTGCAAAGCATTTCAACCACTCAAAGTTTCTAAACACACACGCACAAAATAAATAAATAAAATCAAACATGGGAACCCAACACTAATGCCCTAGTTAAAGCTATTTATAATCCATCAAACAAGCATAGTTACACCACCACATGCCCTGCAGTCATTTTCTACATCATATGCAAGGAACATCACAATGAACGAAATGCCACAAAACACCAATCTGTAGCCACACTTACATCGAAACTAGTCTTGTAAAATTTGCAGATATGTCTTATGAAAAGAAGATTGATGATTGCTTACCTATTTTAGGACACATTCATTATCTAGCTCAGGAAATTGGCTGCAATTGATTCCCTTCTCAATAAACCCAGATACAAGCTTAGGGAAGAGCTTAGCAATCATGATTTTGAAGCCCGTGGAACTGCTCTTTTGAGTTTCTTGCTCAACCACCCCACAACCAAAAGCACAACCAACTGGAGCACCATCCATATACGCCTTGCAAGCCTGGAGAATGAAGTGAGAATGACGGCGGAAGTGCTCCTCGATAAGCGCCTCGAAATGCTGAATCAGTTAGAGCCCAACCAATTCTCATTAAACTCTGAAAATATTTTACTTCAGAGAGCTACATCTGAGTCCAACAAGGAGGTTCTAGAAGTTTCCTGTCGTACCTTGGGTGGCTTGCGTAGCAGGTATAGCATGGACTTGCAAGAAAGAAGGAAAGCATTCTCATTATAAGCCATAGAGTTCTTCTCTCCCTCAATTCTGCCCATCTGCTTCTCGTATCCTGCTTCATTAAAATATGGTTTTTCGTTGAGCACGAGGGCCTGGAGAGAGAGAAGAACTTGAAGAATGCTGGAGCTTCCTGGGTTCCATACTTCATGGCCTGTCCCAGTCCACGTATTTAGGAGGCTGAGACAGACCTTTCCAGACTCGTACAGATTTGGATTGAGACGGAGCCCACAGGAATTGTAATGCACCAACTGCATGGAATTTTTTTTGTCAGATTTAGCAGTTATTATTCAAATTCAACCAAATACATCAAGAGTTAGGCAATATATTTCCATATTTCCATACTGAAAAAGAAATTAACTTAGCTGCAGACCATTTTTTTTTTTTCATTTTTACAATAAGCAGGTAGCTGCAGACTTAGATTCACTCAGTTTGTCTGTGCGTGTGTATGTGTGTGTCTCTACACATACATAAACATATTGCATATATACATATGCACAAAGGAGATACATGTATGTTTGCCTATAAAAGTACATACATATGTATGCAGTATAATGACTATGCATGCAAGTATAGTTTTAAGTGAGGTACAACATACTTACAGGTGGTTCATGAGGATAGTCTGGAGGAAGGGAAAAATCAAAGAAGAAGAGGCCATCATGATATGGGGTTCCAGGTGCTCCAACGATGGCCACCCTCAGGAGATCAATCCTTTCCTCATAAACACGTACAAAGATTGTATCTGTTAAAGTTGAAAGGGGAGTCATTAGTAATAGATCAAGAATTGTTGCTGCACAAATCTTATGCTTAAGAGCTGCAACTCCCTCTCCACAATCTGGAATTTCCTAGACATTTCAGATTTAGATAGCATATTTTATATTGCTTGTTGCCACTCCCATCCCCAAACCCACTTCTGCTTCATACTGCTTTTGGTAACCAATTCCAGCACTCCAAAAGCAATGTTTTGAAAACCGGACCAAACTGGCTGGCTGAACCGGTGAATTGGCTTCAAAAAGGTTCAGGCACACATCAACCTGGAATATTACTTATAAAGTCATTTCAAATAAACATTTCTCTCTCCCCAAATCAGTCCCTTTTTGTTGTTTATTTCAAGTAATGTTATTTATAATGTCATATGACACCACGGTTATCCATGCTGTCCCCAGGTGGTTGAACTGGATCGATTTGGCCCGGCAAGTTCTCCAGGTTGATAAATGGTTAGGTTTTCTCAAAACATTGATGCCAAGCTATGTTGCATGGACTCTTTAAACGTGTCAAAATCCGACACGACACAAATTCTGGTGCGACACTTCTAAATTCTGTTTTGTTTTTCTTTCCTTAAAATATACTAATTAACGTTTGCCACAGGTTTGACTTCTACCTTTTACAATTAAAGTTTTAGTATGAACATATATAAAACTATATATATATACTTATAAGAAATTATTATATAAATGTATTCTCTTGTCTATAAGTACATAATAGAAATCAAAGATATCATATCATATTATTCACTTTATTCTTATCATTATGTACAAAAACAATACTTTTTTCACGTTATTTAAAGAATACTACTGAGTCCACGAATCATATTTTCAAGGTTCACCGAGTCAGACACTCCGCACATGTATTGAACTCTAGCACTTGTTCCCGTATCAATGCAACATAGACGCCTAGCAATTCAAATCGATCATACACATAACTGAGGAAACATCTTCGAGGAACGACAGCCCAACTTCACTTAACAGAACTAAACACTATTATAAGTAAACAACTATTTTCTTCTTAAAGTTGTGATGGATTGTTTTGCATCGATGCATATAACATATACATACTACTATCAAGTCTGCATCAATTTTCATCAATAACCTTTTCCTTGTGATCCAAGATGCAGTAAAAATAACTATTTACAAATCTTCAGTTCATCATTGATAATTGATGGTATCAATGGGCTTGCTGGTGTATCCTGATCAACCAAATCTAGGGTCTGTACTGTAGATGGGTTGGTTGGCTAGCCAACCAATCCCTGAACCAAACTTCCTGGGGTATGGGTAGGCATTTTGGATGTGTCGGGTTGGGCCAACCTTGACCTGGCACAAATACACCTGTAATCCTGCCTAGGGATGTAAATGGGTTGGGCCAACCGCTACTTGTTGACCTCGACTTGGACTTGGTCTGAGTATGCATATTGGATCTGGTAGGTCAGATTGGATCTGGCCTTTAGGATCCAATTTTTAATTGGTTCAGACCCGGATCAACCATGACCCAACTTGTTTACAGTTTACACTACAACAAATCTAAGGAACCACCTTTAGAAAACTGAATTGCAAGTCACCTAATAAAATGGGTCAGTCGGGATCTGGCCTTTAAGATCCAATTATTAATTGGTTTAGATCTAGGTCAACCCAGTCCCAACCTGTTTACACTTCACACTACTAAACGAAATCTAAAGAACCATAGGGACCGTTTGGCAATTATTATGACAATCGATTATGAGACTGATAATGGATTATCAGCCCCATAATTGATTAACACCACCAATAAATGCGTTTGGTGAGACTAGCCATAAGCCATTTTTTCATAATGATAAATCATTTTCTCTTTAAAATCATAATTAAAAAAAAGACCTAATTGTATAATGATGAATTGATCTCTCTTCTTCTTCATCATCATGACCACCACCCTTGTCGCAGGTGCTCCCTTTCATCGTCGCCATTAGGGCATGAAATGGGGCAGGTCAGGCTTGAGATCCAACTGGATTCAAACCCATATTTAGCCGGTTTGGATCATTGATATATGATACAAATGGAAAACAAGTCGGATATGGATCCATGTAAATTAATCCGATTCGGTTTTAGGTCAAATTTGGATCCTAGTGTTAAGTATTCGGATCGAGTCAAACATGGGTTTGGGAGATGGATCCTTACTAAAACTTGTCATTTTGTAGTGCACATCTGGGTCGGATCCAGATCTTCCCATATCGATCATGGTCTAGAATCGGATCATGTGTCGTGGATCCGAATCCAGATATGGGTCATGATATTAAAAGTCGAATTTGGATCCAGATCTACCTAGATCCGACCTCTAGCCGAATCCAAATATGGATCATAATATTAAAACTCAAATTTGGATCCGGATTTACCTTAGATCTGAGTCGATTCTGAATTCGGATATAGAACACAATATTAAAAGTAGAGTTGCAGAGATGTTTGGTAAATTTCTTTTTAGAAATGCTTCTGCCAGAGGTATAGAATCGGTTTTGGACTTAGAATCCATTTCATCATAATTGTTACCAAACTGGCCCTTAGAAAACCTACTTGCATGCCACCTAAAATAGTAAGAAATAAATAAATAAGAGGAAGGACTAACCTGGAAGATCATTCTCAAGAATGCTCCATTCTTGCTGTACCTTCTTCAACCAACCTTTTTTTATCTGTGAAGAGAGAAACAGATAATGATCCTGACTGGCTGGACGCGTTAACGGGTATAGGTTAAGAAAAAGCATGGAATTCAGTTCCTATACCTGTGATAACATCAATCCCTTGCTGGCCCCATTAACAAAATGGTGGTCTAAGCAATCACCAACCATATCAAACTGCTTAAACTGTCCAAGTTTCTCACTGCGAGATGAAAATGGAAGTTCTTTGCTCTCTTGAGCTTTTTCTACTTGCCACTTCAAACTTGTCTGTCTAATTGCCGGCAAATCATCTAGAACCAATGGTGGTCCCTCTATGGTCAGACTGCAACATTCCATTACTTCTTTCTTGTGGAGAGATCCAATTTTATTGCCATCTTCTGAAGGTGATCTGTTTAAATTAAGGTCGTAATTTTCACTGACGCCACCAAAATGACTGGACTTCATTGAGCTTGATAGTGAAGTGGAACCATGGGAACTAAATAAACTTGCTGCAACGTTCGTTAAAAACCCAATAGCTGCTCGAGGAAGGAAAAATGCACTAGTATCCCATATATCTTTGTTGCAGTCTTCATCAAAATCCTTCTCCAACACACCCTACGCAAACAGTTTTGAGTTCAGCTTACCCTAAACTGGATTATGTAATTCTGTGTGTGTGTGTGTGTGTGTGGGTTGTGTGTGTATATAGAGAGAGAGAGGAGAGAGAGAAAGAGAGAGAGATGGTGCACTGGATTCACCTTTTCTTTCCGGTGCGAAGATTGTTTGTCATATTCAGGCATCTCTCGTGTCAAATTATCTTCAATATCCTCTTCGTGTAGGACAGGAGTTGCAGCTGAAACTTCATATTTACCGATCCCAACAATTTCGTAAGGTCCAACCTAAAATGATTGTAGCAGAACAATTAAACAGATAGTTAAACCATGATAAAAGACTCTTCAGAGATGCATGAAATGGAGGAACAGTCAATCACTAAAGTTGCATTTGTAGTGGCTTCAGGAGGTATCACTAGTGTTGGAAACTGCAATCAGTATAATGCACTCCTATGGAACAGGAACAATGTTTTCGTTGAACATTGATCTTGCATACCATGGACAATTGATGTGTTATGAATCCTATATATAAGGATAGATTCATTTTCACGGCAAGACCAGAGAGATTAACTATGTTAATCCCCTTGTGTGTACAATCAAGACAAGGAAAAAGAAGTTTATTCTGATCTATAAAATCCTATACAAATATGATTCATTTTCATATAAAGACAGAGAGACAATGGAGTAAATGCCATTATGTGTACACAGTCAAGACCAGCAACACAATATAGTTCATTCAAGTTTCAGTCAATCCAATCTAGTACAACCAATGCAATATGCAAAGGAACGATCCAAGCAACTTCCTCGTTATCTCTCACACTTGTACTTTATGTTCCCAAATTTCTTCCCGTCTTCTTTCTGTCACAAGCCTCACTAAATGCTTAAATTGTTGTATAATCTTTTTTGGATATAGGATTATTAGTGGAGTTGACTTAGAGGGACTATATTTCTGGATTCCAGATAGGTTGACATGACTATCTTGACCTTGAGTCAGATAGATGGATCATTGGTCCAGTGCCATTATAGTCTAGGCCACCCTTCATTAGCTTCTTTATGTAATTTAGTACCTAGTTGCCCCAGTTCGTTGAGTTTCACCAATCTGTTTGCAACTTTGTATATCACCAGCAAACAGACGGAGAAACTGCGGCAGCGAATTGAAGCCTAGGAAATTGCTTGCAAACTACAGTGCATGAGAAAACTAACTAAATGGAATTTAGCCCTAGCACAAGACTAATTTGCCTACAACAATTCGGTGAATCGGACTCTGGTTGGTCGCATTCAGAAATCAATTTACTGGAGTTGAGTTCAAAATCAAATGGACTTGGTGATGCGGGAGCATGTCCTACATCACTTTGCTCAGAGTCAAATTTGAGGAGCAGCAACAGAAATTTAACAGAAGATAACTTCCAAAGAAGGGAAGAAAAATGCACTACTCAATAAACAATAAACGTGCAATGATGAGCACTATTTTCTGCTCACCTTTGCGCTGAGAAAAATATTTTGAGTTGCAACACACACACCCCCCCCCCCCCCCCCCCCCCCCCCCCCCCCCCCTTTTCAGGATTTTAAGAGGTCCTTTAGTGGGATTAAAAACAAATCTCCCAAAATAATAAGATATTGTAACTTCTATTATTTTCTGCTGTTAACAAGATTTTAGGGTAGTGTAGTGTTGCTTGGTTATGTCAGCCAGTAGTTATTGGAGGTTAGGATGAAATATAGAAAATATGGTACATAGTTGAGATTAAAAGTTGAGTCACGAGAAGAATAGATTTACTAAAAAGTACTAAATTATTGAGTTTACTGTATAACTTTCAGACCTTGATTCTTTTATTGTTCATTCTCCAGAAAGCGTGATTTGCATTAGCATTCCGTAACGGTTCCTATTTGTGAGATACTATCTACAACTAGAGAGCTCACAAAAATTTCCTATGTTAATTTTCATGAAGAAGATTATTTGAATCATACTTGCTCACTATCTGTGAAAATTCAACAACAAACACCCGTCATATTGGACAACTAGTAATAGTCTAATAGAAACACAATAAGCAGATTTTAGGAAGAGAATAACAAGGACTAGTATGAATACCTTCGATGTAAGACCATTAACCCATCTCACCTCAATGCCCCCATCTTTAAAGCCAATAACATTTCCAATACATGATGGATAACATTTACTAGGGTGCTCGCCAAGACCTTCATCTATTTGCTTGCTTGTAAGAACATCCTCCCCAAGTAGTTGGAGGGAACTTACGCCCATTTCTGTGATTAGATGATCTTGGATTTCTTTCTGTCCATCGGCTTGAACAATACACAGGTTCTTCTCCAATCTAAACACAACATCACCGAGACAGTAGGTGTAGTCCGGGTGCTCAATAAGTTCATAGGCGCTCACAGTCTCCTCACTATATTCTTCACCTGAATCAATTGTTTGATTCATCGCTTGAGTTTTCCATTTCAACGTCACAGTTCGTTCCTTTGCATCCACACTTTTCACAATTCCTAACCTTTGTCCACTAGAAACATGTGGATCATCACAAGTGCTCTTGTCCAATACATACTGCTCAGGCCAAAACTCATGATCGCCAATACTGTTTACAGGGAATATCGACTGTGAGTCTAAGCCGATTGAATGGCAACCATCCTGCCACTGGACATCGACTTTAGTCTTTGTCTTCACAATAACATATATCTCTTCATGATTAAAATTGTGATTCCTTTGCTGTGGTCCTCTTTCTAATTTCTTGTGTCCCTCAGTAAGCCCTTGACTAGCAACATTAAGAAGGACCTGCTCTTTAGCAACCCTCTTATCATCAACTGGAAGTATGCACCAATCACCGAGCTGCCAGTTAGCATGTGCAAAACAAGACAACAAAGTTAGGTTCTTTGAGTCCTGCAGAGAAGGGGGAGCATGCAAACTCAAATCACAACCAACCATAGCAGAAGCAACCCAATCAACATACACTAGTCCTGCTTCCACATGGCACACAGTACCTTCATCTCGGTTTTCCTTCCATGCACCACACAACCATCTTGTTGATTTGAAAGCACTCGAGAGCCTGATCAAAACACGCTGACCAGGATAATGAGGGTATTGTGAGTCTCCAATTATGTTTGGAGAAATAGGTAAGAGAATTTCCGGATCCACCACGGTTACCTCGCATTTTGCTCCATCATCAAACAGGATGGTGACACGATCAACAACTCTGCTCACTGTTCCAACCCATGGCCCATGAACTACATAATCCTCGAGTCCAATGGAACGGATTTTTAGAAGCTTCTTGCTGTTTACTTCTTTTATAATTTCACCGTTAACAGTTTCCAAGTCCACAACCATATCCACATCCACCACTCTGCCCATCTGTCCAGATGGATCTGTTACAGAGCATATGATGTTCCCATGTACAAACCCTCTCTCGAATGCGAGGAAATCATCAATCTTTCCGATGCTTTGTTCCAAATATGACAGGATGCTCTGTGCCTGCCCACTGTAGATAGAGTCAATGTCATCCAGATCCTCACTGCCACTATTCTCAGAGAAATCCTCACAATCTGAGTCACTGAGGTACAACTCCATCATTTGGATGCCTGTTAGTATGGGGATGTGATTTATTTAAGCATCGGTAAGATAGATACAAGCACAGACAATAAGCCCAACAGGCAACAGTAGGTGGTCCACAATGTAAGTTTACTTACCTCTTATCACATTAATTGTTGGAATCAATTATGGTCCGTTAATAATCTTCACTTCACAATCACGAGAACAAGATCTCTTCCTTGAGATGAATAACTTACAAATGAGTGGATGTACCTAGTCACGAATAACGGTAACAGGTACAATTGAAAGTTATGATCCAAAAGTGAGAAGTCATGTTACTCTCTAAAGAGAAATATAACAAGATCAAATATCAACTAATTGCAGCTTCATTACTGCAACTTTGAGCGACATTGAATTTATTTCACATAATATGGAGTTAAGTAAATGCTAAAAGGAAATAAAACAAGGGAGAAAGAGAGGAGTGTGTGAGTACCATCAAGTTTGTTCCTTCGTTGAAATATGAAATAGCCAACATCTGAAGGCCAGTCCTAATATTATCTTGGTGATGGCAGCAATAAGGACCCGTAAAACAAAAGATAGCAATCTTCAAAGACAAAGAATAGAACTTCAAATATTCAGAACGATCCAACTTTGCGGGAGATCAAGTTTTATCTCCAACACAATATTTTGATTGCAGATGCTGGAGATATAATGCCAAAGGAGCAGAACCACAGAGGTTAACTCTGGAAAAGTAACAAGAGAAAATTATCCTACAGAATCTAACTGCCAAAGGAGATTTGCCCAACAACTGGAGTGAAGAGTCCACAAAGACTAATTGCCAAAGGAGATTTTCCCAACAGCTGGAGTGAAGTCTCCACGAGTACTAGCTGCAAAGAAGATCCGCCCAGCGACCAGAGTGAATTGTCCACAAAGACTAACTGCCAAAGGAGATTTGCCCAGCGGTCAGAGTGAAGTGTCCACAAGAACCAACTGCCGAAGGAGATTTTCCCAACAGTCAGAATGAAGTGTCCAAGAAAACTAACAGCTAAAAGAAATCTTCCCAATGGCTGGAGTGAAATTTCCATGAATACTGACTGCCATTTGCCCAACAGGCGGAATGAAGTTCCCCTGTGGAGTAACTACGAAAGGAGATTTGCCCAACATATAGAGTGATGTTCCCAGGTGAACTAACTGCCAACGGAGATCTTTCCAACAAAATTAGTATTTCACTGCCAAGGGAGAGATGCCAAACCCGAAAACTTCGTTAAGCGTGTTGTTGCCAAAGGAGATTTACCCAACAAAGCTGAATCTTTCATATATATCACCAAGTTCCCTAAAGGAAATTTTTGCCCCGCTGGAGCCAAATTATCCTCAAGTATCTATCTACTACCAAAGAAGATTTGCCCCAACAACGAAAAACTGTTGCTGCAGTGCCTATTGCCAAAGGAGATTTGCCCCCAAGAAAGCCAATATTTTCTCTCTCAAGTATTATTACTGCCAAAGGAGAACTTTTCCAGAAAAAACTTCACTCAAATAAGAGAAACCATTTTGCAAGCAAACTCTATGTACATACCAAAGGTAAAGAAGCAAGCAGACTGAAACCCCCCTACAGACACAGCCAATCAGCCAAAATATCATGCAGGTTGATACGAGATATTGGATTGTCTATCGATGTATATGCCTTCACAAGAGCTATCTCAGCCACCAGTCCTAGACAGTAATAATACCACCAGTTAATAATTTTCTCAAACTTCTCAAAATAAACGGAAAAAGAAAATCAAAATGAATTGGGCATGATTCTAACATTAAATAGCTTTTGGCTTTCAGTACTAACATAAACATTTTTCCAGTAAACAAAGAGAGCAGTATCATACAAGAGAGTTTATAAAAAATAAGATATAAAAAGAGTAAAAACTGAATTAAACTCCATAGATAATTTCCTCAAACTTTTATTCGACGAAAAAGAAAAACTGAAGGCATTTCCTGAACCTGAAAAGGAAGATTTTAAGATTTTAAACTTCAACTCTTTTCTATGTTGTTCTTTTTGAATGAAGAAGAGTAACATTTAACAAAAACCCATTGGCAGAGTTCCCAAATTTCATTAAAAAAAGGGTAAAAGAACAAATCAATGTTACTTGGACACTTCAAAATGGAGGTCGTAAATGTGTCGGACACAGCAATATCTAAGTGTAAATGTTGTGTCCATGTCCATGGTGTACCCTGTCCGTTTCTCTGTCGTACATGGAGAACAAACACCAGTTCATGCAATGGAACGACAATAAAAATCATGATTAACCTCATTACCCGCAGCAAAATTCAAACTTTAAGCCAAACTTATCCCCTCAACAAATTCAATTTATATTTTACATCCCCCCTTGAATGATACAAGATATCCATGAATACAGAGTCAAATACAACAATTGTTTCTTCACACAGTTGTGAAATAAAAAAATCTACAATGCAAATACACTCTCAGAAACTGAAATTCCAAACCCCTTAAATGTATTCGTGATATCTTTGATAAAGAGTCAAATTCAAAATTATTTCTTCTGTGAAGTTTCAAAATCGGTCTATCAAAACCCATTGAATAGCTATGATTAATATTTTTCAAAATCTCCAACTTTACAACTAAAATATTACCAAACAAGAGTAAAGGTTGCAGAAACTTAAAAAAAAAAATAATAATAATTTGTAAAAGCTGTACCTCGCCTTTTTGTAAACGAATTCGCTAATGCGAGGGAAAAGACCCAGAAAATTGCTTGAATTCCAACTTATCGATTGAAAAAGCTCGAACCAGAGAAGATGAGCAAAGATGGTAAGGAGTTGATAGAAGGAAGAGTGAGGGAATTCAAAGACGCCCTTTCCCTCCCAAAATCACATCCATCACGCCATTATCGAACTTTCGAACCATGGCAGAGTTTCAGATAGATTGAAAGAGAGAGCTCTTCGTCTTCGTCTTCGTCTCGTCCACCTCTGTTCTTCTTTCCTTCTCTGTTATAGCTTTCGTGGATAAAACATAAAAGTTCAAACGGCATTATTCAGTTTTGAGTGCTTTCGTGAAAGTAAAAAAAAAAGAAAAAAAACATACAGGATGAGAGAGAGAATGAGATACCGGAGAATATACCGGAGGATATGTACAGATACGGTATAAGGAAGCAGTTAGTAAAGGAGTAAAAATTCTGTCACAACGCACATTACGAGCCACGTGGTATAATCTTAGTGGACGATGCCCGTATGGATGTTTGACCAGTCCCTCGGTGGACCTGTAAACCAAAAATCATCAGTCTGATTAGTGATTTCTAAGCCATTCGATTCAAGTTATTTTCATGGGTTGATTTTAACGGTAGGAATTTGAGCATTATTGAGCGTTATTTGGGTACAAAGACCCAAAGGTTGTAAATCACTAATCAGGTTGATTTTTGGTTTACGAGTCCACCGAGGGACTGGTCAAGCTTCCATACGGTCAGTGTCCACTAAAAGTGTGCCACATGACTCGTATTGTGCGTTATGACAGAAGTTTTACTCAATAACTTAGTACATGTTTCTGAAAAAAAAAAAAAAAAAAAGGGAAAGAAGAAGAAGAAGTCATTTTATGAAAAAACATTTGTGGTCTTTTAAAAAAAAACATGAAATATTCAATAATCCAAAACAACTCAATTAATTCAAATAAACGACGTTTCTCGTCCCCATACTGACAAATAAATAATTATAGGCATAACACATAACGCAAATTCAAATAATTAAACATATAACGCAAATTAACGGCGTTTCTCGTCCCCGCACTGACAACTAGCACTGAGATGCTTTACCTTATTCACCAAAAAGATATGCTTTATATATATATACTATTAAAAGTTGACAATGGCAGTAATTTATTCCCAACTCCCTTTTCCCACTTAGAAAAGAAAGCTTAAGATCTAATTATGCTTGATTCACTTTGTATAAATCCATTAGGGCTAATTTGATTTCAGTACTGTTAAAAGGGAGAAAATTCAAGGTCTAAAGACCTATTATAACTAATCTCCGAGGGGGTATTCCGTTAATTATTGGTTTTTTTTTTCTCTTTTTAACTGGTGCATCATAAGTCCTATATAGAACAATTTAAATATTTAAAGAAAATTGAATAAATGATTTTTTCTTAAATTTTTCTAAATTAATTAAGGGCGTGTTTGATTGCCAAGTGGGAAAATTGTATTTTCCTTGGGAAAGCACAACTGTCCCTTGTTAGATAGCCATTTTAAATCTGTACAATTTTATAGGAGCTTTCTTATAACAATCCCTTACTTGGTATGTCACGAAATCATGAAGCGAGCCAGCGAGTGGAGTAGTGAAACTTCCTTTTCCAGAGTAGTCCTCGAAAGAGACAGAGGGGAATGCGACTCAGGAAAGTGAAATGTGATGCATCATACAGATTGGCCAAGAGAGGCTGGAAAAAGACGGGCGATCTAACCAACGTAGGGAAGCACTAGGCAGCAGGCGCCCTTATTAGTATGGTATTTTTATGATATGAAGTTGCAGTCCTTCGTCCCCACCCCTATCACGTAAGGCGCCTTACTAGAAATAGGGCCGAAAGAGCACTATTTTCTCATCCCTGACGGTATATATGCCCTTTTAGTACTCTATACCCCCCGGGGCGAGGGCTGTCTACCAGCTCTAGTCCACCACCGCAGGGACTTCTGGGAGCCACTGTATAATTTTTCCTACTAAACCCTGAATTCATTTCCACCTGAAAATACGCCTTTATTTTCTCACATGATTGAAATACGTGTTCTCAGTTGCAATCAATCAACCATTTAAGGCATTTCCCAGATATATTTTCTCATAAAATTTTTTCTGTAATCAAACACGCCTAAAAGAAATTTGGGTATTCTGTAAAAGAAATTAAGTATCTCATATCTTGGGTACAATGCAAGTGCTATTAGAGATTGGACCGACTTCATAAACAAAGCGTAAAATCTAATTATGCTTGATTCACTTTGTTTAATTTTTTTTTTTTTTTTTTTAATTTCATATCCATTTTACTTGTGGGTTTTCTTTCATTATTGCTCAACAATGCTATTGAGCAAAACCGCTCAACAGAGCGCGCCTCTGGATCTGACAAGTACACCTGAAAATGATTAGTATTTGGGAGCTAGAATCTTGGTGATGGGACATGGAGCCCAACATATCTCATCATCCACCAAGGAAATCAAAGTGAATAGGATGTACGTATTGTGAGCTGGAATTCCATTATGTAAACCATATTTAATACAAAAGTGGGAGCACCGAGAGAGCTTTAAAATATGCAACCTTTATAGAGTAAGAACAAGATGCGTGGCGTGGAAAGTAAAGCCTCCGTCACTTAGCTTCCTAAGAGGGAATGTGCTCCAATTACAAAATTCCAAGCCCCAAGAACATCATACATAGTAGGAAGAGAGAGAGAATATGAGAACAATTTTGATCACTAGCGCTAGTGATCAAATTATTAAAAGTTAACTCGAAAATATGAGTAATGAGAGAGAGAGAGTCGAAAACACGTGGCATGTATATAATAACTTTAATCGTGGATGCTAAGGTAAAGTCTACGTCATGCATGGCATGACACGACTTTGAGGGACTACGTGTGCAGATCTCTTCATATATACAAAGAGGAAGGCATGATTGTGATGGGCTGAAGTTAAAATACTTGTTCAAAGCTACTCCAAACGGTTTCTATATCTTCAAATATAGAGATACTTTTTTGAAATCCAACTCCAACCGGTCTCTATATACTGCTCCAAATTTGAAGCCAGCCCCTTTGTCTCTATCTGTGACTCAACTTAATTGAGTTTGACTCGCCGAGATATCTCTACTGTCTCAGTCTATCCTTGTTGGCAACTCTTTCAAAATCAAAGCAGTGTAGATAGATGGGACAGCACACCACAGAGCGAGGGAGTGACTTTTGCTACTAGGTGAGGGTGGCGGAAAATAAGTGGGGATGTTATTGGTATATCCTTTTTGTTGAAAGTTATTGCCTTGCTGAGGTGTGTTAGCATCATATCCTTTGGATGATACTTCAGCAAGTTGTCTCGTTGATGATCATCGAGATTCCCACCTCACAAATCTCAAAGATCACAACACTAATTTCAAAGAACATCTAATGGTTTGAACACACGGACGATGATGCTACATTCTAGGGGCGATGCTTCTTTTGGTTTAGACAGTCACCTGATCAAAAGTCGGCGGGGTTAAGTTATATATTTTACGTGGGTTAGGACAGGTTTAAGGAAACAAGTCATGCAAAGGGGAGGGTCATATCCACCTTCCAAAGAAAATTGGGCGATCAGGCACTCAATCAAGGAAATGCTGGCTTTAGATAGAATTGAACGAAGGACCAAGATACAGATACGTGTAGCCAACCCCATAGATGTGATAAAGCTGCTGCTGCTGACTCGAGGAAAAGCTCAACCTGATGTGAGCTTGTCCAGGTGATCAAACCTCATATTTGCATTTTTTTTTTTTGCTTGCAAATTGAAAGTAGGCTATTTCTACCACGGTCCTATTAAAAAAGAGTCAGCCATTGAAACAAATGCAAAGCTGTGAGCTGGCCATGGCTTGCACTGTAAGGGGCCCAGAAATTGAGAAAGTTGAAGATCCTCTTGTATCGATCACCACAATGCTCAACTAAAGCTCCTTATGATGCAAATTATTTGATCCATGCCCCGAATCCCCCAGTAGAAACCGATCCAACGACAGACTAAACATGTAGTTTACAACTGAAACAGAAGAAAACTAATGAACAGATCGGCAATTGCATATGAATACCACAAGAAAACAGCCACCACATAACACAGGCTAAGTTCAACCCGGAAACACAAAATCTATGGTCCATCTGTAAATATAATAGCTGTTCACATGCAGAAATGCTGTGGGGGTATACCCCACCATTTGAAACATTCAAATTTCTTGGGCAGTCGTGAAGTCTGACAGATGGTTCCACTGTGATTCTTGATGCATGAATTTCCTAACAGCAGTTTTGGCATTTGGTTTTCCCTTGTGTTGAGAGATCCTTTTGCCTTCTCAAATTCTTGTTTCAGTTCTCTAGCGTAGTTTGTCTCTCTTGTTTCTCTTTTTCTAATGAAAAGTTCATTCGCTCGAAAAGACAAAGCGAAATGGTTCCGAAAAATTGAATGGAAGTGGCCGTTTGACCAAGGTTTCATTTTTGACCATAGAGACCTCCGATGTATTGATCTATGAAATGTTAGGTTCTGCCCTGCCAATTCATAAGAGGTGGACCATAGGTTATCCCATAATAAAATACAAAATGCATACATCATGAAGTTAGGAAACTTGACCTTATCATGACAAAATCCCATTCCCAACAAGGTTTTCCAGAATCGTACAAGAAATAATTTGGCTAATTATTTTCCAAAAGCAAGAAGAGAAAACCCTACCCTTTCCAGCATTGTGCACCCACAGTTTGTGCAGGCATGATCTACACCTAAGGTAAAAAAATTCTTCAGGCCTTAAACCAAACTTACAACCCCAAATAACAGAAAAGGGAGAATGTTTCCAACACCAGGTGCTTTCTACCAGGAAAATAAAAATAAAATTTCCCTTGGATAGATGGCCAAAATCGTCCAATCCTATGGCACGTACCTCATTGGATAGATGGCCAAAATCTAGGCCTAGCTCTGTCTCCAAATCTTTGAGCAAATTAGAAATGCCAGGGAATGCACAATGACCCCACATACCAGAGTCAAGAGAGTAAAGAAGAAGATTTTAAATGTGGACGGAATCAATGATGCTGTTTGCCGATCATCATAGTTGAAAAGGGTGAAGGGATTCTCCTAAGCAGCAACTACTGCCTTTTCTGGCTTCTCCCATTTTTTGTTTAAGTCCTTTTCTGGCTTCTCCTTTTTTTGGGATAAATCCTTTTCTGGCTTCTCTATTCCTTGAATATCAGTAATTCTCAGCCTACTCAGTTCCTGCAATGGAGATGGATGAGCCACATGTTAAGAATAAACCAATCAACCAAAAAGTCAATAAACATAAATTTATTGTGATGGAATATCTTCAACTCACCTGGCGATGCCCCTTGGTTCGGCGGTAGTTCTTCCTTCTCTTTTTCTTAAAGATTATGACCTTGGCATCTAATGCCTGAATAAAAAGGAGAAAAAAAAAAGTCAACAACTTTGAAAAAGGTTAAAGCGCCAGAAAATTGAGTGTGGTTCACGAGAACAACATTCTTCCCTTTCAGAAAATAAAAATAAAAATATATGTGTACAGCCAAATGATACTAGGGCTAGGTTTTTTTTTTGCTTTTTAGTTTTAGTAGTAAAAGAGGAAGTAGTAGTAATCATAATTATTACAACAAGAATGCTTAATACAACATCAGTGATGAATTCCATAAAACTTGGTTCATGGCACAGTAGCTACAACAAAGCGTGAAAGCCGCCAATCTCTTCATGCTCTGAAATGAGTAGCAATTCTGGCCTATATCTGTTAGTACTTTTCTGTTTCAATACAAACAAATGATTTTTATTTATTTTTTTCATAATCATAATAAAAACAAATCCTGTCCAGCTCTTTTTCTGAAGGAAAGACCAACAAACCTAATAAGTGGGAAGTGGGAACAGGCTGGAGTTGAGGAAATGTAACTTACAGGGAAGGCAAAAAAAAGCATACAACAAAACTGAAATAGTAGAACAGGGCAATAAAGGCGTAAATTCGCTTTTAATAATTCCCTGAAGCACATGAGATTTCTTATAGTTTGCAATTAAAAACTAATAAGCCCCCAGAAGCGAGATAGGAAATGGGTAGGGATAAGAAACAGAGTCGATGTCTCTTACATGCTCCTCGACGACTGCATGAACAGCTGCGTCTGGCAACGTGGGTCTGCCAATGAGGGTCTGACTCTTTGATCCAAGCATGAGAACCTTGTTCAAAATCAACTGCAACAGATCCAAGTTAGGAAAGCATCAAGTCCAATTAATTTTAAGTTGCTTAAAAAAACTGAAAAGTGAACAGCAGCACATAAGATCACAGCAATACGAACCGAAAATGAACCAGCAAACTGATATGCATATTAATCTCTACCTGACCAATTGAATTCTCTTTCTACAAGAGAAACAGAAAGGCTTTCACTAACAATAAAGGAGCTTTACAGATCAAACAAGGGCAAGCAATAAAAGAGGAGGGCGGGAGGGAGGGAGAGATGGCGAGAGATGGGGCACAACAGCACACTTTTATGTTGAGTGGAGCTTTCCTAATTGGCATTCCGCGAAATAAAATGCAAGATGACATAATGTCTGCGGTGTCATCCAAATACGGCAACTCCTATATAATTGCCAATTGTGCAGTTTCAGTTCACTGAAACATCATTGGACCCTCTTTTGGCAAATCCTTGATCCTTCTATTGTGGCATTTGGTGTGAAAAATAAGTGGGTTTTGTTTAGTAATGATGTTTCTCACTTCATGGAAGTTATCAAGATTTAGATCAGGGAGTCAATGGTTGAATTCTGTTACAAACTTGCTTCAAGGAGGGATACAATAACACAAGATTCTTCCATAGATTGTGAATGTGCATAGGAGGTGCAATCATTTGGCGAGCCTTAAGATCCAGGGGACACTCTTGTCTAAGGAGTCAAAGATTAGAAAAGGGGTGGTGGACTTTTACTCCAAGCTCTATCTAGAATCTCAGCCTTATCGCCTTTCCCTTGATGGTCTTCACTTCGATAGTATATCGCAAGAGCAAAGTGGGTGGTTGGAGAGACCTTTTGATGTGTCAGAGATCCTGTGGCGATTAGAGCTTTAGGAGACAAGGCGCTGGGGCCAGATGGGTTTTCTCTTGCTTTCTTTACCCACTGTAGGGAGGTGGTGGGTGGTGATCTCATGAGAATGGAAGCAGAGTTTCAAGACCAGACTTATTTGGACTATGCCTCTAATAGAACCATTTTATCGTTGATTCCTAAGAAACAAGGAGTAGAGGATATTTCAGATTCCAGGCAAATCGGTCTAGTGGGTAGCGTATACAAGATTCTGGCGAAGGCTCTGGCATCCAAAAATTTGGGTTGTACTTCCTACAATTATCTCTCTAGCCCATGGTGCATTTGTTCGAGGCAAACAGATCCTAGGCAGAGTGCTTATTGCAAATGAGATTATCAATGCGCGTAAGTGTTCTGGGGTTGGTGGGCAAGATTGACTTAGAGAAAGCCTACAACCACGTGAGTTGGGACTTTGTGAAGTATCTATTGGGGAGGATGGGTTTAGGGTTGCAGTAGAGGAGGTGGATCAAGAAGTGTATTTTCAGTGTTGGTCAATGGATCTCTAGCTAGGTACTTTAGGAGTTTCAGGGGTCTTAGGCAAGAAGATCCATTACCCATTTTCTCTTCATTGTGGTGTTTGAGGCTTTAGGAAGGGTGGTAGCTAGCACTGTGGCAGATAGCAGGCTGGAGGGGTTTGCGGTGGGGAATGGGGGCGAATCCATCTATCATCTACAGTTCGCAGATGATACATTATTGTTCTTGAGAGCTTTTGGAGATCAATTTCGTTGTTTTGAGGTTGTTTCTGGTCTACACATCAATTTAACGAAAAACAAGGTATTTACAATTGGAAGAGTAGATAATATCAGGGCTTTTGCAAGCATTATGGGGTGTGTCTTGAAGAGCTTTCCTTCTACCCACCTTGGGCTTCCTCTGGGTGCAAGTTATAAATCCAAGGCTCTATGAGACCTAGTGATCGAGAGATTTGAGAGGAAATTGGCTACTTGGAAGGCCGGTTACCTTTCTAAAGGGGACAAGGCAGTCCTCTTTAAAAGTACATTATCCAGCTTGTCGATCTATTTTCTCTCTCTTTACTGTGTCAGGGTGTGTGCTAAAGAAGGTGGAAAAGTTGATTATGGACTTTCTGTGGAATAAGAGTGAGGGAGTTGCTAACTACCCCCTAGTGAAAATGGGGGCAGATGTGCTTACCTAAGAGAAATGGAGGCCTTGGGATAAAAAATCTTAAAGTTATGAATGAAGCTCTATTAGGAAAGTAGCTATGGAAGTTTTGGGAAGAGGTGGATAGTCTTTGGAGGAGGGTGGCGAAACATGGGTGCAGAAACTCAAGGTACAACGGTCCAGTCCGATATCCTTATGGGTATACAGTTTGGAGGAGATTTCTAACATGGTTTGACTTTTCCAAGCAAGTAAAACTCAAAGTGGGGAAAGGAGATCGTATTTAGTTTTGGATTGACTAGTGGTGTAGTGATAACACTCTTAAAGATGACTTTCCGGCCCTGTTTAGCATCTCAGATTAAAAAAATGAAGTGGTTAGTACATTCTTGATAAGTGGTGGCGAGAACTAGTCTTGGAAATTTGGATTTAGAAGGAACTTAAATGATTGAGAGCTGCATGGTGGCTGCCTTGCTAGAGAATATCAATAATTATCCAATTGACCTCACTTTGGAAGGATTTTCAGATTTGGATTTGTAACCGAAATGGACTGTGTTTTGGTATGATCATTTTATGCGGCTCTTGATATATCTTCGACCGACTACTTTATAGCATCAGTGGTATGGGATTCTAAAGTGACCTTCTTTGCTTGGTGGTCTTCCCTAGAACAATCTAATTAAGAGGAGAATAGTTTTGCTTAATTATTCTTCTTTATGCAAGGTTAGTGGGGAGTCAGTAAACCATCTTCTCCTTCATTGTAGCATAGCTACGGAGGCTTGGTGTCATTACTTATCTTTATCTGGGATGGCGGGTCATGCCTAGTACGATGAAAAGTATGTTCAGTGGGTGGTGGGCTTCTTCTACATTTTCTCTTTGTGGTAGACGTTTGTGGAGCATTCTGCCCTTTGTTGTGGCTTGGGCACTTTGCAAGGAGAGAAATAGGAGGGTAATCGGTGGAAGGGAGGAAGATAGACAATCTATCCTTTTGAAAGTTAAATATTTTATGTTCTGGTGGTCTACCTTATTCAATGAATGTAGGGGTATCTTTTTTGAAGATTTTGTTTTTAGATGGGAGTCCTTGTTATGTAGTAGAGTAAATCCTTGTTGTTTTGTCCCTTTCCTTGTATTTTGTTCCCTTAGGGGGTTTTCTCAACTTCCTTGGAACCTTTGTACTCTTCTGATGTTCTCTTGGATAAAGTTATAATTATAAAAAAAAAATCATTCTAAGGATAGTGGGAAGATGATCAAGATTCATGGATGTTGGAAATAAATGCAACCTAAATGGTGAAAACCACATGCATTGCAAGTCACATCTTTCTTTGCGAGGCGGACACATAAATATTGTGGATCATGAAATGCAAGCGTAGATACATCAATAAGAAAATTTATGTACGAAACAAAATCTGGCTAAAAGACCCATGCAAATTTCAAACAATATTGTAATACTCTACTGTTGCAGTGTGAGCTTCTCTTTAAGGCCATTCTTGTAACATGTTCACTCATCCATCATACTTGCAATACCAGGCAAGCCCATCATACTTCCAATACCAGGCAATCCGTTAAAACATTAACAAGTTTTTTATGCGGGTTAGTGATTTGGTATAATCACCCACAGACAATCAACTTCGCGACGTGGCATATCCTATTGCTCACTCAAAATCATGCAAATTTTAAAAAGAAAAAAATTAAATAAATTTCAGATACCCAATAATAAACACACTCAACGAATGGTAATTTTAATGCTACCTTAATGACCAAAAATAAACATAAATGAAAAAATGAGAACCTAAAAGAAAAACACTGTCAGCTCCTTTCTCATACCTTATCATTGACCTCGCAAAATTTCAGTCTCTCGGTGTAAATTGAATCCCCATTACTGACCTTGAACTGATGCGAACCAATCTACCGAAACAATCAAATAAATGTTTTTTTTAACAAATAGATGGGTTCAATTACTGAAAGAAACATGGATTCTATTGTTTCCGAAATCATGAATATGAACCTGGACAACAGCGAAAACCGGCTCCCACGCTTTAAAAGGCCGTTCTGAAGGATCTAGAGGTCCGATCACTTTGTACCCGATTGCGTCTGCTTCCTTCTCTTTCTCCTCTATCGAGTACTTTCTGTCGACAATGCAATTCGATTCTGAGACATTGTTATCAATGTCTTCCCCATCACTGCTTTCCCTGAATTCTCCTTCTTCGCTGTCATCTTCATCCTCATCATCATCCTCATCATCATCATCATCTTCATCTTCATCTTCATCCTCATCCTCATCGTCGCCGCCGTGTTTGCCTGAATTTCTTCTTTGAGAAGAGAAGTGTCGAAGATATTTGGATCGGATGCAACAAAGGGATTCGAAACTACGACTAATGTGGTGGAGATTTGAGGTGGGGTTTTCGAGCGGGAGGGTATCAGTTGCAGTGAGGGCGTGAAGAGGAGGTGGAGTTACAAGGCTTTGAAATGGTGCGTTGGAGCGTAAGCGAGATGGGCGATGGCGGGTTATGATGTCAAGGCATCGTCTGCTCGCCATTGCTTTCTTCTCCAAATGTGAGGGCTTTCGAGTTCACTGAGACTCCTGTGTAAGAGAGGGTTTAGTTAGGGCTTAAGGGTCTGTTTGGAAACTTCAAAAACGGGGCCAGTCTTGGTCAGTTCAGATCTGGACTTTCTAGCCTATGTAATCTTGCGGAGCCCATTTTTTAGACTCCAGATTTCAGATTTGCCTTTAAAACAGGACGAGAGTTGGGGGGTGTGTTTGGATCACCATTTTTAGACCTGAAAAGGTCCCTTTTTCACAAAAAGACTTTTCAGAATAACAGATTTTTGGATCACCATTTTTTAAAAAGTATTTATTCCATAAAAATATATTTTTAAGCCAAATTTTTTTTTTTTACAAAAATAGCTGAAAGCTGTTTTTCAAGTAAAAAAAAACTTTTTAAAATTTTGCTAGTTCTCTTAATACAATTAACTAAAAACCCCTATTCCCACCCATCCCTCTCTATTACTCTCATCAATTATAATGATGGGCCCACTAAGAGAAGATAAAAGACATTTTGCATTAATAAACGACCGTTTTAAGAAAAATCCATTTTCAAAAATATACTTTCAAAAAAGTCTTTTTTCAAATAAGGTACTTTTTGAAAATTAGAAATCAAATTGAGCAGTTTTTGCCAAATTTTATTGTGGGATGCCTCTGATGAGAGGCCTACATTGAGCCGAGTTAAGGGCTGATTCCTGAAGGATGGTCTACCACTGGGTGAAATCCATCGAGGACACCAACGGCAGAAAAATGACCTTAGAATTAGGGCTGCAACTTGGGCGGGCTCAATTCTAGCCCGACGGATTGAACCTGACGTTAGGGTTGGGTTGTCTTTAATGAAATTTACATGGTTTTTATTTTCCTTGTTATTAATAGAATTTTAAGACCAACATGATATTTTGCAAAATCATACATGGGTTGTATGACCCTGTTTCCTATGGTTTCTAACTTTTATTGATTTTCTTCTAATTTAGTTATTTGGTAATCTCTAGTCATTACTTGAAACCAAGGTTTAAAATACGGCTGTTATAACGGATTTGGACCTCTCCCGTTACGTTACGTACCGTTAAAACACCCAGAAAATAATGTCCGTTATTTTTCATTATTTGTCCGTTATAACGAAAATAATGACTGCTATTTTCTGAAAAAATTTGAGAAAAAAAACGGCCATCATTTTCTATTTTTTGAAAATCTGAAATTCAAATTTCAAAATTCAAAATTTGAATCTGGCACCATTTTTTCCCTTATTTCCATTTTTTTTCCGTTATTTTCTATTTTCTCATTTTTTTTTTGTTTTTTGCCCCTGAGCGTTATTTTCATTATAACGGAAAAAACGGTAACGCCCCCAGTCCGTTATACCGTTATAACGGCCCCTTTTAAACCTTTAGCTTGAAAATTGAAACAACGCAGGGATGTTGGAGGCACCTGAGATGATGGTTAGTCCCTGCAAAACATATTTTCCAGCCATAAAGTCAGTTGACACGATACTCAACTTACACCCTATACTTGTGAAGTGGAATGGATACCCAAGATCGAGCAAGGTTAGTGGGGAGAGATCAGATTTCATCAGGTGATTCATTGATGACGGTGCGATGGGGACATTGATGCAGTTGGGTGGGGAAGGTAAAGAAATATTTGCACACCCCATTTCCCATCGTGGTGGACTCTTAGTCGGGGCGCACCCCAAAAAAGAGAGCTCTTTCTAAATCTTGGCTGACCGGTGACCACACTGACCGCCCACAAAATGAACAACCACGTGGCATATTATTAGAGGACACTGACCGTATAGATGTTTGGCCAATCTCTAGGTGGACCTATAAACCAAAATTCAACTTGATTAGTGATTTTTAATTGTTGAGTTGAGCCATTTTCATGGGTTGATTTAACCGTGGTATATGAGCATTATCAACCATTATTTGGGGTACAAGATTGAAAGGTTTGAAATCACTAATCAAGCTGATTTTTAGTTTTTAGGTCCTCTTAGGGATTGACCAAACATCCATACGGTCAGTATCCTCTAAAAATATGCCACGTGGCTCGTTATGTGAGCGGTCAGTGACCGTCACCGGTCAGCCAAGCTTTTGAGAGAGATCTCTCTTTTTGGGGTGTGCCCCGACTAGGAGTCCACTGGGATAGGAAATGGGGTGAAATGCTCTCTTGCTGTAATCTCTTCTTCCTCAGTTGAAAAAGAGCAAAAACAAAAGTCCCTAGAATCCCAAAAACTAGTATGGCAGATGAGTTTGGTGAAGACAAGCAAAACAACACCTCTTCTTCAATCTCCTCTTTGTTGAGGAGATTGATAAGCAAGAGAAGAACATGGGTGTTTCTAGTTGTCTTGTTCTATGCTCTGATTGCTCTCCGCACCTCTTCCTCTGGATGGACGACGTTTTACGCATTCGTGCTCTTCGGTGCTGTCTTTGGCCTCCTTATCTTCTTGGTGGCCGTGGCTGTCCTCGCCACTGTTGTGACTTGGATCACCGCATTAGTGCTACTCACCCTTTTCGGAAAGCCTCGCCGGGTTCTTGTGCTTGAGGCGAGGAAGAAAAGGGCGGATATTGCTGGGTTTGCCATTAATATTGTGCTTAAGGAGTGGGGAAGATTGATTGATTGATTGGCTAATTCTTGACATGATAGATTCCAAGAAGGCCTTAGCTTAGTTAGTTGTTTGCTATGTAACTCTAGTCGTGTAAACCAGTAACTTTGAATTTTTGTGTTGTGTACATGTCACGGTTAGATTTGCCAAGTTAGCCCTCGGAGTGGCAAGAAAACCCCTCCCTATACATAGAAGACGTTTGGAGCGATACTTCAGAACTATCTCCTACTGACTAATTTAAAGCATCAAGAGCACTATTTGTTATGTTATGTGGAGCCCTGATGATCCTAGAGTACTTACTGTACATGAAGGCACGACTGATGACACTGCGGCCCAACTTGGCACAGAGCTGGCTGGCGGGGTTACAGGGTTTGTTTTTGTTGAGAAGTCCTTTTTTTTCTTAATGTGTTTTTCGTACTTTTACATAGAGATATGGAAACCCTAGTTCCGTCTTGGGGTTCTATATACTTCGGTTGATCAGAGACGAAAATTCATTGTATTGTGAGTATTTCATTTTTGCCTCGGAGTATAGTGGAATTAATGTGGATCCGTGGACGTACCTCAATTTAGAGGGAACCATGTAAATCTCTGTGTTGAGGGTGATTGCATCTTTGTTCTTTTGATTGTTTGTTGTTCTGTCTTTCCATCACATTGTAAATAATGGAAAGCTTAATGGTTACTGCTTTTAATCCAAATGTTGGAGCAACATTTCTTAATGGTTCGATACTGCTTTTAGTCCAAAGGATGGCCTTCTATGAATTATTCTCATAATTCATAATTTAACAAGATGGTCCGAGCCGATCAAATCCAATTCATTTTCGCTTACTATCAACAGATCGTTGAATCATGGAGCACCATTAACACCACTGTATTCTGCTTCTGTCGGGCATAATTTAAACCATCAAAACAAACAGTTCTTTAAGTTAGAGAATTCAAAAAAATAAAAAAAAGGCACTGGTGGGGTTTTGCTTAAATCTTTTCCAAGGTGGTAGGTAGAGTGGTAAACCTTGGGAACTTTCTTTCAAAGAAAAGAAGACTACTAGTTCACGCATCCACCAAAAGAATTTGAAACCGATTCTAGATTTGCTTAGTTTCGAACCGTGTTTATAGAACGAAACTAGGTAACTGATCGTGCTAATCCAAATAATGAAATGGTAAAACATTTAACTTGCCAGCTACCACATAAGGACTTCTTTAACTTGCTTTTTCTGTTTTCTACTGTCCCTTGAAGGGTTAGACGTACAATTTTCTTTTGTTCCCTTGTTATGGTTTTTTTTTTCTTCTGTCGAAGGGTATCCTCACACCTTTTTGGGTGGGACTAATTGCTCCGGTCGTGCGCACCAACCCCACATAAATTTCCCTACGCACAACTGGCCGGTAAGTCAGTAGGCCTGCAAGTCTCGAACACACGATCAGAGGGAGCAAACCCCTATTGTGGTTCTCCCACTGCGCCAACACCCCTGGGAGTTGAAAAAAATGGTTTTGAGGGGTGCAACACGATGACTTCCCAGGAGATCACCCATCCTACTATTACTCTCACCCAAGCACCACCCTGTTATGTTGTTACTTGTTAGGCGTGAAATATGCAAATATACTACCCTTCTTGTAAAAAAAATGTGGGAAATATTTTAGGTGTTTGACAGGCTAAATGAAGGATTGCATGCAAGAGGCATGTCACACCATTCAACCCCAACCGATCTGGGAAGGATTTGGTACCAGATGATCTGATTGTAGTTGACCAACAGTTAGTACAATCTCACACTCCTGAACTACCAAATTAGTTGGTCAATTGGGTTCCAACGTTTTTTTTTTTTTCGGGTTCCAATATTATGATCTTGCAACCAAAGGTGTTTAAGCTATTTGATTATCAACCAATACATTTTTTGGTTGCTCACATCAACATGTTTGTAATCACTGAGATATCATCATAACCGTTAAATTATGCAAATCTTTAAAAGAGTGACTAGAGATTTAATGACATGATGATGGCGATGGTGATGATGAACAAACTTGTTTGTTCAATCTAACTTAAATTTCAAAATCAATGGAGAAGGTCTAAAGTCTTGCATTATCATACCCACCTACAAACAAAAAAGAAGAGATAATTACAAGTCCATTGTTTATTAGTTAAACCATTCAGATCATCTAATCAGTGAGATCATTGTGTCATTATAGTAGCAGATTTTGATTTTCAATATCTTGTCCAGCTAAACTCATTTGGTTGATTATCCAAAAAGTTAGTTTATCAAAATCTCCATCAAAGCCCTCAAGACATTATGTACACCAAGCTATCTAACTCAATTATTTACCAAGAAGGTCAAAGTTTACCAACTTAGGTTGATCTGTATTTGTTAGAGAAAGAAGCACAGCAGCTACTTTTGTCCACTTTTGCCAGTCAACTTTTTAATGTTTGTTATTCAATTCTTGTTGTTTCAAGCAAATTATTACAAAACCTCTTACAAGTTACGGCACAACCCATATGAGGTAGATTTGAGAAAATATGTAATGAGGTAGACCTCACGCCAAAGACGCGAGCTTTAGCGATTTTTGTGGATGTTTAGCTCTAGCCATTCGATTTTAGCACTTTTTAAGCTGTTATTCTAGCCGTTGGATTCAACCGTTAATCCAACGGCTATAAATCATCAAACAAGCTGATTCTTTGGACCAAGGGGTGGACAAATCATTCATGGGGTCAGTGGGGCCAGAGGGCAGAGGTAAGTAACAAAAATGGCTAAAGCTCAATGTCACGGACTTTAGTCCCACATCGGCTGTGTACTAAGAGGTCTTGGACTATAAGTGTGGGGGGTAGGCACCACCTAATAGGCTAGTCTTTTAGGTTTGGAAGCGCCCCTGTAACAAATGGTATCAGAGCCTACCTAGGTACATCAGAGGTGGGGACGACCGTGGGTCCCGTGCGGGGTTGCGTGGGTCCCCCCTGATGAGGGCGTCAGGGTCTAGTCGGGGGAACCTGTGTACTAGGAGGTCTTGGTCTATAAGTGTGGGGGGTAGGCACTACCTAATAGGCTAGTCTTTTGGGTTTAGAAGCGCCCCCATGACGTCAAGGTCTACCTCGTTACATCATTAGATTTTAATGTGCAAACAGGTTTGGCCCAAGAAACCAAGTTGATACCACCATTCCACCACAGTACCACACATTACCCTACCCACCAACTCATTTATTCTTTGATTTCCGACAATGTAGAGACGAAGTAGGTGTGCTTCTCCACCCCTATTTCTTACTTTCCTTCCTTCTGTAAAATCAAACCTTCCTACTTCATAAAACCACCTCAAAGTCAGAAGAATTTATAAATCAATCCTTCTCTCTCTCTCTCTCTCTGTGGTTCTTGTTTGGGTCAGTGGGGTTTTTCCAAGTTCTTTTGGATAGCTCATTTGTGTACTCCTAACATATAGGAACCAAGAGCACATCTGGGTATCCTAAATATTAGTTGTTAAAGAAACCTGTTCCCATTTGAGTTCCATAGATTTTGGGGGGCCTTAAGGAATCTAGGACAGACTAAAACTTGATCTGGGTATCCCTGGTTTTGAGAATCTCATAGATTTTGGACCCATTTGTTGTTTCTATCATTTTGGGGTACTACATTATATAGGGAGAATGTTGGTAAGCAATGGGCTGTTGTACCCAGTTCTTGGTTTTGCATCCTGTGTTGCCTTCATTTACATGTCTTTTGGGGACTTGAGACTAAATGATTTTAAAGAACCTGAGATGGGTTTTGTGGGGAGGAATGGGAATCAGTTCATGTTGGATGGGAGGGAGTTCTATGTGAATGGATGGAATTCTTACTGGTTGATGGATCAGGCTGTGGATGAGTTCAGTAGGCGCAGGGTCAGAGCAATGCTGCAAGCCAGCTCAAAGATGGGTCTCACTGTTTGCAGGACTTGGGCTTTTAATGATGGAACCTACAATGCTCTCCAAATCTCCCCTGGTCGGTTTGATAAGCGTGTCTTCAAGGTATTAAAACAAATTCTCTCCGTCTCTGTCTCTCTCTTGGAATTGTGATTTTTAACCAACAACTTCATCAGTGATTGGTTAGTTTGCGCCTGCAGTTTTAAATAGTGCATTAATGTTCATATGTCTATGGTTGTTCATCTTCAAAGATATTATGTATCACATACGAGTGTCTTTGCAATTTGTGTAAAATGCAGACCTAGCTGCCTAAGGTTGAACAAGCCCCATTGCAGCCTTGTCCCAGTCAAGGCCTTATACTCTGTTTCCACTGGAAATTTGTTCAAGCTAATCATACTATAATTGACATACAATTCGTAATTTCTTTATATTTCCTTCCATGTTTTTTTTATTTATTTATGAAGTACAACTATCTATTAGTATCCCCTTTGTTCTTTTCGCATTTAACAACGGGACAGAATGGCAGGCACTGGATTATGTCATTGTACAAGCGAGACTACATGGGATCAGGCTGATTCTTAGCTTAGTTAATAACTTGCAAGCATTTGGTGGGAAGACTCAGTATGTCAAATGGGCGTGGGAAGAGGGTATTGGTTTGAGCTCTACTAATGATTCATTCTTCTTCGATCCATCCGTCCGTGAATATTTCAAAACTTATGTGAAGGTAGTTCTTAATTCTCATTTGTTTTAATGTTTTTGTCAAAGAGAAATGCCTTGAACATTCTGATTTTTTAGTTATTTTAAGATAATGTGTCAAAATAGGACTTTCACTTGGATTTTCTGCTCAAAGAAGTCAAAGGTTGGTTTCTAGAGTATTGTTCTTCCAAGAAAAATATCTATTGTTTGTTCATGAATCAGGATCTCCATGAACTGCACTCTATGGATTTCCCTGAGCACTGAACTGTTTGTGATGAAACATGATTTTGAACCTGATAAATGTGCCTTGAACATTAGATTATAGCTAAGACACAGAGATCATGGTGAATTAAGACAAAGGAGGAAATCTTCTTAGTTAGGCTATATCAAATAAGAACTCAGATGATTTTACAGAGATTTATAGGACAAGGATCAACTTTAAATGGTTTAGTTCTTTTCCTGTTGAGTAGATGATTAATGACCTTACAAAAAGTTCATGTCATGTTCAAGACTGGAAAATGCTAGTGAAGTTTGCTCTGTCCAAGCAATTTTAGTGGTTACTCAGCATTTCTGACTCCTGTTACGATCATTTAAGGGGTTTAATTACGCAACTTGTAATCTTGTGGGAGCTCTTGGGATCATGCTGATATATGAAGTAATGTTGTGGATATCAAACGTTTATAACAACATGAATTTACTTTCTGTTTACAGACCATGTTGACAAGGAAGAACAGTATCTCTGGAATTGAATACAGGGACGACCCCACCATCTTTGCCTGGGAGTTGATAAACGAGCCCCGATGTATGTCTGATGCTTCTGGCGATACCCTCCAAGTAAGTAGTATATGTGTGTGTATTATGCATCTATTTATGTTCATATGTATGTTCTTAGTTAATGATGACTAGCAGTCCTTTCATCTCTTTTTTATGCTTGCATTTTGATCATTCATTCAAAAAAGAAAGTAGTGATTTGGTTATTGATGGATTTCTGAGTTTGAATTAATTGTCTGACAAAGAATTGCAGGATTGGATTGAAGAAATGGCGGGTTTCGTGAAATCAATCGACAAGAACCATCTATTGACGGTGGGGCTTGAAGGGTTTTATGGTCCGCCAAGTCGCGAAAAATTGAGTGTGAACCCAGGAGATTGGGCAAGCACCCTTGGATCCGATTTTATTCACAACTCCAACATCTCAAACATTGATTTTGCCTCTGTTCATATCTATCCTGATCATTGGTACGTTTCAGATTGCACCAAATGGAACTTATATCTACTTTTTTTTTGTTGTATAACCTCTATAAAAAAATAAATTCAGCAAAGAAATAATTTCATTTTTTTGTAGGTTTGAAGAGCAAGAACTTGAAGAAAAACTAAAATATGTGACGAAATGGATGGTTTCTCACATTGAGGATGGCGATAAAATACTGAAGAAGCCTGTATTGTTCACTGAATTTGGGCTGTCAAATAAGAACAAGAATTTTGAACCATCTCATCGAGATACTTTTTATAAAACTATTTTTGACATCATTTACGATTCAGCGATGAGGAAGAGGTCAGGGGCTGGGGCCTTGGCTTGGCAGTTCTTGGTTGGAGGCATGGAAGAGTTTAGTGATGATTTTGGCATTGTCCCATGGGAGAGATCATCCACATTTAAGCTGATAACAGAACAGTCTTGTAAGCTAGCAGCACTCCAACAGGGACCAGATCAATTGAAGAGTTTCTCAAAAGAAATGTGTTAATTAGAAAATTAAAGATACTGAACCAATAGTTCTTTTACTATAAAATCTAATCTTTCTTTTCAGGGAGATGGGATTTCTTTCATGTTTGAGATTAATTACTGGAAGGCAGCTGGTATCTGGTTTTGTATCTTGTTCTTCTGGCTGCTGTATACATCTTTTATTTTCTATAGAAATATACTTGGAAAAAAAAAAATGAATCAGATACTGTTGAGAGCGAGCAATGCTTCTGTAGCTCTTATGATCCCTTTCCCAGTTCACCAGCATTTTTTGGATTTGCATTTTTTTAGTTTATCACCTCTATGTGCACCAGATAATATCATACATCGAAGATGTAAATACCGTCACCCTAACATGTCAGAGAAATATACTTAACACCCAAAATCCATCTCATGTCGCTTAACAATCTAATGATCAAACAACACATTTTATGAAAATTTTGACTGTTTGCTAGATTTTTTTTCCATCAACCATAAGTCTAAAAAGTCAGATAATTGAGGGATACATAATCATATTGATATTCAACTATTTTTTTTTATTATTGTTACTGGTAAGGTTAAAATTTTATTGAAGAAAAGCAAAGAAATGTTATAAAGAGAATGAGAAGAAAAAGAAAAATGACAAAAAAAAAAAGCAAATTAAACTACAAAGGTAGTCCATTAAATAACGCAGATGGTAAAAATAAATTATTACATAGCTACTGTAGGAAAGCCACACGTGGCTCAACTCCTAACATCAACACACACGAACACAGAAGCAGCACAGAGACACAAGTGCATCATCTTATTCACCACAAGCCACACCTTTATTACATCCCGGCCAAATGTTTCCACTAGTATTATTTTTCCTATTAAGTGCTTCAATGGCCACCGCAAGTACAATTCACACAAGTGCAGCCTGCTCCGCACTTGCACTTGCCATCGTGCTCGGCTGCCGGAATCTCGGCTATGGCATCGTCATGGTAGCTGCAAACACAACACAACACAACCACCATCATCATTATCATCAGACAGCGGCCCCTTGGAAAGAAATGGGTACGTTAAAATTTCAATAAATAATTCATGGAGTTACCTCTTTCCAGTCTCGATGATTTCGATGCCGTAGCTGTTTCCTTTCTTCCTGCAATTACCAAGCAGATTATATTTAATCATTAAATATACCAAGCAGATTATCTTTGTGTATATACGCACATTGCCTAAGAAAAAAGTGCGCTTGAAGATTCAGTTAGCACATCTCCGCGTCGGGAACCTCGAGCTCACGGTGCAGTTGAGACGTAATACATACATACATACATACATATGTAAAATGGGTGTCATGCCATAAATAAAACACTTACACGCACTGGCTCCTGTCGGCGCAGTCGCAGTTGCCGCAAGTCGACATGGTGGTGAGTGATAAAAGAAGATTCTTGAAGTGATAGATAGGGGAACTCAGAGATCGAGCAAGATTGCTTGTTCTCACTATGTAATGTGCTTAGCTCTGGTATTTACTATTTATAGACGCGGGAAGTGGGCATGGGACGTCTGGGACATAAAAGAAGCATCCCAAGGAATCTCAATTATGGAGGGGTGTGGCCTCTTATTGTCCTCTCATGTCAACTTCATGACTTCCCCTTAACGCAGATATTTCTAATCCACACACTCATAATTCCACATGCGTGTACGCTTGTTTCCACGTGTTATTCTTTTTTTTCTTTTTTATTTTCAAAATTTATTTACATTATTGCAATTGAGTGATGGGTAACGGTCGTTAAAGCGAAAAACCATTCTTCACCCATTTGGTTGAGGAGATGCCTCAACCCCCTATCATGTTGTGACAAGTAGGGGGAGGTTGAGGGTAACTAGAAGAATTAATAGTTTTGGTTCAAGCTTTTGGTAAGTACACTTCTGTAGATGTAACCTACTCTTCTTCTTCTTCTTCTTCTTCTTGAAACCGTAGGTATATATCCAGGCCTCTTAGGGGGCGTCTGGCAACACAAAAATAAGTAATTTACTGACTTTTATAAGCTAATAAGTTAAAAAGTTAGTTTGGGTGTGTTTCATATTTTAACTTTTGAAAAGTTAAAAACTAACTTAAAAGTGAAGCTAAAATTTTTAGCTTTGAAGTTCTGAGAGAAATTACTTCTCAAAAATTAAAAGGCCTCACGCTTTTAATTTCTATGACATTTTTGGAGGTAAAAAATGAACAAGTAACTTCTACTACAAGAAAAGTGCTTTTACTTTTCATTCCCAAAAGCCCTATTAGAGCACCCGACTAGTCCCCCGGGGCACGATAGTCACTCCTTCCACACCTGCCGGAGTGTACTGGGTGAGATAATGTGGACACTGAGCCACTTATTACCCTACTCTTTCCAAGGGGTGACCCCAAGGAGAGTTGAACTCGTACTCTTTAGGTAGCCCTTGCCCTCCCCTCCACATGTCACAACATGATACGGGGTTGAATAGTCAAGATTGTATATTGTAGTCCATCTAATGGAGGGAAACATTTAAACGGTCAAGATGACTTCTTTCCAGGCCTGGCTTGACCATTAGGTAGATAAGGCGGTCGCCTAAGGCCCCCCGCCAAGTAAGGCCCCCAAATTTCAGAAAATTTTAAGTATTTTTAATATTATTCTTTTATGAAGGGCCCCCGCCGGTCCATTTGCGTCAGGCCCCTCCAATCACACAAGACTATGCTACAGCCGGACAAATCTAGTCTGAGTAAAACTTGTCACAAGATGTTGTGACGGAAGCCGGTCACAGCACTCAAGACGAGCCATGTGGCACACGATCAGAGGGCGCTGACCTTATGGATGTTTGGCCAGTCCGTCGGTGGACCTACAACCAAAAATCAGCCTGATTAGTGATTTAAAACCTTTAGATTTTTGCACCCAAATAATGCTCAGATTCTTACCGTTAAAATCAACCCATGAAAATAACTTCAACCAAATCAGTTAGAAATCACTACTCAAGCTGATTTTTTGTGTACTGGTCCACCGAGGGACTGGCCAAACATCTATACGGTCATCGTCCTCTAATAGTATGCCACGTGGCTCTTATTGAATGCTGTGGCTGGCTTCCGGTCACAACATCTTGTGACACAAGTTTTACTCGTCTAGTCTGCAATTGTTGACTTAAAAGTATACAAACATTGCATCCACCATTGAATTTTCCTTGAAAAATATATTTCTAATTTATAAAATATATTTTAAAAAACATTGAACTAACACATTTTTCAAGTGCAACCATTGTATCCTTCATTGAATTCTCCTTGAAAAACGTGTTTTTAATTTATAATTTTTATTTTTAAAACATTGAAATAACACATTTTTCAAGGGACATCTTCTCACTTAGGTTTAGGGGTATTTCTGAAAAAAAAAAAAAAGGCCCTATTCAGAGTTTTCGCCTAAGGCTTCAACTTGTATTAAGACGCCCTGCTTCTTTTTTTTCCATTCACAGCAATCGCTTCTCCTTTTAGCCAGACCTTCCTCTCAAATCTTTGTCCAAGTGTCAAAGAAAGCAGAGCCTTACGTTCATGTCTCTCTTTTTATCCACTCGGCGGGCAACAAGTTCATGGCTGTCTTCATCACTCACTCTCCACTTGTGACAAATAACTCGGACTCTTGGTAACTGCCCAACTCGGTGAGTCGAATTTTCGCGACGTGTGGAGAGAGAGCGTTAATTTGTTGTTTGGGTTGAGGGGGTTTTACAGCTACACTTGCATCCAATAAACCAGTCCTAACCAATGGCCTGAGATGAGTAAACTCAGTCCGAGTTCATAAACCAACCACAAAATGAAGTGGGTGGAGGGTCCCCCACCTTCATAGCGACTACCACTCTTGGTTTGGATTGAGATTTGAGAGGGCCAAATCGTGATGATCGAGGTAAACTGTTTCTTTCTTTCTTTCTTTCAAACTAGGAAAATATACGGTGAACGTGACATCTTCCCCATCATATTGTGCAAGTTGGCCACCAACCTGGAATTGGCGGGCCATGTTTCGAGTGGGATGGGGCACAGCCAAAAATTAAACCGATATAATATGTGAATCCTTTGGCTGTTAAATTTAGGGTGGTGTTAATTACACACACCTTTTTTGTAGTAACACCCACAACTTATCTGCACATACCCAAAGTTGTGAGGAAAAAAAAAAAATCGAATAAAGAGGAACTCTTCACCACCGTCCTCTTCTTCTTCACTACCACTACAGCACCACCACCACCACTCCCTCCCTCCCTCCCTCCCTCCCTCTCTCTCTTACCTGGTGGTAGGCGACAGGCCTCCTCCTCTTCTACTCTGGGCAGCCTCCTCTTCCTCTTCTTCGAGCGGCTTCCTCTTCCTCATCCTATTCTATGTATGTGTGTGTGTGTGTGTGTGTGTCTCCCTTCCTCCCTCCATCTCTCTCTCCCTATCTCTCTTTGTGAAAAAAAAAAAAAAAATTTCGTTCCGTATCGGTAACGCAGGGTGGACATGGCTTTGGTCATATCGCCAAAGCCATGTCAGCAGCGGGCTACCGATCTGGCCAAAGTCATGTCCACCCTGCGTTACCGATTCGGAGCGAATTTTTTTTTTTTTTTTACGGAGAGGAGGAGAAAGAGATCTCTCCCTCCCTCATCTTCCTTCTCCTCCTCTTCTTCCTCTTCTTCTTCTTCCTCTGTGTGTGTGTGTGTATATGTGTGTCTTCCTTCCTCCCTCCATCTCCCTCTCCCTATCTCTCTCTCGGTAAAAAAAAAAAAAATTTCGCTCCGTATCGTTAACACATGGACATAGCTTTAGCCATGCTACCGATATGGCCAAAGCCATGTCCACCCTGCGTTACCAATACGGAGTGAATTTTTTTTTTTTTTTTTTACGGAGAGGGGGAGAAAGAGATCTCTCCCTCCCTCATCTTCCTTCTCCTCCTCTTCTTCTTCTTCTTCCTCTCTCTCTCTCCCTCCCTCACTCTCAGAGAAGAAGAGGAGGCCGGTTGGAGAAGAAGAAGAAGAAGAAGAAGAGGAAGAAGAAGCCGCTCGGAGTAAAAGAAGAAGAGGAAGGGGAGGCCGCCGGGAGAAGAGGAAGAAGGGGAGGCCGCTGAGAGAAGAGGAGAAGGTCCCCCTCCTCTCGGTGGTGGAGTTTTTTGTTTTTGTTTTTGTTTTTTTGTTTTTTTGTTTTTGTTTTTTTTTTTTTTTTTTGTAACTTATTTGCACACACCAAGGGGTGGGTGTAACTCAAAAAAAGTTGTGTGCAATTAACGCCACCCTAAATTTAACTTTACACCGTCAAAGTTCGATATCTAAATCAGAAGGTTAAGGTCTTCATATCGGTCTAAATTCTTTCAAAAGTGACGGATCTTTTACATGTGTAAGCTGAGGTGGTGGGCCAGGCCTAGCTGTTCTGCCACCTCACGTCTCTCCTCCACATGGCAAGCTTCAGACCAAGTGATCTCCTCATGTGGCAATAAGAGAACTCTTTTTCTTTCAACACTGTGCTACTGAGAGGAGTCCGACTTTACTACATCAAGGGATCCTATCCTGGAGTCCCGCCTCTAAATCTCTAAGGCACGGCACTCGCATAAGTTTAAACGTGCGCGACTTCGGATATATGATGTTTGAGCGGATTTGACATCATACACGTTCAACGATTATGCATGTTTACCGGGCCGTCTCAATGTAAGTTGAGGATTAAGGCAAAAACTCTATATATGAACTTTTTTTATCATTTAATATATGATATTAATTGAAAATATAACTCTATATAATAGAAAATCTTTATTTAACATTTATTTTTGATAATAAAAAATTACAGAAAAAATGTAGATGCAGAGGACTCCCATTGCAGTCTATGCAGAGGCAAGAGATAGTATTAGGGTTTGGTAAAAGGAGTGACGGCAAAAGCATGTAAATATTTTGTTAATATAGTATGATGCACCATGTGACGTACTATAAGTGTGCCGCACGGTCCATCAACATGTTTTGAGACTCGGTTTGATAGACGTTACGATTCTCAAAAGGAGGTGAGTATTGTTATGATTCGGAGGTCTTCCATCAGACTATTCAGTAGCTACAGGATCATATCAAAATAACGACTCAAAGAGTGTTTGACGATCAAAAATCCGTCAACCACGTATCTTGTCTGTTAAAACTTTAATGTGTCATTGGTCGAAGTTGTTTAAGAGGGGAAGCTATACTGTAGAGGAGAGAAACACTTCTTGCCTTTCTTTTTTGTTTTTCCTCGGGGAAAAAATTCGCTATCCCTGGGGACTTCGAATTTGAACTCCCCCTCCCAAAATGTCGACACGTACCAGCACTTTAACTCCCCTAACCCAAGGCCTTAACCCAGCCCACAAGTTAATCCCTTGATTAGTCGGTTAAGGGAGTTAACAAGGGTACATGTCGAAATTTGCAGTCCCCAGGGGGGCAGCGATTTTTTCTCCCAATCATCTGTGATAGACAACCCTTTGTATTGGCCATTTGTATAGTGCCGTTATCCACACAATGCCTTTAAACTATCATGTATTGGATTTACCCCTATAAATTGCAGCCATTAAACTATCATGTATTGGTGAAGCTCAATGCTCGATCTGGATTGGGCTCCATCGCCTGTGATGATGGAGGGCAAGCCCTCAACTCACTTGGAGAGGAGCCTATATGCTCAACTGAAAATCTGTTCTTCTAAATTCAATCCCAAAAAGTCCTGTTTTTTGAGTGAATGCCCAAGGCAGTTCACATCACTTTCAGCGTAGCACTAATATCAAGTTACTTAGAAGACTGAAACTGGCAAATGGTGTAACAAACCACAACTATCGATAGATAAAATAAGAATAAAAATCAAGTAAGATGGACAGAAAAGCAGCTCGAGACAAACAAACAAAAAGGAACACCGCAAAGTCCGGCTTCCGTCCAAAACTGACCAGTAAAAATAAAGAAAAAAACTGAAGAAAGTAAACAAAACTGGGCATTACCCCTGGTTTCAGTATTTGAGAGGATGTACAGTAAGTGCAGGACATGTATAAACTATTCAGCGGACAATGTCACCAAGGCAGTCAAAGAAATGTGCGATGCTGATCCTCTCTTTACCAGAGTAAATAGCCTCTGCAGACACGCCCCGCTCCCCCTGGGCGGCCATTTCAATTAACATGTAGAGCTTCTTGATCGGCATCTGAAACAAAAACAACACACATTTTCAGAACGTGAGGGGTATGAAACCAACAGCCTAACATAATCATCCTGTTTTTTTTCTTTTTCCAAAATACGCCCATTTTGTCCGTCTTAACAAACACAATATATTAAACAAAGAACAAAGTGGAACATTTGTTTTAATCAGGGGTTCAAAACTATTTCTGCTACTGTGGTATGTAAAAGATCTGCCATTGTCTCACCCAACTCGAGCAGTTTTTGACCTGGCATTACAAAGACTCATCTTTTTTACCACAAAATCACAACTGAACCAACTGCCTAAGCTATTTTGGAGTTTGGACATGGATGTGGTGCAAAAGAGATGAATTTCACAATCAGGTGTGGCAAGTAAAACTAATCTTAACATGTTGAGATCATCCCACAAAAAACAAGTTAATTTTAACAATACTGAAAAGAAATGTGGAAAATTGGTGTCCTATCCTATACGAGCTAACAAGGAAATGAGCACATGGATTTCTAGTAATGACCAGCTCAATTGAAGGCACAAGCAACACCTTCAGAGATGTTTGGCTCAATACTAATAATCAAGGAAGTTACAGTAGAAAATACATTGAAAGGAGCAGTAAATTCCTTTTTTCTCATTAGGTCTTTTGCTTTCATTTCCCTTTTCTTTATTTAGTACAGGCAGGGTAAGTGAGCCAAAATAAATTATTAAATCTGCCTGAAATGTAAATGAATTTAAGCTTACGTCATTCAGGGCCCCTGCGGCCGCTTCAATATCGTCTTCAGCAAAAACGTTTAGCTTTTCTAAAACCTGTAAGGGAAAAAAAATTTAACATAAATCAGAACCTTCACAAACAAATTACAAATGAAAGATTTGATCCCGTGGTTAGAATGGATGCCTCCCAAACTTGTATCCAATATATTCCAAATTAACCTTTAGAAAAAAAAAAAAGGGTGTCCTATGATAAGTCTAAACACTATCTTCATATGTAAGAAGAAAAACACCGGATATTCTGAACGGAAACATTCTAAACCCTGGTTTAACACTGATTAAGTGAAATCTCAGTTTTTCTGGCAATGGCAACTGTACCTCACCCATTGGAAATCACTTGGTGATGCAACAGCAGTTACTGGCAGGGTCTTATGTTTTGAATTAGCTGACTGATGGCATGTAGACATGCACACATACATAGTTACAAAGGCATACATATCTGGAATAGTAAACTTTTACCCCCATAAAAGTCGGTCTGCCCCAAAAACACAACAGCCCAGAGATTCTTAAACATACTGAGATAAATTTTTCTGCTAAAACTAGGTCACTAAAAGACAGGCATCCTTGTATTTTGAAAATAAGTGCCCCTGCCAAGTGAAATGGGGTGGAGACCTTTAAGTTTGTCAACCTCCAGCTTGTACATATAGGCACACATACATCCATATATCCAAAACTCATGTACAAGCACATTCACAGAGATTTTAAACCTGAATGTTAAAAGGTGAGGGTAAAGCTAAATAGCACCTCCAAGATTTAAAGGAGACATAAAAGCATGGCCTAATGAGTTTTATCAGTAACAGGTCAGTAAATCCAGGTCCTGATGTTAAAAAGATGCATAATTTTGTATTGGAATCTCTAAAATGTGAAAGTTGTGGTCATCCAGTGTCCCACAAATTTCACACCACTAGATCAAATATACAAAATCCCTCCACGTTTCTATATATATATATATATATGTACACACACACACACATATATATATATACATATACGTCAATGCATGCATACACAATATGAGCATATGTTTAATTCATTGAGAAATCGGAAAATATTGGGTGATGACATCACTTTCACACACTTTCCCAATCACTGATGTTTCAGAGCCAAGTAAAACAAGAAGCATGTTATTTTGATTGATATTATCTCTGAGCTAGTTATATAGGCCTTCATCAATTGTCCTTGACAGTTCTCTGCTCTATGCTTCTTACTTTACTTTCTACACTCACCTTTTTAGCATCTGCAGTTCCCAATGTTGGAACATGGTAAGTGACAGAAAAAGCATCACAGATACCAAGTGACTCCAGGAAGCCCACCTCACTGGTTGTCCCAAACACCAGAATGTTTTTCCCCTGGCAATAAGGAAGCAAAACAAGAGTGAAATAAGACAGCTTTTCAGGGACTTGTGCAAGGTCAGAATAGTTAAAAAAATATTAACCATATGCTTTGATAATAATTTTTTGAGTGCTAACACATCATATATTAACATGGAGGCCACTTCAACTGATATGGTAAACTGGACCTTGACTACCCACCGATAGCCATATACTTATTAAGTACAGCTTTCACAGTTTAGTTGACCTGGCAAACCAGATCAAAATTAAAAATTGAACTATCTTTACAAATAAAACTCTTAATGTTTTATTTTTATTTTTATCAATAACTCAATGTTTTCTGGCTTTCAATTTTGAGGTCAATAATGGGTCAGCGGATCTAAGCTGCAAGGTCGGAAATGACCAGGTCAATTTTGGGTTGTGAAGTTAAGCTAAATGTGAGAAATGATCAGATGACATGCATGGAAAAGAAGAAAAAAAGTTCCAATCAGGCAGGGACAGAACACAAAGTATGTCATCAGACTTTTCCCTTAAAGTGAACCAACATTTAGGTGTGTCAATGGGCCAGGCTGACCCGATGGACTTTTATGTCCATCCCAGATGGGCCCCAGGCTTGTGCTGCATTTGCAGGCCCGGTGGGCCAGACTTCGGATTGATTTTAAGGCCCGCCAGATAAATGGGGCCCATAACAGGCCAGGCTCAGGCAGAGTTCGACCCAAATCAAACCCAGCTCATTAACAACCCTAGAAACACTGCAGTCTTCACTATTTTGTGCCAATCAACTAGTACAGTAAAACATTTAGCTAGCTGCTTATGGTGTAATTACAAATTAGACATTAGCCTCTGGATGTGCGCAAGCAAGTTGGGAAAAAAATCCCATTGGGAACAGGAGTGGGCATTGCTATCCAGGTGGGCATGTTCACATAAACCTAACAACATATGAGGATTAGCTTAGTTGGGCTGACCTGGTACTTGTTTGACTGAAAATATTATTTCACAAGAGGAAAAAAAAACAGAAAAGTTGCATCCATGCACACATTTTTGCTTATCTCTAGGATTGCCAGTAAAGAAAGGACAGAGAAGGTATGAGGAAAAACCTTTGGAGGAAGTCGTTTGAGGAGGACCAACAATGTCTGGGAAATTATATTTGAAAAACGTGGTCCAATCGCAACATACTCCAATAACCTGTGTCAGAAATTGATACTAACCGTTGAGCACAAAATAAACTAAATCTTAAGAAAATAAACAGCAGATATGAATCGCAAAAAACTCATAAAATTCAAATCAGCAGGAGGTACCTTTCAATGTCGTCAAGGATGATGATGCTTAACTGTGACTTGTATGCATCCTCAAATACCTGTCAGGATATTATCAGACGTGTCTTTAAGCTTTTGCTCATACAGTTATAAGTGCAAAGACTAGCCAATCAGAATAAAACTAGGACAATACAACATCCTCCCAGTGACACAAGCTTTATAACAATGGCAATATCACATTTGTCCAAAACATTGAGCATAAATTTGATGAAAATGATCCAGGAGGTCAAAATGAGATTTCCTTCCTACTCCAGTAACTAGGTTTTGTAAAGGCAATAAAGAAGAGCTCAGAGCTTTAGGGTAGCTATAACAAACCTTGACAATCTGTGCACATTTACTGCTTTCACTAAGACCAATCATTGTCTCTGCCGAAATCTATCCTCGTATCAAAGAGTATAAGATCAGAAACAGAAAAAATAATAAGGGGGGAAAGCAACTTCAAGGAGAATTAATAAAATATTCAATGGAGAGGAGCTTACTATCTTGACATAGGGAAAATCACTGTCAATACCCACTGTAGCTGCCATTGCACTCTTACCACTGCCAAGACAATTATTTTTTAGAAAATGAAAAAAATCCGATGTATATTAAGAAAGAGGCAGACCTACCTGCCACTAGGGCCTTCCAAAAGGCAAGTAACAATTGGACTTCCTTTGCTAACTTTAACCTGCTCCACTAGTAGCATTGCTCTTTGATAGATGTGCTTATGCCGTTCACCACAGTCCACCATGCCATTAAGCCTGCAAATTACAGGTAGTGGACATAGGGTGATCAATTATATTCAAAATATGAAAGTTGCTATAATAGACCAATTGACTGACTTGCTACCCAAGATGACAAAGCATTGGCTTGGCTCAGTGTGGATGTGTTCAGATAAATTTTTGCCTTTTTGAGTATAAAAGCATGAGGCTTGGCACAATCTGATTAGATTCATTTGATTCAAGGGAGTATTTTCTCTTTGTTTTCTTAGGCATTATTAGACGCTCACATTAACTAACCTTGTAGAGGCATACTTTCCAGGAGCCTCTAAAACCTTCTTACAGCTGGAATCTGGAAGTACTTCCAAAAGACGGAATGGAATATATGCTAAGAGATAGTTCCTAAAAACTGTATCACGAGCAGGTGATCAAGCTCATGTCTGACTATAACAACATGAATCTGACAATTACTGAAGTATCTTTGAATCATAATAGCAACATCAATCAATTCTAGACAACTTTTCATGGGCTAGAAACTCCAAAAATCAGGGACCTAAACAATGTTCCATCCTATGACTTTAAAATTCCATCTTTCAAATTTCGGAGAAATTTCTAATTCAAGATGGGGTGGCACTCATAGCTCAAATCCTCAAGCTAAAGGTTCTCTATGTGGCCAACCTAATTTGCGATCTAATCCCACTAAAATAAGAATAAAAAAGAAATCCCGTTAGTAATGTAAAATATACTTGCGAATGCTTGAACGGAATGGTCCCGTTTCAATCCCTTCCAAAGTTTGCACGAAACATGGTTACAGACTTACAGAGCAAAACCACAGAAAGGTCTCAACTTAAATCTAGCTTTTCAAGCCCTTTCAACTCATGACACATTTTTACGGATTTCCATTATCAAGGTTGTTCTACTTGTGGAAAAAAAATTTTAAATTTCAAGCCCTCTGGGAAACATTTATACTATATTGAAACATAGGACTACACAGAAGACAAGGTGCGACGAAGTTCATCGTTATGAATCATGATACATCAAGGTCCATAAGATTTCACTTTCCTTGTGAGATGAAATTCATCATTATGAATCATAGTATATCAAGATCCATAAGATTTTACTATGCCTATCAGGAACAAGGAAACTGTCAGATCGAAATGGCTTTCCTGATTAAGCAGAAGGCAGGTAAAATTATACAGCAGATTAAGCAAAAGAAAACTCAAATTTTCTTTCCTTTTACCCAGCCATATGACAAGTTTGTTGTCTCCTTGGTTCAACTCCTGTATCTGATTTTAACTAGATTTGCACATGTTTAGCTTTTAAACTAGTTGTAAGCTAATTTTAGCTTAACAACATCATCTGAGCACACTAAACATCCATAAGGCAGGTAAACTTATATGGCAGGACCACTGTGAATTGGTTTAAATCAAATACAGGAGTAGGACCAAGTTGAGACATCAAATTTGTCATATGGCAAGGACCGCAAGGTGAAAGGAAATATCATTTGAGTTTCCTACTGACAAGGATGTCGAAATCCTCATATTCTAGTTGCTTTACAAGCATGCTTGAAGCAACATAAAGAATAAAAACCTGAAGTGCCTGGGCTCGGTCACCTTTCCCAAACTAAATAAAGTTCAGAAGGCTGAAAAATCCAAGCTATACAACTAGTTTATAAGCTAAACATTTGCAAGTCTAGTATAAAAACAAGATTTTGTGGAGCTTTGTTTGAGCTTAACAATATCATCTAGGCACAGCTAATTTAAAAGCTAAATATCGCTTTATGAAAAACAGTTATAGCATTTTTTTTATTACTGAAAATTAAAATTAGCAACTTATATCTACCTGCATCGCTCAAGGTTGTCTGTGGAGGCTCCAAATGCAGGAATAATTTCTTGAAGTGCATGCAGAAAGTCATCCATGGTAACTTTTATACTCTCCTCGTCCACTGGCTTAGTAAGATCATCTAGGCTTAGTTGCCGGTTCAAGGCAAATGATACTGCACTTTTTACAACACCTTCAAGTTCGGCTCCACTGTAGTTCTTTGTCCGGGCAGCTGCATCCAGAAAGAAAACATTAATTTTAATATGAGGCATTGATTAGTGAGTTAGTTAACTCAAACCATGCCCACCTATTTCTCATGATTTTGTACATGGATGGTATATGAAATAATTAAACATGTAATTTTTTTTTATAAGTTAATCCAAACATGCAAATTACAAGTCCCAATTCCAATGGCTAGATTGAGAGAATAAAACCAATATAGTAGTGGTGCATATTGAACCTTGTTCAAGCAATACAGGCAAGTAGGACAATAGCATGACTTGCATTGGGAGATACCAATAGGAAAAGCAAGCAGGGCATGAATTGCAGTGGGTATGGATCCCAGCAGATCCGTATCTGTTTATACTGGGTATGGATACTTAAAATAGGATCTTTATAAATGGATCAGGTGGGTCCATGCTGCATGTACTGGATCCAGGTCAAATCACGTCCTGGGGTGGGGTCCTGGCCTTGGATTCCTTCTGCCCCTTAATAAGGTGACAGTTAGGTACAGGTTTCCCGGTACAACCCGTAGTTCATCCACAAGTACGACCCTTTGGATCTCCTGGAAAATAGATCCCGGTCCATTTGGGTACATTTAAAGACAGCTTCGAAACTAGATTCATCTGGATCCGACCCATTACATGGCCTACAAGCAAAATGAAATAATAGATCCAGTTTCTGCTGGAGACAATTTGTGTTGCTAATGCCATTAACAGGTTCTATAGAGGAGCCTTGGAGGCCATATTTTAGATTTACTTGATGTATTTTTTTTCTCTTGGTTGAGTTGTGCAGATGATTGATGCGGGTGGGGATGCCTCCCTTGGTGTGATGCAGTCCTCCCCCCTTTCTTTTGTATCAGTTCCTTTTTCTCTTTTTCTTTCCTTTAATAAAATCCTTACTCAGCAAAAAAAAGGTTCTATAGAAAACTAAGACGTAAATGTGAGAGATATTCGCCACAACCCTTATACAAATAAACTGTCTGAAAAATATTTATTTGAGGAATTTAGTTGATGAGATTGAAAAACGTTAAATTATAGCGAATTTCGATCACCAAAGAATAATGCACACCTGACTTCACAGTAGACCTAGATTCCAAAATAACTAGGCAGCTAGCTTAGATCCAAGGTTTGGGTTACTGGCTTGGCTCAACGATGACATGAAAGAAAAGTTAATGCCCTGTTAATGCCATTTCCTTGTGAAGTTTTTTATTGATCCATGGTAATTCCACTATGCAACTGGATTACAAAAAAAAAAAAAAAATCCACTATGCAACTGTGGTAGGACTGTTATTTATGAGGAGGTTACAATAGGAAGCTGTCACGGATTAAGTCTCTTGATTCTTGATGGCAGTTAAAGGAAGAGATTCCCTTCAACCAAAAAACCCCCACACCACTTTCTTTTGTAAAGTCCTCTAAGGATGATTTTGGAATTCAGTAATAAGTTCATGGAAGGATTTTTGACGCGTGTTTGAAGGGAAGGAGGTAGGGTTGGAGAATATCATCCTTAATATTAAAGGATTGGTGTTCTACTGGTCCAAATTGCATTCAAAATGTCGAGGACTATTCTTAAGACTTCGTGTGCCGTTGGGACATTTTATGTTCTAGAGATGCTAATTAAGCCCTACTGTTTTTTATTTCGTCTCTCTTTTGTTTTGCTTTTGTTAGTCTTGGTGCTCCAAGCAGTCATCTCGACCTCTTGGACTATCTTTGTATTTGCTTGGGTGGTCGGTTATCTATAAACTCTATACTTATCAAAAACAAATATTATGAGATGAACAATGCCTATGTCAGCACTAAACCATTGGAATATAATATATAGCCAAAAAAAATCAAAGTTGGAATTTAATATGTTTTGGATCATCCAATATTGAAGTCGATAATATAGTTCTTTCATATACAGGTTTAGTTTGATCTCATCTCTTATGGAGTCACGGACAGATTACGAGATGAATAATGTACTTCAATCAAAATATTTGATTGTTTCAATCTGTAATCCCCAAACAAAAGTTATCCGAAAATTATCAATTTTCCCAAAAGACCATTCAATGAATGATTTAGCATAGAAATAGAACCATAAAATAACTTCTCAAAAGCATAGCTCGTAAAAAACGCACCGAGCTCTTGAAGGCTCACATCTGGAGCAATAAAAGAGTTCTCTTTCATCTTGTTCGTATGAATTTGAAGAATTTGTAGACGACCATTTTCATCAGGGAGGCTTATCTCAACCTGAACTTCCAAGCGTCCAGGCCTACAAACCAAACAGTCAAAAAAATAGAAAATGACATTCATAAGATGGAGTTTCTTGGATAAAGATCTTCCCATCAAATCCGATACTCCCGCTAAATCAACAGGATTATGTCAAGCTTGCCAGCTACCAAAAAATAAACGTAAGCAAGAATATCAAACATCTACAAACTTCAGAACATTACTACATAACTGTTAATTGAACTTCCTTATGTTGCACACACTTTCCTTGTTTTAAATAAGATAACACAAATACAATGTGAACCAGCATTGTATTATAACTTTAGATTGACCTATGTAGATTATGATTGATTATGGCCAATAAGATAAGTCAGTATTAAGTTTTATTTACTATTGAGCATTTTATTGACATTGGAATAATCTTTTATAGCGTAAAGCACAAACACAAAGATTGAGAGAGAGAGAGATTCACCTCAAAAGGGCTTCATCAAGCAAATCCTTCCTGTTAGTCATTCCTATCAGCAAAACATTATTCAAAGACTCCACGCCATCTATCTATAAAACAATTACTTGCTTAGTTGTGTTGACGAAATATATTGACCATGAGTTAAATTAAAATGGTTGGAAATTTTCTACATTATTTATAACAGGTATAGAACCACTTGAAACTGTAAACTAACCTTCGTAAGGAGCTGGTTCACGATGCTGTCATGAACTCCAGTACCATCTCTAGTTGATCCTCTTGACTGTGAATTCAAAGCAAAAGCATAGTACGTATATCATACAAACTCTTAAGTAAATAAAAAATAAGAGTAATGAATGATTGAAAAAAACCCTCATATCCATCAATGTTACTGTATATCTTTGGAATTACTTATCAATGAGCAGTGTTACTATGGTCTTTAAACCTGACATTAGGGAATATATAATTTTTTTTTTGATAAGTGGGAATATATAATTTTTAACCTTGATAAAGTCTCTTAACAGAGATATAATCATGACTTGGATTAATGTGACTACTAAGAGAAATCCTATTGTGGAGTATTGAGTTTTGGCTGTCAATCTACATTTGAACTTCGTCATGGTAGCAAAGATTTTCTGAAACCCCAACCAAATTGACCTTCATTAGCAAAGAAGATCAACAATTCAATGTAGGGCAAAGAAAACCAATTTACTGGGATCTGATGATTAAAACATCATCATCATCGCCAGAAGCCGATATAGCTGAAGTCATCCTTGTGGGTCGAGGCAAATTAAGTGGCATGCAGTTAAACCAAATGAATAGAGCATAATAAAATAGAATAAATATTTGTACCGCTGTCAACAATGCAAATTCAATGCAACGTTGCCTTTCTCAATTGGCAATAAAAGATGAAAACACTGAGATACAGTTGTGCAACCTCCTACCTTACAAATAGCATCAATTTCATCAAAAATAATAACATGCAAGTCACTTTGATCCCCTGAAAAGAAGAAATGAAGGCGTTATATACTGGAATGCGTAGCAACTAAGTACACTCGGAATAGACATCTTCCTTACTGACCTCGAGTCCTTTGGTCATTCTCAGCATCAGCAAATAGATCCCTGACATTCTTTTCAGTTTCTCCAACAAACTTGCTCAACACTTCGGGCCCATTAACAATCTAGAGCTTACAGAAATCATTACAGTCATATACCAAGAAAAGCAAGTAAGAATTTACTGATGTAATATAGAGAAAATAATACTAGCACTTAACATTTCAAACATTACTCAGAACATTTCAGGGTAGCATTGAAACAGTAGCAAAGGATTGATCCAGTGAGGTTCATGCAGGTTGGAGGATGGTATGCACATAAGCACACGAGGTGCCAGAAGGAGGCAGTTTACCTATGTTCTGTTACAAGTTAGCTATTAATTTGAGTACAATAGCTTTTCACATAATTACTGGGAAACAATTTTTTCAGATGGCGGTCCATGAGAACCCTTGTGGAAAGAGTATGTCATGAACATGATAGCAATAGGGTTAACTTTGTTGTCGATTTTTGAGATGCATGCCTGCTTTTAAAATAAAATATAAGCAAAGCAAGGGACGTTATCAATACAAACAAGGTTGCATTGTACAAAATGAGAATGGGTTGAAGGTGATGTGGAGATATTTTGTGCCTTCCACAATTGAGAGGGACATGTTGATAAGTTTGTTAGGACATGATCACCATGGATACTTGTTACTTCCTCCTCGCTAGATGGTATCATTATGACCAGGACATGGTACATCATGTGAATAACACCTATGCTCTAACCAAGAAGGAAGAACACATCAGTACCTTGCCTAAGAGGTTTTTTTAAGCGAAAAATTCCTCAAATATAATGGTGTAGCAACTGATAAAAAAAAAACTCTATTTGGGGCAAACAACACCGGATCCTAAGGAAAATATTGGAGCACCATTCACCGATAAACAGCCCATCATATATGGTTCAGAAACATCAATTACAAGAAGACCAACCATCAGGAACACATTACTCACATTTTCTGCTCGCAGAAAACGCAATTCAAGAACATGATTTATGATATTGGAATAGGATAACAAATTATCAGGAACTTTGTGCATATATGACAACCACAGACTAGAATAAATGGTGCATGTTTTATAAGTCTTAACAGCTTATCTGATAGTTGTCATCACTGAAAGACTAAAGTGTCCACAATCCTGAAAGTTTCCAAAGTTATCCAATGATCATCTATGGAGGAATATCAAATTTTCATCCATGAAAAGCAAGCATTACAATTATCAGATATTACAGGACCATCAACCATTAGCTCCGAAGATATAACGCAAATAATAGATTGGAGGAATATCAAATTTTCATCCATGAAAAGCAAGCATTACAATTATCAGATATTACAGGACCATCAACCATTAGCTCCAAAGATATAACGCAAATAATAGATCAGAATAACATGCAGATGTCACAGTTACTAATAATAGTCTCAAGCAACTACCCATCTCCTTTTGCTAGTGTAATATAAACAACCAATACCAAAGTCATCCCTATACGGCTATACCTTTGGTTCCCTTCCGTTTAACATTTTCCCAATCTGTCGAGCCATAAGAGTCTTGCCAGTCCCGGGAGGTCCAAATAGCAGCATTCCCTTGACATGCTTGATGCCCAATCTGGAACATCAAAAGTTTTTCTAATTAGGAACACAAATACATGAATATACCAGACAACATAAAAAGTAAATGATGACTGTTCTTAAGATTGTGCATTACTTATTGGTCACATGGGGAGGGAAAACTCGAGAGGCAAATGCTCTTCGAAATATATCAGCAAACTCTGCACTTAGACCACCTATACCCAGTGACTGAAGATTAAACTCTTTCTGCCTAAAAATGTTGCTGCTGGTGGCTTCACGCTGGTTGACAATCTGTATAACTCAATTTGAAAACGATAAAATTGTAAATTACCATCAGTTCAAGATGATCAAAGTTATCATCACTGGACAACTAACTGAACCAATAAGAAAAAGTTAAATGCAGAAAAGAAAAGACAAGATGAAACATGACCTTGATACCACTGGCATTCGATGCTTCGAACACAAAGTACGTTTCACTCGATATCATCCCTCTCTCAAGGGTGTTAGATTTTTCCTGCCCCTCTACGGCAGCCTGATTGACTGTAAAGATGTAGTTGGTACCGTGATATTCAAACGAAACCCTTTGTCCTGCTGTCATAACCTGCATTTTCACCAGACCTTTTCAAATGGATGTACAGGAGAATGTATATTAAAGCCATGAATAACATCAAGAAAGGAATATGCATTACTCGCTAGGATGGTTCCTAGTTTCAGAGGGAAAAAAGAGAACCAGACGATTGTCATACATTTAGAAGGGGAAGAAACCAAAAGCAAGGAGTAGGGTCATTTGGTCGGAGAAATATTGGATGGGACAGTAACACAGTGAATACTAGCTACGGTATTAATAGTTGAGCATTAAAAATAGTTTCGTTAAATGTGTTCTTCATATATTTTTATATCAAGACCTACCGAGATTTTTCCTATGTATCATTCTGTCTCGTTCTCTCAGCTTACCAAGATGTTAAATGAGACTGAGATTTTAAACCTTGCTTATCAGAGGGGAGAAAAACAATGACAATGATTAATCCTCAGTTCTCTCTTCTCTAAGGAAATAATTTGTAGACAAATTTCCAAGTTCCAATTACCTTCTTGTTGTTGAAGTGACAAGTTTCTGCGAACAAAATCAAAAGTGTATAATTCTATCTAGAGGGTTCTTGTTGAGTGGGTGTTTGGAAGATTTCTGTGGTTTCAGTGGTAGATTTTATGAGTAACTGGGGAAGCATCATTTATAGTGAATCTTTGAAAGTCAAGCCAAAGCTTAGATTGAAAAGCTTTAGAAGAGGATTCCTCAAGCGGAACTTTAATGGCAGTTAATTGAGTATTCGGGTTCAGCAAGTACAGGTGAGTGTTTAGCGACAGAATGGCATGCTTTTCCCGGTCCCGTTGATGTAGCAGATACAAATGAGGTGGATATTAGATGCCTTCTTCAATGGCTTCATATCTTTAAAAACTTCTCAACACATTTGGAATTGGAGGGAGATTCGACAAACACAATTCAGAGGGTGACGGATGAGAGGGTTGGGCCATGAACATTGGAAAACCTTCTGGTAGGACATGAGGGAATTAGTTAAGGATTGACTATTATTTTCACATATGTTAAGGGATGAAAGTGATGCGGCTGCCTGTTTAGCTAAAGAGGGTGTAACTACAAACGTTTTTGATATAGGAGAATTCTCCTCCATTTGTTTATCTTCCTTGGGGAATTGTTTTCCATATCCTTATGCTTTTGTTATATATTAATGAAATCCTAGTTATCTATCAAAAGAATCTTTAAACGTCAAACTTTTATGCGAGTGAACAGAGGAATAAAGCATTGGATATGTGTTGCAAAATACTGCTCCAAGGAAAGTTTTCAAAATGCTGATGGGCATAACTGTTTTAAAGAGATATTAGAATATTGCATGCATTTCTAATTCAAGTTGTTGGTTATTGCCTTCTTTCTTTTTCAACATATTTTCTGTCAAAATCCGACTTATTTTTCATTGTTTTATCCTTTTTTTTCATGGGAAGCATTTATTTTCCATTTTGTTATCCTTACTTGCTCCTTGACAAGGAATTTGTGCTGACAGTACTCCATTTTTAATATTTATTTTGGAGGAGAAAGCATCTGCATTGTTGTAATCCAATTGGAATCCATAAATCAGCACATAAACCATGAAGTGAAGTATAGAATATCGTGCAGAACAGTTGTGCAAATCCTAATTCCTAAGGCGGAAAAGACATCACAAGATCCAACATGACGTTTATTAAAAGCAGAAGTTCAAAACTAGTTGTATGCATTTAACTGATAATAGCAAATGTATGCAAGAACGTAGTGAAGCAAAGACCATGATATTTTTACCTGGTTAAGAAATCTCTTTCGAAGTTGCTGAGCCAGAAGAACGGCATCAATCTGCAAAGAAAAGTGTAAGCATTTCAGTTCTACTACCATCCATAGAGCACTTGAAGACTTAAAAGGTTAAGTTAGCAGCTGGCTATGCTTCTCGGCAAGAAACCAAGTAGGCCACTTAGTTAAGAACCCAGCAAGCTGTCGAACTATCAGGTAGCATTGTAGAAAGTCTGAGGTGTAACATATCCAAAGTAAAAAAAAAAAAACATACCTGTTCACTTTTAGTCCCTTTTTTCACAAACTCCAACTCTAGTGTAAGCAACGCCAAGTTGAAATTATCAGGCGGGATATATCTAGGTACAATGTTACAACAGAACAATTAAGAGACCAGAGAAAGTACATCAACAGCCATCCAAAGTATCCCCAAAAGAGAAATTAAGAAAAGTTGTAATTGTCCAACCTGCTCACAGTTATTGTGTCGCCACTAGAAACTTTTGCATGTCGACGTTGTATGGCATTCAGGCCAATAAGACCATCACGTAGGCTTCCGTGAGCAGTATGTATTGGTTAAGGGTGCAGGGATGTAAACTCTTTCTAAAAGACGATCAATTATGCCAACTTTAGTGCTTAAACATTTTTCTTTTATTTTTTGAACAGGGAAGTAATACATTTACAGAGAACTTTTTCCATATCAATTGAGCTAACTCATTAATGTTACTAAGAAGGTGAGTAAACAAAAATATTCAAACCAAACACTTCTCAAAGTTGTGCTCCATTGTATTAGGAAGCCACCTGATTCTTCTAAATGGACTAAGTACCCGTATCGGAATACGGCACAACACAGATTTTGGTGTGACACTTTTTTTTTAATTCATGTCCTTACTTGCAAAAAACAAATTAACATTTTCCATAGGTTATGAGTCGTACATTTTAAAAATTACAATTAAAGTTTCGTATACAAGTGAAAAACAGTTACTTTGTCTCACATTATTTAAAGTACACGGCTAAGTCACGAATACTTTTTTTCAAGGTTCTTTGAATCGAATACTCCGCACCCATACCCGTATCAATGCAACATAGGAAGCCACCTTCATCATGGTTTAAAAAGGCTTTTTGAGGCTATGCATTGATGCTCTAAGAAACAGCCTTGAGGCTATAGCCTCAGTGGTCATTTCTGAGGCTTAAGCCTCAGTTTATTGAGGCTATAGCCTCGAGGCGCACATGAGGCTATAGCCTCACTTTTACACGTTAAAACCCGAAATTGTAACCCCTTATTTTTCATTTATTTATTTTTCCACTCATTTTTCTAAAATACCTTCCCAAATAATCGTTTAGGATAAAAACAACCTAAAATGTCTTAATTTTGTTCTCTAAAACCTTTTATTTTGTCAGAAAACCTAAATCTAAACTTTCATCCCTGGCTTTTCCCACTTGAGAGAAATTATCATAAAGAGCTCAAATCTCATTGGATTTTGATTCCGTCACTTCCTAGGGTTTTCTTGTGGTAATTTAGTTATGTGATTTATGTTTTTTAAAATTTGATATTAACGTCAGGTTTTCAGCCCGAGTGCCCAACAGTGTCACTCCTAAGGTAAAAGCTATAGCCTTAGTAACTTTATGCTTATTTAAGTTATTTTTTCATACGGTATGCTACTTCTAATTTTTCTAAAATTGATTATATTTTTTTTAGAATTTTTCAAGCAAATTTTTTTTTTTTTTGAGAATGAGGCTTACGTATCAACACCGCCTCGAGGCTACGCCTCGCCTTTTGGAGGCAAACCGCCTTAGTACCCGAACTAGCCTTTTTGACCTTGGCCACTTAGTCCCACAATCCTTTTAGAGGACCAAGAGATAGCTTCAAAATAAACCAACAATTCCATCAGGACGAAAGCATCGGTCAACAGTCGCTAAATAAGACCATCTTCAATTCCGATCAAACTGGGGTTTAAAGCAACCTACAGTTGAAACTGAGCTTAATTCGACAAGCATGTATGGACTAAGTAAAATATGTCCATAGATTGATTGATTTAAGAGTTGGGTAGCTCTATGGGCACCCACACTCTCTCTCCCCTTTCTTTTTTTGGAAAAAAAAGCCCTCCTCCCGTTTGGGTACCCACTTCGTCCTTTCCAACGGCCACCACCATCACCATCCCCCCCCCCCCCCCCCCGCGTATCTCCACCTCCACCTCCATTCTCTCTTCTCCATCGCACCACCACCACCCAACACGCAGGACCAAGTTATGCAAAAAAAAATTGTAGAACCTGGTTCTACATGTTGGCGTTAGTCTTTGACAAATACATTTTTATTCTGAATTTTTGGTAAAACCAGATTAGTAACCCTAATCTTTTGTGATTATTCTTAATCTATGCCATTAGTGAATTAGGTGCATAGAGTTTATTGTGCCCTAGTTACACAGGATAATGACATACCTGTGAATTTTGGCAAGTGCAGGGGCTTATTTCCTTTCCTTTGATGGGTTAGGGTTTGAAAACCTCATATGTGCATATGAGGGAGTCGGTCCTACCTCCAACAGTCCCAAATCCTCTCCCCGTCAGAGAAGGCTGATAGAGAGGTAGCAGAACTCACTCATCCAAAGCTTTTTCTTTTCTCTCAGAGCTTACAAAAGCTAAAATCAAGAAGCAAGGTAGTTCCATATATCCATTAAAGAATGAGTGCAGGTATGTTTATTCTCTTATCTTTAATTAAATAGTTTAATCCTAATTTCTTTGGCTCTAATATGGTTATATGTAGATCCTAGGTATTAAGAGGGTTTTATTCCATATAGTTTTAGGTTCTAAAACCCCAACATTGCAAACCCTACACCCACCTCCGTCATCCTCTCTTTCTTTTCCGCAGAACGACCATCACCTCCACATGCATCCAATCCATTGTCTCAAGTTAGGGTGTAATACATACGTACACCCCACAACCCCAATGTGGATGGTGTACAGAGTGCTTGTGCACTTCATTGACAATAAATATAAACTCCTGATATAGAGCAGTAACAATGTACCCTAAAAACTAATTGAAACGGGTGTGTGGGGGTAGGGGTATGCAGAAGGAATATTTCAAAAACCTCAAACCCACCTCCCCATGATATTACATTTCATAGCCAGAATCTCCAAAACTCTTTTATAGCAATAAAGTCGCATCTGAACTCTACAAGTGCTCGAACAGTCAAGATATCCCATTTAATGGATCAAAACCAATGGGTTCTCAGCAATGTCAAACAATGACTATCAAAACCTAATTCATCCTTCTCACATCATCAACAGGACTGAATTGGACAAAAACAAATAAACAAGGCTAACATTTATGACGCGCAATGGTTTATCCAACAGGCCTATTCTTCAGTTGTTTCAAACCAACATTACAATCGATCGATCAATTAATCAGTAAAATAATAGAATCCAACGGAACAAGCTATAATCTCCAAAAATAAAAGAAAAAATATAGATAGCAGAAGCTACACCAAATCACAAATCGACAAAGAAAAACAATAGAAACTGATGAATTAAAAGGATATCAGAGAGATAGAACGAACGAATCGCCCACTGATGCAAGAGCGAGATTCGATCCAGGAACCGCGAACTTGCTGAGATCAGAAGCAGAGCAATAAGCGAAATTCGTTAGCGCCAGATCTGCAGCTGGTGTGTTGGTGACGATCATGTTGAACGGAGCGTTCGCTGAAGAACCAAACCACGATCTCCCCGCCATTATAGAGAAAACCTACAGATCGATAGTAGGGTTTTTTAGGGTTCTGCAGAGAGGACGAGAGAAGGGAATTAACGTTAATGCTTCGCTCTGAAGTAATGGAGTCGCGTGGGATAATCTGGTCGTTGGGTGTCTTAGACGGTTGAGCTTGAGAAAACCATTTTGATGTTGCCTTTTGACACCTTGTCGAACTCCTACAAACCAGACCTTCGATGACACCTGCAGTCAGCGACGCCACAGACTACAGCCAATATGAGCCACGTGGCACGTTCTTAAGAGGACATTAACCGTATGGATGTTTGGGCAATCACTAGGTGTGCCTACAAACCAAAAATAAACTTGATCGTTGATTTCTAAGCATTGGATTGAAGTTATTTTTCATGGGTTGATTTTAAACCCATAAAATGACTCCAATCCAACACTTAAAAATCACTAATCAGATTGATTTTTGGTTTGTAGGTCTACCTGGGGATTGATCAAACATCCATATTCTCAGTGTCCTCTAAGAATGTGCCATGTGGCTCATATTGTAAGCGGCCACTATGTGGAATATTCTAGCTTTTGAATATTCTCGTGATTGTCCCACTCTGTGATGTAAAGATGGCACCGGAGATTTAGGGCTGCAACTTGGGTGGGCTCAACCCGAGATGGGTTCAACTCGATGTTGGTCTAGGGTTGGATTGGTCCCTTCAGTGCTCGGGTTGGGTTTGGGCATGGAATAGAACAACCCGATCAAATTGGGTTGGGCTAAGGTTGAGGCTCAGCCAACCTGAGCCCGACATACATGTGGTCTGTGGGCTAAACATCCATGCGGTATGTGGGCCCAGATGGCAGCAGTGAGTAACAAAAATGATGCTAGCTATAGCTTGTTACATCGCCACCCGTGCCAAAAATGAGCCTCATTAGCATTTTCTAAACCTTTGGATCTACTTACCCTAAATTATGTTCGAGTCCAAAACAGTTAAAAATATTCCAATGAAAAAGAGTCAAATTCAACGATTAGAAATCACTAATCAGGCTGGTTTTGGTCTGTGGGTCCACTTAGGGATGGGCCGAACATCCATACAGTCGGTGGTCTCTAAGAATGTGCCACGTAGCCCATACTATGGCTGTCATCAATGTTGATAACCGATTTCAATCATCACAGATTTACTCAAGAAATTGGCTCACATAATTAATTAAAAGTTGATGGACTTTAATTGCTCATTTCTATAAGGGGTAATTTTATCAATTAAAATTATCATCAGTTGTTATTGACATTGTCCATTGACTGGTGCTCGCCACTATGTCCACCTTCAAACAAAATCCTGGCTCCGCCACTATATGGACGGGGTAAACGTCCTGCACTTGACCAATATGAACCACGTGGCATATTTTTAGAGAACAATGACCCTATAGATGTTTGGCTCATCCCTAGGTAACCTACACGCCAAAATTCTTCTTGATCAGTAATTATATTGATTGGATTAGAGTACTTATTTTTAACCGTACGAAAAAAATGTTGAGCTGATGGCCTCGGTAGCTCTCTGGCAACCATTTCAAATGGCAGCGGTTACATTTTCGCTCTATTTGAAATGGCGCCAACAGCTTCCTGGCAAGGACATTATGAAAAATCTGGGCCCGCCGACCATTTCAAATGTGTCGGCTGGCTTTTGCCATTTCAAACAATGTCAGAGGGTTTTTTATTTTCCAAAATTAGTATTTTTTAAAACTGATTTAAATTTTGAGTTTTTTTTTTAAATTTTCATTTTTTTCTCAAATGGAAAGTTTTTCTTTTTTTGACACCGCTCTCCTTCCTCTCCATCAGCAGCGTAGTCAAGCGGCGAGGGTGATCACACATCCCTGAGATGTCCCCCCACCCCATTTAAGTGAAAACGGCTAATTCCTTTAGGAGTTCACTAGCAACACATAATCCACTCGTTATCTGTAGTCTGCACCCTCCGCCGTACAATGTTAGCTCTGTAACCAAACACTCTAGTTTGGACTTAACGAGTCCGTAACTTATACTCCAGGGAGTTGGGTTGCCGAGTCAATCCACGTTTCAAAATTGACATAATTTGGGGAGATTGAAGAAGTCAAGCACGATTCTATTTACATTATGAGAATAAAGTAGCTAGAACAATTCATCCAACTTTTAAATTAAAATCAGTGAGCATTGAAATTTACATAGTTACATAATAGTACCCTTGATTCTTTGAAATCATTATGAGATGGAGATAAAAAATGGGGATAGCTGAGTCTTCTTGGTCTTCTTCTTCCTCTTTCTTTCTTCTTCTTCTTCTCTTTTGGGTGGGGGTGAAGAAGGGTATCCCAACCCTGACAATAGGAAGGACTAATCCCTACGGATGCACACCAATCAAACCTAAAACGGACATCTGTCTGATCCAAGGCCTACATGGAATCTACTACGTACGTCAAGAATTAGCCGCTCTGATCAAATCAATCAATATACTCCACTCCTCGTACGTGCTGACAAGCACAAAGTACCACACAAGTGCGCACACTGCTGCCACAATAATATTAACTTCCTTCACCACAATCTTGACGGCAAACCCAGCAATATCCTCCCTTATCTTCCTCCGCTCCACCACAAGAGCCCGACGAGGTTTTCCGCAAAAGGCGAGTAGTACTAACGTGGTGATCCAAGTCACAACGGTGGCCGGGACAGCAACCGCGAGAGCCACTGCCACAAAAAAGAGGATGCCAAAGAGTGCACCCAAAAGCACGAAAGCGAAAAGTGAAACGCAGACAGAAGAAGAAGAAGAAGAGGAGCTGAGAGCATAGACGAAGAAGAATAGACACACCCATGTTCTTCTCTTGCTTGTCAATCTCCTCAAGAAAGAGGAGATTGAAGAAGAAGTATTGTTTTGGTAATTTTCTCCAAACTCGTCTGCCATAGTTTTTGGGGGTTCTGGGGAGTTTTTGTTTCTCCTCTTTTTGTACTAGTGAACAACAGTTGGGTTGGGTTCTTCTTCACGTTATTTGCATTTTGGAAATGTTGAAAAATCAAAGCAGCGATTGTTTGGAGCTTGACCAAATTAGTCTGCATTTGAATCTTCGGTACTCTTTAAAGACTCCTCTTCTCTAACTTTTCCTTGCAGATTCGTTTGAGAATTCTCTCTCACTTGGTCACCTTTGGATTTGATAGGTTGATCTAGTCAATGCGCCATCAGACCAAAGGCTAGAACGGACAGCGAAAGAGATCCATTTGTTGGAGTAAAACTTCCGTATACGAGCCAGGTGGCTCAATCTTAGTGGACGCTGACCGTATGGATGTATAAACCAAAAATCAGCCTGATTAGTGATTTATAACCTTTGGATCTTTGCACCCAAATAATGCTCAAATTCCTAGGGTTAAATCAACTCATGAAAATAACTTCAATCCAATCGCTTAGAAATCACTAATCAGGCTGATTTTTGGTTTAGAGGTCCACCGAGGGACCGGCCAAACATCCATATGGTCAGCGTCCACTAAGAGTGTGCCACGTGGCTTGTATTTTGCGTTGTGACAGAAACAACTTTGTGACAGAAGTTCTACTCCATTTGTTGGGGGTCCAATTGTAAGGAACTCCAAACAAAGAGTAAGACTTTGATGACAGCATGCACGTGGCATACTCGTAGAGGACTAGCTATGATCATATTATAAAGCCAAAACCGGGGTTGGCGATGACGTGGGCTTCAGACACTCAACTAAAGAGCAAAACTTTGACGAGGGAGGTTCATCATGAATATTGATGATGGACAAGAGAGTTAGACACGCTGCACATTCTTAAAGACTACTAACTGTATGGATGTCTGGCCCATCCTTAGATAGACTTGTGTACCAAAAATCATCCAGAAAAGTGATTTGTAACCTTTAATTTGTACATGAATTCCCCAAATAATGCTTTAAATCCACAGTTAAAAATAAAGCATGGAAAAGACTAAAAATAAAGCATGGATAAAAGTTACTAATTGGGTCGAATTTTCGTAAGTCCAGCTAGCGATGGGCCATACATCCATACGGTCAGTTGTCCCTAAGAGTGTGCCATATGGCTCATACTATGGTCCATCATCAATGTTGATGACGCCCTTATAATCACTTGAAGTGCAACGCACATGACTTAAAAATTGGTCTCATCCTTAAAAATTCATTTGTATTTGTTTTCTTGCAAAACAAAATTCTATTGGCATTTTATGTTTTCGGCATCCAACGATTGCACCTAAAAACACCACACGTGACATCCTCTTAGAGACCAAGGACTGTATGGATGTTTGGCTCATCTCTAGGTAGACCTATATATCAAAAATCATCTGATTGATGATTTCTAGATGTTAGATTTTAGAACTCAAAATAATATTGAAATCTTACGATAGAAAAACAACCCATAAAAAAGACTAAAATATAACGGTTATAAACCACTAATCAGGTTTATTTTTTAATCTATAGGTCCACCTAGGGATGGCCCAAACATCCATAGGGTCATTGGTCCCTAAGAGTGTTCCACGTGTGTATTTAGGTGCTTCCCGACATCGGAGCAAAAGAGTAAAATTTTCTCATTAGTGGAGAGCAATAGGGAGCCCAAGAGGGTGGAGGGTCGACAATAGCACCGCACTTGTCGGCCTCCTCTCTCTCTCTCTCTCTCTCTCTCTCTGATTGAGGCTATTGTGCGACTGCTGTATAATTCCACTCTTCTTTCCTTAAGCAATGGCTTTTTCGCTCTCTCTCTCTCTCTCTCTAAAGTCTAAACCATAATTAAGCTTCTCTCTTGCAAAGAAAATCTCTGTTTTCTGTAACATAATATAAGAGGGCCGAATAAAAATCAGTGAGCATTGAAGTTTACATAGTTACATAAGTACTCTTGATGCTTTGAAATCATGAGGAGACGGAGATAAAAAAAAATGGGGACTGAGTTTCTGAAGTATCACTCGGAACTTCTTATCTGTACCGGCAGGACCAAAAAAGTATAGGTGGGGTGGCTGGCTTAAGCCTTGCCCAACTTTTCAGTTTCATTAAAAACGGACTTCTTCTTGGTGTCCCAACCCTGACAAAGGACTAATCCCTGTACTCAGATCAAATCAATCAATATTCTCCACTCCTCGTATGTGGTGACAAGCACAAGGTACCCCAGAAGCGCACACAGCGCCGCCACAGCAGTACCCTCCTTAAGCACAATCTTGATGGCAAACCCAGCAATATCCGCCCTTATCTTCCTCCCCTCCACCACAAGATCCCGGCGAGGTTTTCCGCAAAAGGCGAGTAGTACTAACGTGGTGATCCAAGTCATAATGGTGGCTGGGACAGCAACGGCAAGAGCCACTACCGTGAAAAAGAGGATGCCAAAGACTGCACCCAAGAGCAGGAACGCGAAAAGTGAAACGAAGACAGAAGAAGAGGAGTGGAGAGCATAGACGAAGACAAATAGACACACCCATGTTCTTCTCTTGCTTATCAATCTCCTCGAGAAAGAAGAGATTGAAGAAGAAGTGTTGTTTTTGTAATCTTCACCAAATTCGTCTGCCATAGTTTTTGGGGTTCTGGGGAGTTTTAATTTGTTTCTCCGTAGTAAGCCTTGTCTTTGCTTTATAGTGAAAAATAATTGGGTTCTTTTCACGTTTTTTACATTTTGGAAATGTTGAAAATCAAAGCAGCGTTGTTTGGACTTCGGAGATATTGAAAATGTTGGAAAAATCAGAACAACGTTGTTTGGACTTTTGAAGTTTGGAGCTGGACCAAATTAGTCTGCATTTGGGTCTGGGTCTTCGTACTATTATTGACTCCTGTTTGGTTTCAAAGCTAAGAGTGTTCCACATGTGTATTTAGGCGCAGCGCAAATGTCGGAGGAAAATGGTCAGGATCAGTGGACACAAAATTTCACACCAATTTGGGTGTACCGTGTACCCACACGGAAGATAAATCAATTGCTGATTTTGATGAGGATGATCTCCTCACCAGATAGATTACCCCTCAGCCCATTCCGAAATTTCTAACCCCATTAAATGTGGGTTTCAAGTTAATTGTAAATATAGACTGTCCATAATTGTTCAATTTGTAAACCAGGCTATGAATATCAGAATGATTTGAATTTTTGTGAGGGTGGTCTCACCATAGAGACCGTCATCACCAAAAATCATCCCATTCCAAATCTTCTAATTTATATGTGGAACAGGTTCCGATGACTAACAAAAGTGAACCAAAAAAGTTCATATTTTTTCTCCAGACGGTGGATCCCAAGAATCCAAGGTCGGAGGAAAAACGTGAACTTTTGTAGGTGATTGGAACCGATTTTTGGTGTGAAATTTTGTGTCCCATGATCCTGACCAGGAGGAAAAAACGTTACGAACAAAAAAATAAGTGGGTATTGTGTGCCTGATGTACACGAGATTGTGGCTTTGTGGGGAAGTAAAAGTGAAATATGGTTGATTGGTCCACAACAGCACTGCACTTGTCCTCTCTCTTTCCTTGAGGCTATTGTGCGCCTGCTGTACAGCTCCACTCTTTCCTTAAGCAATGGCTTTTTCTCTCTCTTTTTCTTTACTACAGTCAATGCTCTAGCTCTCCATATCTCTCTCTCTCTCTCTCTCTCTCTAAAGTCTAGAGTCTAGACCATTAGGATCTCTCTTGCAAAGAAAAACTAAGTTTTCTGTAACATAATATAAGAGTGGGGAAGCAAGTGGAGGAAGTTAGGGAAGAAGAATCTGGTGGCACATATAATTTTACACAAAGAAGAGAAATTAAAGAAAATGTTTAAAGAAAAAAGCAAAGATATAATAAGGGAAAGAGCTTAGGGTTTATGGGGTTTATGGATCCTACATGATTCAATGATTTGGTTCAATAGATCGTAAATACTCTTAATGCTTTGACACCATGTGGAGATGAGAGAGAAAAAAAAAATGGGGACTGAGTTTCTAAATCATCAACTCAAAGCCTCTTCTTTGTACCAATATTTGTTAGGCTGTTGGTTTAAGACTTGCCTATGTTTTCAATTTCATTAAGGGTGCCAATATTTGCACACACCGTTTTGTAAGTGCACACATTTAAACACAAAAATGACTTTTAAATGATAAAATTGTCCCTCAATTTTTTATATGTATACCCACCTTTGTTTTTTTTCCTCCTATAACGCACCACCACACCACTGTGCCACCATCGGTCCATCACCACCGCCCTCTCTCTCTCTCTCTCTCTCTCTCTCTCTCTCTCTCTAACATGGTGATCCAAGTCAGAACAGCAGTGAAAGCTACTACCATGAGAAAAAGGAGGCCAAAGACTGCACCCATCGAGTAAAGTGCAGCCCACCCAGAAGAAGAAGAAGAGGTGTTGGTTTTGTAGTCTTCTCCAAATTCGTCTGCCATAGTTTTTTAGCAGATGTTATTGAGCTGGATGGGTTTTTGCTTACCCATATGAACTCTTGTCTAATAATGAACATCTCAGTAGGGTCCTTCTTCCCCTTTTCTGAACTTTGGAAGTGTTGTTGAAAAATCAAACCAACTTTGCTTGAACTTTGGACTTTTCGAGTTGGACCAAATTAGTCTCCATTTGGGTCTTTGGTATACTCTTTACTGACTCCTGTTTGTGGTCTCAAAGCTAACAACAAATCACTCTGCCAACGTCCAACTTGGGCCACCAGACTCCTTTCATACACAACCATACCAAAAAATGCTCCAACAAAATTTTCTCCATTTATGTTCATTTGAGATCCCCTGAAAATATGAACCCCACCTGTTAAAAAAATAAAAAAATTGCTTACAAAAACGACCCTCGTAAAGAAGTCCGATGTCATGCCATATATATACACATGCACTAAGCCACTAACGCATCCCTGTCGCAGTTCATTCGTACATTAGAACAATGCAACAAAGAGATACCGGAGGGAAACATTCTTTTCATTCAACAACTTACAGAACAGGGAAAAGTACAATGCCTACGAAGCTGCTCTTGAAAGTTTAAATGGTGGTATCAGCTTTATTTATGGGCTAATGCCCTATAAAATTCACTTCCCAAATAATATCTCCGCGGGGTGGGGGGGTCTAAATTCAAATTTTCAATAAAATTTGTAACGAAAAAAATGGAAAATGACGGTTGTTTTTGTTCACGAAGTTTTTCATAAAATAACAGTCGTCATTCAAAAAAGGCTGTTATAACGAAAATAATAGCCGTTATTTTCTGAGCATTAAAACAGTTTATAGCGTAACAATGGCAGTTTTTTTAAACCATGCTTAAAAGACAGGCCCAGGCATGCTTATCAAAAAAAGTACAAGGCATAAATGAAGCAAATACTGCATAAATAGCAAATATTTTTTGAGTGTGTGAAACAATCCTTCCCAACCCCATTGCATCAAATGCTCCTATCGCATCTTCATCAGTGAATCACCTGATGAAATCCGCTCCCTCCCCACTAACCTTGCTATTGGCTAACCATTTCACTTCACAAGTATTGGGTGTAAGTCGAATGTCGTCTCAACTTGCTTTATGGCTGGGAAATATGATTTGCAGGGACTAACCACCATCTCAGGTGCCTCCAACATCCCTGCATTGTTGAAATCTCAAGTAATGATTTGAGGTTACCAAATAACTAAATTAGAAGAAAATAAATAAAACTTAGAAACAATAGGAAATAGGGTCAACAACCCATGTATGATTTTGCTAAACATCATGTTGGTCTTAAAATTCTGTTAATAACAAGGAAAATAAAAACCATGCAAATCCCATTAAAGCCAACAAAAAGATCATCCTATTCAAGAGCAAAAAGTTACATGGTTCTGCACAAGCAATATGATTACTAAGTTTTTAGCACAAGTCAGTAAAATTGTCAATTCTATGGCAAACACCTATTCCACAAGACGCCCTTCTTGTTGTAGAACATGATTTATATGTACGTGATGCCCTTGTGGTATCACTTGAGATGCCAAATTGCACCAGATTAGCAGGTGTGATTTTCACCATCTAAAACATATTCCTAAATACCTCTCCTCTGAGTTAAAAGAAAGTCATATGCCTCTCTTATAAGCAAAAAAGTTGACAATTCTAAGAGTCAAATTGCCTTTTTTGTGGTAATTAACAATCTGGTTCAGAAGCAGCTATTTGAACCCTAGGTGGACACTAACTAGCAAGGCTCTTAAATGACTGCTAGGTCCAAGCATACCTATGTGACAAGCTCCTTGGAGCCAGGCCGCTCTAAACACGGAGGAGCTTAAGCAACCACAAAAGACAATGCTAATACACATACATGTAGGGCAGGTCAATACAAACACCCATAAATTAGTGATTTCAGCTTCCATAAACACCCATATATGGATAATTTTGTTCAAACCGGATCAGATGAACAAAGGAACAACGTGATCTTGAATCAATAAAAGGGAGAGCAATCCATTGCTACACACAACTAGCAGGGGCTATATAATCAAAACAAACCCAATCGTTGGAGAGTTGTATGTTATACGAAAACAACAAACAAGAGCAAATGCACTCGATCAATAATCTCATTAATAACAAATCATATTTACAGTATGGGATGGAGAACATTCATGGACAAATAGATAATCTTCAAACAATTGAGTTTTATTGCGATCTAATTGGAGCTTAATCAAAATGAGCTTTCATGTGAGTATTACATTTTGTTTTCCATTGCAAGGATTTGAAGTAACGCATGCATAATTCAAACAGTTTCTTAAACATTGCTTTGCTTCTCACTTCAACCATTGAATTACACATTGGCATTTGAAGGTCACTTCAACATGGACCTAACATCAAATATTAAAGCCAAAGAAAATTTACAAGGAAGACTGTTACGTGAAGCCGACAAGGGCTTCGAAACAAAAATTCAGGCAAACATACTAACCCAAATTCGAGCTTCGCTCTGTCTTCACTTCTCTAAAAATCCAACTCTCACCCTGCAATCTTACTGCGTAAACCAGAAATCCCACTTCAAAAAACCCAAAATTCTACACAATTTTGATCCCAATTTATCCGTTAACGTCCCTTAAAGCATAATTAATTAGGCAATTCAGCTCAGCAGAAATGCTGAGACATTCCCTGATCAAACTAATCGTACTTCTCCCTCCACGAATACACAAGAAATAAAACCCACGAAAGTGCCAACACGATATCCCCGACGACCTGCCTCGGCCAATCGCGGGCGAGATCTTCGAGCCTCCGCTCGAAGTAAACCCTCCAGAGAGCCGTGGAAACATGAATAAACACAAACCCCTTAGCGAAGAAGCTCTGAAACTCCCTGTCCTGAACAAACGCCACCATGAAGAGCAGAAACCCGATCACGAAAAGAAGCAACCCAGCAAAGGAATTGGATATCTGGATCAAGAGCTGATCGTGAGGAGTCGATCCCAAAAGCTTACTCGCCGTCTCGCTTCCGTGCGCGAACACAGATATCTCGTTGAGGTAAAACATAATCAGAGTTCCGCAGGTCAGAGCGACTACAGAGTGTAAGAGACAGATCACGAAGAACCGAGATGATCCCATCGATCAAAACCACCCCTAATATCTCTCTCTCGCTTCAAGCCACCAATCAACATAGCATAAACCCCAACCCTAATTCATATAGAATCTCGAAACCGGAAATCCAAACCCGAGAGTGTAATTTTGGGGAGGTGAAGAAATTGGAAAGTTTCGAGAAGAGGTCTCTGATTTCCGGAGTGCAAGTTGGCGTTTATTGGAAAGAGTGCAGTGAGTTATGGGGATTGCCAAATTTAGTCATGGGCTCTTGAAACGCTTACCGATGTAATCGTAAACCAGAAAGATATTTGAAAAATGGATCACTAAGAGTTGTCGAGGGTTGAATGGTCCAAATCCTGTCTTTGCAATTCCTCCTCCCCATGCCTCGTTAGGGTTGGTTGAGATTTGTCCTCGATTCAGGGATGCTCTTCCTTCCACTCCTGCAACTTGTTCCTTTTCATATTTGGCTCCATGTTTTTAAATTGTTTTTTGAAGAGTCAGTCCGTCTGGAGCTACACAGCCTACACCCATTGATAGAGCCCACGTAGAGATCATGTTGGACAAATCATATTATACTTGCGTTTTTCCATGTTCGTCTTGCTCGAGAATATTTTCGAAGCGGCGAAGCAGTGGCCAATCACATGATTCACATCCCGCCATAATCCGCTATGCTTTTAAACAAACCAGAAATTTTCAACAGCGGATTATGGCGCCATGTGATTGGCGACACTGCTTCGCAGCTTCAAAAATCCACTGTTTCAAAAATTTTCTCGTCTTGCTCCTTCCCGTGGGGCTTATAGTAGTTTTCGAGTTGAGTTTCAGACCAAGTTGATATGGATATTGGGTTTGGATATGACGGGATAATGTCATTTAAATCGATTAATAAAGACTAAAAAGTCATTTTTGCAATTTAGAAAGTTCTGTAATAGATTTAGTAGTCATTTGCGATTTGTCTTTAATAAATAGATATGTATTTCAAGTTTTTTTTTTTTTTATAAGTTTGGGGATAAGCCGAGTTACAAGAACCTAACCTGAACAAAAATTACATTTGAACGTATTTACATCCACTAGGGAAATATCATAGGAAACAAAGGAAAAGAAATTTCCGTGTTAGTAGAGCATAAGGATGCCAAAAAGTCAGCAGGCAGCCTCATTGGTCTCTTGAAAGGTGAAGTTAAAAGAACACATTTAAAATGATATAACACTGCATGAATGTGTTGGATCCAGAAGCTTGTTTGCTATGGTGAAGTCACCTTCTTGGATTATTTGTTCAAATAATTCGCTGCAATTGTCAAATTTGTAACAACATTAAGCTTTCTCGATCTATTGTGAAAGTTTTACGTAATTTTGAATTTCAACATATGTTGAATGAAAGTGTTGGGCGCATAAGTCAAAACCACTATCAAAATTGCTCATCTTGAACCCACGAAAACAGTAGTTTGGACTGCAAAAATCTAAAAAATTAGCAGAAATCAACTTTTTAACTTATTTTCCCCAATGCCAAATGCACCCTTAGATTGTATTTTGACCATCTTGACTGCATCAAAAACATTAACCCCATCATCCATTGTATTTTGACCATCGTTGACTGCGTCAAAAACATTAACCACATCATCCCAGATTCCAATTAGAAAAGATTCATGTGCAATTGAGGTCACTGACTGTTGGATTCAAGAGATGCACGGTGGATGGCTGTCTTATGTTTTTTTCTCCGTTTTTGGGTTGTACCCACTTACCTACAAGTGCTGGGATTTTCTCTACTCCCGTCACTCTCGTAAATTTGCTACTCAATCAGTATTTATAGGATCACGAGTCAAGGAGTTCCATGATTGTTGGGTTTTTAATCCCCCATCACCCACATAAATAGAATAATCTAAAATTAGGGTTCCAATTCAACATCTGTTAAAATCAAAATACTCAAAAGAAAGACCAAGATTGCCTACCCGATGAGAGGAAAGGAAGAACAACTCACGTGATATTTATTTAGATTTAAAATATTTACAAAAAAGAAAAAAGAAAAAAAGATATCAACAGTTCCGGAAAAAAATCAGAGCTGTTCTCTTTCAAACCAGATCTACTACACTCATCCGCCCAAATCCTCCCTTGCAATGAAATAGGGAAGGGAAAAAAATGTTGTGATAAAAAAAAAATTAAATTGAATTGCTGTCCCTACTACTGGCAGCAGCTTTGGAATGGCGACGCCTTGAACCAGATCTCCTCTCTCTCCCACGCTTTGTGGGGATCTTTCTCACAGGAGTACTTACGACCCTATCGGAAATAATCTCAGGTGATGATATCTCAGGGGGTTCATTAGACAAATCTGGTGAACGATGAATAGCAACAGCAATTGGAGGAGCCATGTGCTCTAACAAATCTCTATGGTATGCCTGCACATTTCAAATTACAGATTCCCAATATAATACATAAATAAAACAAACAAATAAGAAGAAAGCAAGACAGAAATCATGCCAATTAACGGAAGCATAAAAATAATCCTTCTGCCAATGGATCAACATTCCATTTTCGCCCTTTTTTGGCTGAGCCATATCTTGTTGGGGGTAATCCTTTGATCGAACTGGCTTATTTAACCAATTTTTTTGAGAGATGATGATCTAGGCAACTTCAAAAAGTGGAGTTGGCCATCCGATTCAGTGAATCTTGCAGACAAATTTCAGCGATAGAAAGTAAGGTAACAATTAAACAGAATTGAAGTTTGACAAAACCACAACTCTTTTAATAGTAAAAAGAAGAAATACCATTATCATATGGGGCATGATCTCCTCAGTCAACTGTGGTCATACTCAAGCTCGTGTTTCTCAACATTCATGGATCAAGGGGATGTGAGATATAAGGTCAGGTGGTATTTTAGTTCTTTGAGGGCATTATTTCTCTTATCATATGTCAAAAATTTCAGAAACAGAAAGAGATGGAAAGTAAAAGATGGTTGAGAAACAAATGGGTCTTCTTGAGAAATTTTATGTCCAAATGGAAAAGCGCAGATAAGCCATGAAAATAAGAGTTACCTGAACCACAAAGTTGCGCCTTTCACAGTCCATAAACATGTTGATACTCCAATTTACTTTTGACATTATCTTGTCCCTTACAGTGGAAAAGCTGATCTGGTCCCTGGAAGTAAAACGGTCAACTTCGTTGAACCAGAGACAGGTAAACAAGTTGGTAATGGGAATGTGCTCCCTTATGATCACGCATCCTTCAGGAACATCTGTAGAAGCCCCATCATACAAAACAAAACTCAATTTGAGATACAGAAACAGGAGGAGCCAAACAGAACAAAAAACAAAAGAATCATGCACCCACCACTGATGATTGGAAGCTTAGCGTCAGAATACGGGGTCAAACCCTCCTCCTTATAAAACTCAACCTGGAAATCAATGGAGGCATTGTCGTATTTCCCAGCAGCTTTATTAGCCTCCGCTTCCTCAAAAACGTTGAAGCGTCTGTAGTGCCTGGAGATAGCAAAAGTGGCATTCTTCCGCCACAAGAATCTGAAAAATGGATGGAACAATTAAGGTAACAAAACTTTTAAGGCCAGCAAATCAAAGCAGATAGATGATTACATTAAAAATTGAGATAGCTCCCAGTCACGTTCAAAGGTGTGTGTGCACATGCATGTGCATTAAAAGATGCAACACGTCACAGTGGAATGATGACCAAACCTCTCTTCAGTCAAATATTATACTTGAAAGTTTCAGCTACATACTGCATAGTGTTTAAAGAAATCACCAGTGTTCTTTGGTATCTGTGAATGTTGCAGAGCATATTTCTTTACCAAGAAATGAATCCAATAACACTATTGTTTCTCTATGTTTTTGATACTGGACCATCAGGAGCATTTCCCTAAAGCTACCTAGAAGTTTGATGACAGCAGAATGATGATGTCAATTGCCAAGATGGACCCCAAAATCGGCACTTGAGAACTATCAGAAAAAGGCAGATATGAGTTGGGTTTCAAAGGATTGAGATTTGGAATTCGATATACCTAGTGAATTTTGTTTACCTTCAAAAGATGGGACTGTCAATTCCTCTTTTTGTTTGGACCAATATATTCAGCACTCACTTTTCAGTTCTGTTCTATATAGACAAATGACTATAACAGTTGAAATTTAATTAGAAGCTAAAGAATAACTTAAAAGTGAGGCGTTTGGCTAGAAGCATTGGAGTAGGTGGTACATAAGTTTCTTGATTTGACAAATGACACAAATTGACATTTTTCGAAGGTGCTAAATTGGTAAAGTCTGTGAATGTTGATACCGCAGAACTGGGTCCAAAACTCGACTTCCCTGTTAACCATCAACCTGCTTGCCTATAAAAAACTTTGGAAATGATCAAATAAGGAAAATAAGAAAAGCCCCCTCAAAACCTAGACATTGGTATGGGAAAAAAGTAACAACTCTTCATTTTCCACAACGCTACGGATACAGATGTGGGAATCCCAAATGGATATATTGAGATCATTAAAGATATGTATGAGGGAGCAGTAATTAGTGTGAGAATAATTGGTGATGAGACAAGTGAGTTTCTAGTCACAATGAGTTTACACCAAGGATCAGTCCTAAGTCTGTATCCTTTTGCTTTAAATATAAATTCTCATACCAAAGATAAGGTCCCCCAGTGTATGTTATTTGCATATAACATAGTATTAGTTGACGAACCTAGAGAGAAGGTAAAAGCTGAACTAGAATTCTGGAGTAATGCTTTGAAGTCCAAGGGTTTCAAAATAAGTCGAACAAAGATATAGGAAATGAAATGCAATTTTAGTAAGGATGTACATAGAGATGTTCCACCAATTAAAATTGATAACCAAGAGATACCTCGAAGTGATAGATCTCACTACCTTAGTTCTATTATTCATAAGGATGGAGAGATTGAAGAGGATGTTGCCCATAGAATTTCAATTAGGTGGCTAAAGTGTAGATGTGCTCTCGAAGTGCTATGTGATCAACGTGCCAATCAAGCTAAAAGGTAACTTCTAAAAGACGGCAATAAGACCAACGATGCTTTATAGAGCAGGGTGTTGGGCAATCAAGAAACAACATATTTATAAAATGAGCATAGCTGAGATGGGGAGGCTGAGATATATGAGTGGAAGGACTAGAAAAGACAAAATTAGATATGAAAGCACTCGTGAAATATAGGAGTAGCCCAAATCAATGACAAAATAAGGGAAAGCTAAATGACAGCACCTGTGAGAAGGAATGTGAAAGTCGAAGGGTCTAAAAGGGTGCAGGGAAGACCAAAAAGGACGTAGATTGAGGTTTTGAGAGGAGAAAAACTCGCGTTAACGGAAGAAACGGCTTTAGACAAAATTGAATCGAAGAACATGATTCATGTAGCCAACTCCATATCGTTAGGATGAGGCTTATGATGATGGTGATATATTTTTGTTGACAAAGCAAATGAGGACATTGTGACTACTTAGGAAATTACCAGTAATATAATCGAAAATAAGAAAATTGTAAGGTAGAAGATATACATGAAGTACCCAGCACTAGTGGCACTATTGTATGGTGTGGATACATGTATGTTGGGCATGCAGAAGTATCCGGGTATCATAGCTCAAAACTAGGGGCTTGATGATTTTTCAACTCATATCTAGCATAAATAATGAAAGAAATGGAATCGGGGATTATCCTAAAAGGTTATAAATGGCCGATAAATTCCACCAAAGAATCAACATGGAGGAGATAACATAGGTTTGCTACACCTCTATCCAAGCAAGTTGTCTGATCAAACACTGGAAAAGTAGCACCTATCTCTAACCAAGGTGCAAGTACACCTTCAATATTGAGGAAGTTCATCACTAGATGAAACTCAATTACAGCCACGGCACAACATGGGATATATCCTGGGATTAGGTAGACTGCAACCCTGTAACTAGTTTGCCATGAATGCTACCACTAGTTTTCATTGGAAAATAAACTTAAAAAAAAAGAAAAAAAGGCACCCCCACACACCAGGGGCAGCAATTTCACAGGCCTTCCATGTCTTCTGAGACTTACCCCAGAAAATAACCCTATAGAATATCCTGACCGAGAAGATCATGTTCCCTGATCCAAACAACTCTGTCACCGATGCTCCTAGCCAGCACAACCAAATTAGAGGAGCATAAAAGTTTCTCGAAAGTGATTGTCTGCTACAAAAGCAATTTCACAAGTTCCAACATAGGCACGAATAGGATCTTCAACTTGAATTCATTGAGTGACAATCATAGCTTAGGAAGAAATTAAGTTCATCCAACTTCAAATCAGGTCAACCAGCAATCAAACAGAAACACACAAAACTACATAATTTGAGTAAATAAACATACATTCTTGCAAACATATCGTCTAGAATTTAAGTCCTTGGTCACCAATTGTCAGATGCTTTCCATTTACTATGGCTATACTGATACAAGATTGGTGACATAGCAAACTCAGGGAAAGATCCATAAAGCACATCTGCAAAATATGTACCCCTCGTGATAAAGATCCATTGCAAGTTCAATCTTTCATTCCGTCTATAAAGGAAACCAGGCATTCAGATAAATATTATCCAGCAGAAACTTTGGAAAGCTTTCCTTAACATATCATATTAAGATCTGCGGGAACAGAAACTGGCCAAAATGTACCTCTCGAGAATTTGATACGGATCCACAACAAGCTCAAGCTTTCCATCAATCCATATAGAAAACCGGGCATTGGGGAAAATCCTATGTAGCAGAAGCTTCGGAACCTGCAACAGATATACTTTGGTTAAAAAAAAAACCTAACCTACTAGTTAATAAACGTCTCAATTGATCTTAATTGTGAAGCAAATTCCACGACACAACAAATGTTAATGTAAGTGATCCGTTTGATAAAAAGGGCTAACAGGACCACTTACATGACATATGTGATCTGTTTCGGCTATCATTACTAAATCAAAGTGACTAATACCCTCAATCAACTGTTGACCTTTTCAATCATCATTCATTTATGAATATCATGATGAAATAAATTATTGTCCCCTTTTCAGAAGGCTTAACAGAAAGATGTTAGATTATTAGATGTTAGAATAAGGAAAAAACTTATTATCTGGCAGGTGGCAGCAAAATATTTAGTTCCTATCATTCAATTGTATTCAGCCAGCAAAGAGCAACGCTAATAAAAAAAAATTGATCGGTAAAAGATAAATATATATATAATGAAGGGCTGAGGAAGCCCTAAAATGGTAAAATACAATAGCTGGAGCAAATATCAATAAACAAAAATAAAATGACAAGAAATACCAATAAGAGTGCAATTAATAAATGCCTATAATCTTTTAGTAATTACTTGGATTTAGGCCAAATATGTGCAAACATTTTTCATACATATTTATATATTTCAAGGTTAAGTAAGTACTTGCTTAGTGGATGTCATCTAGTATATAGGGTACTCGTACCACAACCAAAAGAATTCCACCCTCACATCACAAAGTTAACTGGCTCCCTCATCCCTTTCGAAGGACTACATTTCTAGCTAGTGGACCAACAATAGCTTTGTTGATCCTAAGGGATTTTCTTTTCTCTCAAGCCCAAAGCTGTGGAACTTGAGCTTTAGAAACAGAATAAAAATGTATCCAGCTCCTAAAGGGGAGAAAACCTCATTTCCAGATGATTTAGGGAATGTTATAGAAGTTAAACTTTGATTTGTGTTCCTGTGAGAATCCTGGGTAGGGCGCGATCATTAGAAATGATAAATACAAGACTTTGAAGATATTAATGGTGCAATCAGCATAAAGATTTTCCAAATATTCTTCCATTGTCCCTTATTGGTGGAGGGAAACTCTTTCAATGTTATTGTATGGGTGTCAGGCTATGAATAGCCCATGGAGACATGGAAATATCATAGATATTCTATGTAACAAGGACAATGATATGTGTGTCGATGTCTGACGCTGATACAGTGTCCGACACACTGACCCCACAAACCCAATACGGCGACACGTCCGTACAGTTTATTACATATATTGAGAGATACTGTTTTGAAAATACTTTGGTTTATTTTAAGGGTACAATATGGAAAGAATGTATATATGTAAGCTGATGCCCTTCCAGTTTACCTACTACGGTACCAGAGTGAATATGATCTCACACGGTAAAATCATATACACAATATATAAATAATAACTGAAGGAAAAAATAACTAGAGTTCTTCATATATGCTCCATGTCAGACACCGACACGTGTGTCCATATCCTTGTTACATAGATATAATATATTCTCTTTACCAATAAAAAAACAAAATAACCTTTATATATTCAATAATTTATTATGCTTAACAATTGCAACTTGACTAATTCTGAGTCATGTTCTAATCTATAGGGCCAAAAAAAAAAATTGCAAAGAAAGTAAACTTACTTTTCCATTGCGTCTTGCATCAAAATAAGGAAGATTACGAACGACAACAACTCTCCATAATCCAACCTTCTTTCTGTCGTCCAAGGCACTAGAGTTCTTCATATATGCTTCTGTCTCTTCATCCACAAACATATAAAAACAAACATTTTTCTTTGCAGATTCACTAATATTGTTTGGCTGTTGTATTATATCATAGTTTCCTGTTCAACAACACACTTGTGAGAAAAAAGAAAGCCATTGGTTTGAATCCAAGAAAGACAAATGATAGAAGAGTTATTATGCTCGGCAGTACCAAATATAGCTGATGCAACAACGATCCCATGGCACTGCTCCATCTCAAGAAGGTCAGTGTCATCAATGTCAAATCCAGTTTGGCGACCAGGTTTACTTCCTCTGACAAATCTGATCAATGAAAAAATGCATCAATCAAGACCCAAAATAAGACGCAAGCAAATGAGGTTAAGAAAAATTTCATTATTCCCTGTTATAAGACATGTATAGATGTAAAGTTGAAGGAAAAAATAATTTATACAATTTTTTTTCAGTAGAAGAGCCTTCGGTAGTCTTGAAAATATCAAAGCAAAATCTGACCAGGTGAATGAGTCATACCCACAGTGCACTTTCATCGACTCTTTTATGTCAAAAGAATCATTCCTCTGCTTTAGAGAAGGATATCCACCAAACTCAGAGCCTCCAAATGGCTCAGTTCTAAATGAATTTTCCTCGTAAATATAAGTTAAGTTCCTAAGTACAGGAGATGAAGATGGGACACTCTGCATCCAGGCTATGGCCTGCTCAACAGGAAGGTAGCATACCGGACATGCTGAGATAGAGAAAACAAGCAGCAAAACTCAGCGCCACAATAACAGTAATAATAATAATAAGAAGAAGCATCCATGTATCGGTACATAAACTACATTATCTACACGTGTGTGTGTGTGTGTATTAACGACAGCATTATATTCAACAAATGTCTGGCGTGGACATCTCAAATCAGAAAACTTTAGCAACTCCAACTTACGGCGTGGACCAGTCCGTTTCTTATCAGCTGGAGGGGGCGGAAATGCAAATTTTTCACATGGATGGCCTGAAGGAAGGGCATTCCCAACAACAACTGGAGGAGGAGGCTGGACATTATTTTCACCACTTATTGGCACAATATTTGGTAAAGAAGAGTTATGATCCTTCTTGTTATCTTGTTCTCCAATAATCAAGGAAGATTCAGGATAACTTGATGATATGCTGTCATTGGGTCTAGTGTTTTGGAAATGTAAAGTAGAACTATGGTGTGAATCAGCGCCTTCCGGTTCATCCTCATCTGAAAACATGCCGTAATGAGCAGAGATCATTTCCTTAAACAAATCAAAGTATAGTAAAGAATAAGAAATATCTAAAACTGAAATACTGCAGCAAACAGTTTGTTGAAAGAGGAACACTTAGGTCAGGATTACACATGTCTGACCTAACCTACCTGTAATGGATAAGAGCAGATATAGAGGGGTCAAATCCGTTAGGATCCACCATTTATGCATTCCACCAAGAACATCTCCTACGCCAAAAAATAAAACCAATTGGACAATCCTAACCATCCAATAAATCACAGTCTTGTGGACAGTCAGAACAAATATAGCAAACTGTCCAGATAGAAGTCCATAGATAGGATGGTTAGGAACACTCTATCAGGAAATTTCTTGTCATAGGAAATCTCTTAGGTGATACTGACCAATGGTGGGCCTCATCCCAAACCCCTTCACATGTTTCAGAACATGCCTAAATATTCGATTTGTCAAAGAGGTGCAATATGCATCGACAGTAGATCTATGAGCATTGATCCATGATAATCACTAAACATTATGCCAGTTCAGAGTTAGAAGAAACAAAATTGATCTTTTCCCAACTTCCGTATCAATGACAACTGACTGGAAAAAAATTCAGAGATAATACCCGTAGCATAAGAGCACATTAGAGGAATTGCCTTCAATCATTCATAAGGGCCTGAAAAAGAGAAAATAAGGAAAAGAAGAATGCAGGAGAAAAAGAGAAAAACCTTTACTAATGGCAGACAAAACCGACATTAAAACCACAACAGAAACAACCACCAGGAGAAGCATTCCAACTCTCCTTCGGCCAGCGAATTTACAAATCCGGGGGAGAAACCTTTCCTTCTCTCTCGAACCATACAGGAGCATCTTCGAGGGCTTCCGCACAACAACATGTGTCGCTTGAATCGGCAACACAACACTGTTCTGCAGCTGTTGTTGCAATGATCCATAACTCCCTGTACGTAGACCCAATGACCCTCCAGTCATTGTCCCTCCAAACCCACGGGCTTCCCTTTCATCTCCCTTCTTCCTCTGAATAACCTCTCATTCACAATCCCTTAGCAATTCTTTCCGCAATAACAAAATCCAGTTCACCAAAACTGCCACCAAATCACGCCCGCTAAGCTGGACCTGCTTCTCAATTTCGTTAAATCTCACAACCTACGCATCCAAATTAACCTTGTCAATTTCCTAGTCTTCTTCAATCGAAATTCAACCAAGAGATAAACATCCAATGTAAACTTCACTAAAATCAGAAAAAAATCTCTTTGTTCTTCCAAACTACCAAATCAAACAAATAGATACAAACACGCCAAGAATCAAATCAATATCTCCTCTAGAAACTAATCCAAATCAACTACTAAATCCAAGTCCATCAATTTTAAATCTCCAGAGTCCCACTAAATGTAGGAAAGTTTCTGGCTTTCGACGAGTATTGCAGAAACACGAAGACGAATCCAAATCTACTTACAACACCAATCAAACTCCCAGATCAATCCTAAACTAAAAAAACTTTCTGCAATTCTACTAACGAATCGAAGATCTTTTTATAGTCGACAGGACAACTGAGAGAGAATCAGCAGAAATCGCGATGATATGTTTACCTCTTTGACCTCCGTTTCCTCCCCTCCAATCAAAATCTAGTTCTTCTGAAGAACTCTAGGGTTTCTTCTGCAAAATTTCGCGCTCTCTTTAACTGCTTTGTTGCGTCTCTGCAAATCTGGGATCGTGAGTTCTTCGCATTTGGGATTTTTTTTTTTTTTTTTTGCAGTTTATATTTATACGTCTGCCGGTCTGCGTGGGAAATTTACAGTATTTATCTTTTGACCTATGTGTTTTAAGATGTCTAAGAAATCAAACAAAAGAACATGTGAGAGTTATTGGGTTGTCACTAACATGCGCCGTGTACACCCATCTAAATTCAAGTCATTTATTTCCCCACCTAAATCCAACAACCAACGTTGGATTCTCGAAATCCACGGCCGAAAGCACGAGTGAAAAGACGAGTGTACAACACGAGTCCCCAGATCCCGACCACTTGCACAATTCTCGAATCCAACGGCTTGGATTTAAAATTATTTGGTCTGGCCCACTTCACGGGCTGGGCCAGACCAGCCCGCGAAACTCTCTTAACGGACTGAGCCGCGGGCCAAAATCCCAAGCCCAGGACTGGCCTAGAGGCTTAGCGGGGTAGGACAAGCTGGGCCAACTATCATGCTGGGCGGGCCATGGACCAATTTGCCACCCCTAGACCCAGTGGCGGAGCCAGGGGGGGGGCGAGAGGGGGCAGTTGCCCCCCCTCAACTTTAAAATTGACAACAAAAAAAAAAAAATTCAGGAGGAAAAATGCTGCAACAAGGTAGAGATGCACCATGTTGCCCCCCTCAATCTCATTGCTGCTCTCTTGCCCACTGACTGCATGGATGTTTTAGCCCACCCCTTGTAGATATTCATACCAAAAATCAGCCTGATAGCCAATCTCTAGCCATTAGATTTTAGTGCTTTTTAAGGCTTGACTCTAGCTGTTGGATTCAAAAAAATTGGGGAACTAAATCCAACGGCTAGAAAGCATCAAACAAGCAGATTTTTAGTATGAATATCGACCAAATGATGGGTATATCCATGCGGTCAGTGGGCCCATCTGCCCTACTTTGATACTCGCTTGCTGCCTTGCCCCCCCTGGAACAGAATCCTGGCTCCGCCACTGCCTAGACCTACAAACCAAAACCATTATCATTAGAGATTTATATCTGTTGGATCTGAGTACCCCAAATAATTCTCGAATCCCACATTTAAAATCAACAAATCCAAACAGTTAGAACTCACCAATGAGACTGATTTTTGGTCTGTAGGTCTACATAAGGATGGGCCAAATATCCGAGAAAACATACCCTGGTCCGGGACCTTCAAACTTTGAAGGTACCCCTCCCAAAAGCTCTGACACGTACGTCAAGGCCCAAACCTAACCCATGTTAAACCCTTGGTTAGTTAGTTAAGGGTGGTTAATAAGGGGTACATGTCAAACATTTTGGGAAGGACCGTCAAAGTTTGAAGGTCCCTGGGACCAACAAATTTTTTCTTCAAACATCCATATGGTCAGTGATCTCAAAGAATATGCCATGTAGCTCGTATTGATGTTCGTGATCATCCCTGAGCAAGGACGTTCCTGAGCAAAACTGGACTGTATTTGTAACAAATTACATACGTGGTTTGTTTTTATCCCTAATTTGGGCATTCAAACGAGGATTGTATTCAATCTCTATAGAGAAGTGCACTTTATAGAGATTCAAATTGAGTCTGAGCTTGTTGTATCTTGGAGATAGCATTGTCGAGTATTCTTTGCTGCACAAGGACTCCAAATATTTTCAAGATAGAGATATCTCATAATTTTGTGATATTAGTAAATGGGTTGGGCTTAGGGGTCCCCCTTTTTTGTGACCCCTCTCGGCCGTGGATTCTGAGAATCAAACGCGGTTGATAGTGCTGAACTGGCAATCACTTTTGCCAGCGCTAAACCACAGTTAGATTCTCGAAATCCACGGCTGAGCACACGACTCCTGATATGGGTCACTATTTTTATTTTATAAACCTTCCTTTAGGAGGCAGAAATGAACTTTTCCAAGAGCTTATCAAAAGACAAAATGTATCTTTCTAAGAAAAGACAATTTATTGATAAAAAAAAAAGAATGATTGGACTAAAACCATTGAGGTAGGGTTAAGCATAACTATTGAAAGAGAAAGGTTTCGCATCAAAATCATTATTTCTCGCCCAACCTCCATCCACCTGCTAAGTGGTGTACACATAGGTCTTATAGTGACCGTCCAAATCGACTCGGTGTACACAGTCTTTCTTGTGACCATATATCCAAATCGATTTGTCCCATCAACAAGTTTTCCCCGTATTTTACGAGTAACACTTCAATGCGAACCACGTGGCACACTATTAGCGGGCGCACTGACAGTATGGATGTTTGGCCAGTCTCTCTGTTGACCTGCAAACCAAAAATCATCCTGATTAGTGATTTACAACCTTTGGATCTTTGCACTCAATAATGCTGAAATTGCTACGGTTAATATCAACCCATGAAAATAACTTCAATCCAACGCTATTAGTGATTTACAACCTTTGGATCTTTGCACTCAATAATGCTGAAATTCCTATGGTTAATATCAACCCATGAAAATAACTTCAATCCAATGCTTAGAAATCACTGATCAAGTTTATTTTTGGTTTGTAGGTCCACCTAGTGTTGGCCAAATATCCATAAAGTCAGCACCCTCTAATAGTGTGCCACATGGTTCATATTCTACGAGGTGACCTTACTTGTATTTTACCTATGTGACTTCTATAGTTTTGATCAAGCCAAATACTCGCGTCTCATCCTGCCTTTTTGTGATGTAGTTTGGATCATGGGTTTGGAATGAACTATTTGGTAGGTCCCATCATGACTCCCGATTACTAGGGCTGCAGCTTGGGCGGGCTCAACCCGAGCCCGACGGGTTGAACCCGACTTTAGGGTTGGGTTGGGTTAGCTCTTTCAGAACTTGGGTTGGGCTTGGGTTGGACTTTTGGTAACCCGATCAAATTGGGTTGGGTTAGAGTTGAGGCTAGACCCAACCCGAGCCCAACATACAAATGTATATATGTATTAGTATACTGACAAATATCCATACTACATGTTGACAAATGCAGTAACTCATGGATGTTTGTCCTTAAAAATTACAACCCTTGTGTGAGATTACAAAATGTCCTTGAAACCAAGGTTTAAAAAACGGCCGTTATAATGGATTCGGACCTACCCCGTTACGTTATGGATTGTTAAAACGCCCAGAAAATAACGACCGTTATTTTCTAGAAAATTTTGTGAAAAAAACGGCCGTTATTTTCATTTTTTTCTGTTATTTTCCGTTATTTTCCATTTTTGAAATTTTGAAATTCAAATTTTAAAATTCGAAATTTGAATAAATTTTGAAATTCAAAATTTGAATTTCAGTGCCATTTTTTCCTTCTTTTTCTGTTATTTCCTTTTTTCCGTTATGTCCGTTATTTTCCCATTTTTTTTCGTTTTTGCCCCCGAGCATTTTTTTCGTTATAACGGAAAAAATGGTAACACCCCCAGTCCGTTCTACTGTTATAACAGTCCCCTTTAAACCTTGCTTGAAACTACATTTTGGCATTTTATGTGATCGGTTGATCTTGAAAATATTATATTTTCTGTAAGGATTATTTTTTGTTATTTATTTAGTTACTTTGATCATGCATTTGAGTTAATAAACTTTTCTGAAAATATCATGTTTTCTTTTATGAGGTATTGGAAATGAATCTATTATTTAGGGGTTGGCATAATGGTTATTTTATTGACTAATAAATTATTTTCATATAAAAAAAAATTTAACAAACTTCCCAATCAACAAAAAAAAAAAAATTGACCAACCCGACCAAGTTGGGTTAGGGTTGGAAAATCTAGGCCCGACCTTGGGTTGGGTTGGGTTAGGGTTCACAGCCTTTAAGGTTGGGTTGGGCTAGGGTTGACCTCCAACCCAACCCAACCCGCTCGAGTTGCAGCCCTACCGATTACGTAGATCTTCCAGGGCAATAACTAATTCAACTAAATTACCAGTTGAATGACCAAACAAATACTAGCTACTGGACCGAACCCCGCCAATAACTAAGATTGTTCGGGGTTGGTTAATCTATCAAATGTTGATTAAGAAGAGAGAAGGGTTGGTTCCTTACAAGGTTTAAAGAGCGGCCGTTATAACGGATTCGACCTACCCCGTTACGTTATGGACCATTAAAACGCCCAGAAAATAAAGGCCATTATAACAAAAATAACGGCCGTTATTTCCGTTAAAACGAAAATAACGACCGTTATTTTCTGGAAAATTTTGTGAAAAAATGGCCGTTATTTTCTATTATATTCCATTTTTCCGTTATTTTCCATTTTTGAAATTTTGAAATTCAAATTTTAAAATTCAAAATTTGAATTTCAGCCCCATTTTTCCCGTTATTTCCCGTTATTTTCCATTTTTTCCCGTTATTTATGTTATTTTCCAATTTTTGCCCCTGAGCGTTTTTTTTTTTTTGTTATAACGGAAAAAATGGTAACGCCCCCAATCTGTTATACCGTTATAACGGTCCCCTTTAAACCTTGGTTCCTTATACTCATTTTTCTTTCCTATGTGACAATTCTTGTCCCCCCCAGACCTACCCCGTTACGTTATGGACCATTAAAACGCCTAGAAAATAACGGCCGTTATAACGAAAATAACTACCGTTATTTCTAGAAAATTTTGTGAAAAAATCGACTGTTATTTTCGCTTTTTTTCCGTTATTTTCCGTTTTTGAAAATTTGAAATTCAAATTTTGATTCAAAATTTGAATTTCAGCGCCATTTTTCCCGTTATTTTCCGTTTTTCCCATTATTTCCATTTTTTCCCGTTATTTCTGTTATTTTCTCATTTTTGCCCCTGAGCGTTTTTTTTTCGTTATAACAAAAAAAATGGTAACGCCCCCAATCTGTTATAACGGTCCCCTTTAAACCTTGGTTCCTTATACTCATTTTTCTTTCCTATGAGACAATTTTTGTCCCCCCCCCCCCTTATACGGTCACCGCAGTCACACCCTTTGGGGCCATCACTATTGAGGATCCCAAGGATCACTCCTCATTCCAAGTAAATGGCCAGCGTCTAAAGCAGTTCCATGAACTTGATGTGTCATTCATTCAGACTTTTGAGATTGATCTCATCGATCCTGTCTATGTCGACTGATGATCCACTCAGTCTCCTGTGCTCCAACTTGGTTGGGGGTGCCTGTCATCCCCGTTGTGTCTCGCTGAAGACGTAAAACTTAGCGCTTTCGGAAAGGCAATTCTGGTATTCCTAGAGTACATGAGTCTCATGCATTTGTTATTACTGTTATATCTCTGGAAATGCAGGTACATTCATTCTTCCTATCATCAGGTACCACACACTGTGGAGTTTCTGCCGCCTTGGTAACATCCTCCCTGAACCTTTGCTTCATCATCACTGATTTTTTATCATTTTATGTCCCGGTCATGAGCACCGAGGACGGTGCTGTATATTTGTTGGGGGTGGGTATTTACCAAAACTCATGTCTTCATTTTGATAAAAAAAAAAAAGTTATTTTTGGGATGATTTCCGATGTTCTCCAAAAGTTTTCTAGAATTTCAAAAATGTGTCAAATACCCTGACTTTGATTAGCTGAAAACCTCCGTTAAGTCAGTATTGAGGATGTCAATTTTTGTTAGCGTTGAGTCAAGTCAAGCGTGACTACAACAGGTTTGAAAACTCAGAAAAACTCATATTCGGCACAATTGTACACTATTAATATCAGAGTCATCCTAAGTTTAGAAATTTTGGAGATCCTGTGAGAATAATTGTGGAGACCTAACCCAGTGAGCTTTCGAGCCTTTAATCAATTCAGAGGGTTATATAACAATTCTGAGTCACAAGATGACTTACTATTCTTCTTGCCCGCAATATTCGTTGAGAGATCTCATTACCCTTTTATTTGATCATGGAACTCGGAACGACATCAAAAATTGGATTACTACAACAGAACCTTCTCTGTATCCAGTCAAGATAGTAAACATGATAGTGCAAACCTCAGAAAATGATTTAGGCCATTTTTCTGAACCGTTCAGCCTTTTTATTTACCTGAATTATACTTCACTAGAAACCCCTTGAGCCCTTCTATAAAAGTCTTTTCTTTGTAAACCCATCAACCTAAAATCCAGTCCAGCTACGAAACATGACTGGCTACCCTTATTTTGAGATGAACAAAAGAATAACTGATGTGGGTGTACCGTGAAAAGAAAAGTAAAGAAGAAAAATCAAAAGGAAAATAAAGTGGTTAAAGCTGAAAACAAAATATGGAAAGAAAGTATGAAAAAGAGCTGAAAAGAAATTGAGCAGTCTCAGAAATATCTAGAAAAAGAGAAAAATATAAAAAAAAGGAAAAAGAACCAGATAATGGTGCTACATCGCAGAAAAAATACAAGAAAATAGAGATATCCTCTCAAGATCTTTGAAATCCTGTATCTCTTTATTTTTCTACACCGGACCTAAGCCTCATTATAACCCAGGAAAGTCCTACTTGATTCTAGGATAGTACGATCATAAAATGTGAAGGTTGGAGAAAGAGAAGCTATAGAGTTTAATCTGACGTTCCCGAGTGAAGTGGTATTCCAATCATGAGATCTTCTTCTATTAAAGATGTCTTTCCTTTAAATAATACATATGTGAGATCTTTGCTTTCATATATCAACACATCTCCTCACATATAAATTGAGAGAAAAGAAGAAAACCCTTCTTGTGTGATTCTATTCTGAGTGTTAAATATGTGAGATTTGAGGTCGAGACATAAAAACTTAGAGGTGATCTGGAAATTTTTACTGTTGGATGATGAGAATGTTGAGCACACACACACGCAGAGTCTGACTATTCTGGGTCATGATTATCAGTCTGTAGTCTTGCCAAAACTTTCCAACTCTTCGCTAGCATGCAACTGTTTTTGCATCCATTCAATGATTTGACGAACGGTGTTTTCCCGGAGCTAATATGAAAAAGTGCGCAGCATGTGCAGAGCCCTTTTAAGCTCATTTATTTCGCACTAATTGACAAGGATTGGCAATATGCTGGTTGGGGGTTGTGATATTCGCTTAAAAGTGCGTATTTTCCACTGTTATCTTCTAAGCGTTTTCACACTCTCCTACGTTAAAATACTCTATTTATCTATTTTTCTTCGTAAGAGTCTCTTTTGTTGCGTAGAACACACTTTTCTGGACGAAATGGTATATTTGCATGCATTAAACATATTTTTGGAAGTCTAGACATTGAGTCGTTCTGATAAAGTCTCATTATGCGCTTTTTCTGTCGTAGGAAACCCCGATGGGACAATTCTCGAGACTTGCGAGCCCACATCGATCAGGAAAGCCCATTATCAAAGTTTAAAGAGCCCACATGCTATGACTAGAAGATATGGGCCAAATATGGGCTGAATTAGAGGACCAAAAAGCCGGCACAAAGAACGAAGAGAGTAGGAAGCCAATGACCAAGAGACGGACCAAAGCATTTAAAGCCACATGAGTCAGCAAGGAAGGATAGTCTACTCTACTGGAGAAGCGTGATGATAGTCACAGTGAAGACCAGGGTTCCAGACCCTCTGCCAATATTTTTATCTCCATTTTCTGATATTTTCTCTCTCATCTCTCCTTATTCTCTCTCTCTCTTCATCTCTCGGTCCTCGAATCTACTAACCTAACCCCAGAACTCCTGCCCATTGGCTCTGTCTCATCTCCCTTAGCTTTCTGACCGTTGGATCTTCAATCAGACCGTTGGATCTTCCACCGGACCGTTGGATCTCTCTAGATCCGTCGATCTACCAATCTGGGTCCCAATCGTCGACATCCATCTGATCGCCATCAGATTGTCTGTCATATCATCCTGTGAGACAATGGACATCATCAATCCATGTGGGCCAATAGCCGGGCCCACTGTCCGACCATTTAGTGGACCCCGTGAATTTCAAAATAATTCAATTAAAAAATGAGGGGTCCACTAGATGGGGAAATTCCCCAAAAAAAAGTAGAGTTTTACTTAAAAAAAAAAATTATTTTTCTTATTTTTTATTTTTGAAAAATACCCTATTTCCATTAAAGGAAATAGGGAGCTTTAAAAGGAGAAGGAGAAGGGTTCGTTCGAACCCTAATCCCCCTCCAATCTCTTCCATTCTCTCCCAAAAACTCTCTTGCCCCTTTTCCCCTTTCTCTTTAGGTCGTTTTCCTCTACTTCTCCTCCACCTTCTTCCTAACATTTTCGCTGGAGTTGCAGGTTGCAACTCCAGCCATCACCTGCACAACTCCGTCAACCAATTCCCTTCCTCTTCTTCTCCTCCCTTTCTTCTTCTTCTTCTTCTTCCGCTCCTTCTTGCAGGTGTGTCGATAAAGGAACCAGCGCACCACCAAACCGCCAACTTCGCCGCCTGCGTGTTCGTCGGACTGGTTCACCCCTTCCGGCCACCTCCCATCTTCACCGCCCCCCTGCAGCACCGTCTCTATACCTAACGAATCAGACCTGGTTCGTGGTCTTCAACCAGTTGCTGGGCGTCACCCTCATCACCGCTGCTCCCTCTAAAAACCGCCTAGCACTGCCTCTTCCTCCTCCAAACGCTGCAATGCACCACCACCGTCTGGATCCCCTCAACCTGTATCGCCAGCAAGATGGAAGGACCCATGATCAAGGGAAAAGTTAGGAGCTGATCCGTTGGCCAGCAAGGATCTCTCAAAGCAAACACCCACCTGCACTTCACCGGTTCTTGGTTCGGCTTGAAACGAACCAGCCATCCTCCTCCATTATTGCTGAAATGGTGGTCCGCCCGTAGCACAAGCATCTCATGATCTCCACTTCTGCAATCCCCACCACAGGTTCTTCTTCATCTCACGGTTTTAGCGCACCTGCAGCGCTCTAAGCGGCTGCACATAGCGGCCACAACGGGTACCATTCTCCCCTTGCAGCTCCCTTGCACCGGCCAGATCTCCTTCAACTTGTCGGGATCCTTACTCTCAGTGAGCACACCAGTCTTCTTTCATCCCCACCAAAGACCCCCACCATTCCGGGCAGCAACACTCTGCTCTCCATTTCGCCATTACATGGCCTATCCTTAGCAGGGTAAGTGTGTGGGTTTCAACTTCTCTTTCTCTAGTTTCACCTTAATCTCTCTCTCTATACCTCCCTCTGGCTTACTCCCTCTCTCTCCTTCTTTCTCTCTCTAGAATTCCTCAATTTTATCTCTCTAAATTAAATCTCTCTTTTGTTTTGCAATTTCTTTCTTTCGTTTAATTTGAGTTGATAAGTGTAAGAACCTTTCATAATTGATAAGAATGATATTTTGCATTTCAGAGTTTGTTATTTCTTTATGTGTTTATTGCGTGTGAAAAATTCTCTCTTTAAAATCGTCAAAAGAAGTTTTAAAATCGAGCATTTATCATCATTCTCACCCCTCCATTTTCCTTAGTATCAATTTCTGATAAAAATCTATCATTTCATGTGTTCTTTATTGTGCTAATCCCGAGTGCGGATCGACATCCGACACGAATCCCTATATAGAATCTCTGAATTTTACAGGATAATCGGATAATATTACAAATGTGTTGAGATTAGGGTTACCGTAACCAACGACGCAGAATAATCTTAATTTCAATTTACAACCTTTGGATCTTTGCACTTAATAATGCCGAAATTGCTACGGTTAATATCGACCCATGAAAATAAGTTCAATCCAACGCTATTAGTGATTTACAACCTTTGGATCTTTGCACTCAATAATGCTGAAATTCCTACGGTTAATATCAACCCATGAAAATAACTTCAATCCAATGCTTAGAAATCACTGATCAGGTTTATTTTTGGCTTGTGGGTCCACCTAGTGATTGGTCAAATATCCATACGGTCAGCGCCCTCTAATAGTGTGCCACGTGGTTCATATTGTACGTGGTGACCTTACTTGTATTTTACCTATGAAACTTCTGTAGTTTTGATCAAGAGGAATACTCGCGTCTCATCCTGCCTTTTTGTGATGTAGTTTGGATCATGGGTTTGGAATGAACTATTTGGTAGGTCCCATAATTCAACCAAATTACCAGTCACTATCTAAATGACCAAACAAATACCAGCTACTGGACTGAACCCCACCAATAACTAAGATTGTTCGGGGTTGGTTAATTTATCAAATGTTGATTAAGAAGAGAGAATGGTTGGTTCCTTATAGTCATTTTTCTTTCCTACACACACACTCTTTTAGTGTTATGGGGTCGTAATATATAGAGTACCCTTTATTCCACCTCCAAAGGATAGAGGAAGTATACAACGAAAGAAGAGTTGAAGGAGTAGTCATCCTGGGTTATTGAAGAGTTGTCAGCCTGGCTGACCATTGGGGTTATACGGGCCTGGCTGTGCTGGGCGGGGCTAGCTTATCAGATGAGGGCTGTGGGCCGAACCTCTAGTAAAATTTTGACATTTTTTTTACTATAATTCGAACCATTATAATGGCCGTTATAACGAATAATCCCCTTCCAAAAAACAGGACATTAGTGGAAACAATTATTATAACAGTAATGAAGTAAAACTAGCATGATTAAATTGGCCAACCCTGGAGTAAATAAAGGTTGCTTCAAGCAAAAATAAAGTAAGAGGGAGGATATAATTTTGTATTTGGCTATAAGAGCAAAATCTAAACTTCCTATTTAGTAGACCATAAGAACTGTTTGATCTCCTCGCAGTACACATGGTGCTCATTAAAGGTAGGATTCCTCATTTGATGGGCCCACACTAAGGGGTTTCTTAAACCAAATATACATCTGATCGTCAGACTCGTGAAACGGTGGTGGGAGATCTTGGTGGGAGTGTTAGACTCGTGAAATGGTTGAAACTTGAAAGCCAGGTTTAAAGGGGACCGTTATAACCGACTGGGGGCGTTATCGTTTTTTCCGTTATAATGAAAAAAAATGCTCAGGGACAAAAACGAAAAAAAAGGGGAAAATAACGGAAAAAAATTGGCGTCGAAATTCAATTTTCAAAATTTCGAAAATGGAAAATAACGGAATATAACGAAAAATAACGAAAAAATACAGAAAAAAAAATGAAAATAACGGCCGTTTTTTTCACAAAATTTTCCAGAAAATAACGGTCGTTATTTTCGTTATAACGGAAAAATAACGGCCGTTATTTTTGTTATAACGGCTGTTATTTTCTGGGCATTTTAACGGTCCATAACGTAACGGGGTAGGTCCGAATCCGTTATAGCGGTCGTTATTTTCGTTATAACGGCAATATGAGTAGGACCATCACGGCAATATGAGTGTCAGTTTGAAAGTACTTCTCTGGACTTATGCCACATGTGATTCTACGACACTGGCAATATGAGTAGGACCATCACGGTCTACCTGAGGGACACTTTGAAGAGTAGGGTGTTTGGCAACACGTTTTAAGTTTTTTTTGTAAGCCAGATAGATTGGAAATTTTTTACACATAGATTAGCTTCAACGGGTCAATGGTACCTTCTTTGGATGTCATGTGTGTTTCGGATTTTTCTACCAAACACCCCTGGATGTAGATGTCTTCGTTATAACAGATATCCATTTTTTCAATCGTGGCTATAATGAAAAAATCTCGATTAAATTGATTCTACCAAACACCCCCTTGGATGTAGATGTCTTCGTTGCGACGGATATCCGTTTTTTCAGTCATGGGTATAATGGAAAAAAACTTGATTCTAGCAAACACATCCCCCTGGATGTAGATATCTTCGTTGTAACGGATATCCGTTTTTTCAGTCTTGGGTATAATGGGAAAAATTGATTCTACGTACCAAACACCAGATGTAGATGTCTTCGTAACGGGGTTGAAGCGTTACAGTTATAACGTCCATTATTTTCATTATAACGGCTGTATTTAAACCATGTTACCAAACAAGACACTACTCGGGGGACAGAGCGACAGATATAAAATGACCCCAAAAAAAGGGACAAGTGAATACTTCACGTCCAACACACGACCAACACACGAGACAAAAAGCTAATCATCCTGTGACCTCAAAATACGTACATTCTTCCTAAGTCGTGAAGTTTTTCAAAGTTCAAAGTTCAAAGTTCAAACCACGTCGTAGCCTTTATTAATTTATTTTTTTAAAGGCACCCTAATTATATTAATCTTATATGAATTAAATAATTAAATGTCGTCTTTGAAAGAGTCTTTTGCAAGAGAGGTTAAATATGTCAATAACCATGAAAGTGAGATTAGAAGATTTTACGAGGATTGATTAGGGCTGGTATGTTGGAAACGTGAACCTTTTATCGGTCAAAATCGTGGGACCAAGACTTGGTGGGCCCCACTTTTTGGGGTCATTTTTATATCTGTAAATCATGTGGTTTGGATCACTTGTTGAATACAATGATTGGCTTGTGAGAATCCTACGGCAAATCCAACTCCCTAACTGGTGCCATCTGCTTGAGCTCACCTAGCTAAATTTGACTTAGAGTAATCCTAACCTTCCAATCTGTAGACTTCTTTCATAAACCATTGTACATTTGTGGACCATCCTCATTGAACGGGTCCCACCTAAGGAGATCAATCCCTTATGCCACAACTATTCTGCTCATTTAGTCCTTACCATCATATCCATGACTTCCCAAAAGAATGTAGTGAGATCAAACGTTCACAACAAATCAAAAAAAAAAAAAAAAACCAATAAAAAAAATGGGGCTAAAAGTCAAGATCCTAAATTTGAATTTCAAATTTTCAGTAAAAAAAAATGGAATATGACAAAAAATAATGAATATTACGGGTATTTTTTGCCACAAAAATGTTCAGAAAAGAACGGTCGTTATTTTGTTATAACAGAAAAATAACGGCCGTTATAATGAAAATAACGGCCGTTATAATGAAAATAACGGCTGCTATTTTCTGAGCCTTAAAATGGTACATAACATAACGGGAGGTCCGAATCCATTATAACGTCCATTAGTTTTGTTATAACAGCCTTTTTTTAAATCATGGTCTTGACTCAACAGCCAAGGGTTTCCCTAACAAAAAAAAAAACCCCTCTATGTAGGGTGTGTTTGATTGCACAGAAAGTGAGTCAAGCCAAGGGTTTCCCTAACAAAAAAAAACCCCTCTATGTAGGGTGTGTTTGATTGCACAGAAAGTTTTCCCGAGAAAATACACGGAAATGCATTAAATGGCTAATTGATTGCAACACTGAGTACACATATTTCAACCATGTGAAAAAATAAAGACGTATTTGTGAGATGGAAATGAATTCTCACCAATCTGGATGGGAAATGAATTCCATGCTTAGTAGGAAAAATTACACAGATTTAAATGGCTTGGGAGGGAAAATTATACAAATTTGGAAATGGCTATTTAACAACGGACAGTTGTGTTTTCTCCAGGAAAATGTAATTTCCTACTTGTCAAACGCGCCCTTAGAACAAAATCTAATGCTGTAGTAAGAGTTAAAAATGGATGAATTTGAATTCACCTGAGAGATTTGAAAAGGAAATTGACATTTTCAGTGAACTTTTGACCTCGAATGGTTGATTTGACAAAAATACCCATCTAATAAAAATGTTCTTATCTCTTATTTTACAAGTCCAGTGTGATATGAGAGGGGCATTTTTGTCAAATAGAAAATGTTGCCAGGAAGAGGTAAAATGTCACAGGAAAAATCAATTTCTTATTATAGTCTAGTATATTCCCTTACCAACCAGGATTTATGAAGAGAGAGAGAGAGGTAGGCACCTAGTTAGCTAGTTAGGTTAGGGAGAGAGAGAGGTAATATGTCCTTATGCTGTCAGCCCGAGGAGGGAATTCTCCCTAGATTAGAGCCATTGGATGGTCCATCTCGAGAAAAATCCAACGCTTTAGAGCTAAGGAGAATGTCGTTCTCAGGTTGACAGCAACCCTGCTAGCAAAGAAAAATGTAAAAAGTAGAAAAACACAATTCTTTAGTTAGAGTGTCTCTCTCTCTTGTTGACGGAAAGCTGCATCTGGCAAAAGCCGTCTTCTCATTATAAATACACAGAGAAGGAGAGTGACATTTTTCTTCATTTCTTTTGGAAATATGGAAATATGTCTCTCCTCCTATCTATTATTGCCCTAGATCCATATTGTCCACCTCATCAAGAACCCTAGACCAGTCTCTCTAGGGTTTCGTTTTTGTTTTCCATTCATGCAGAGGAACAATTTTCATCAAGGTATTCAGTTCTGATTCCTCTATCTTCTCTGATAAATTTCAACTTTTTTGGTGTAGATACGACGAAGAAAGATTGAATTTACGATTTCCTTCTCCTTCTCCTCTGAATTCTCATTCGGTTAGTTGTCAAAGAGATGATTTTTACGAGTTCAGTCTTGTTTTAATGGTTGGATTTTGATGGATGTCGAAGAAGAGGACTTCGCAGAAAGCCGAGGTAACAACTGCGATCTTAGGTTGTGAAATCGGGGTTTGTTTGGGTTCGCTTGTTGCACCATGGGCGGCATTTGTTGTAAGGCTTCTGCTATTGATGACAGTAGGGAGAGTCCGAGGGAGAGGTTTTCGAGTAAAGCGTCGTCGGACTTACGCGTACCTCGACTGGCTTCTTCGAGGAGAGAAGAAATTATTCGAGGGAAAGATAGACCGGATAGTAGAAATGGAAGAGTTACATTGATTGATAAGCAAGGGAACGGTTCGACTCGGTTGCAGACTGAGAATTTTGAGAGGAAGAGGGAGAAGTCTGAGTATCTTGCTACTCATCATCCGAGGGTTGGCAGCATTCCTAAGGCTATAGAAGGGGAGCAGGTTGCAGCGGGATGGCCTGCCTGGCTTGCTGCAGTGGCGGGAGAAGCTATCAGGGGATGGATACCGCGTCGTGCAGATTCTTTTGAGAAACTAGACAAAGTATGTTCCTTTCTTGAATCTGTAGTCAAATTACATTCCTTCTATTGTACAATTAATTTTCTTATCCGTTTGGAACATAATGATGACTAGAATGCTTGACATTTGCTGTTGCGGAAAGTAAGTCTGGTTAAGCGACCATTTTGGCCTTGTTTTGTTTGATCGATCTCTCAACATTGGGATATTTTGACTGCTTTAAAAATGTGAAATCATGTCGGCTGAGCGCATTATTATTATTATTATTTTTTTTTGTTAAAAGTTAAAACCTCTCAACCCGTCAGAAAATGTAATTAGGGGTCAATTGCAGCAACGTGCACATGCCCATATGTATCCCAGACAATATCTATTGATTGATTGGCTCTATCGGCCTACTGAATTCATTTGTAATAAATGATGGCTAACAGTTACTTGGTTGTGAAATCAAAATGGGAGTACTTTGTTCACTTCAAACAGTGAATTTCTGCGCGTAAACCGTCCATCTTTAGTTCATTGCATCATCACTTAAGTTGTACATGCTTGTTGGGATATCCTAGAAACAGACTGTTGGTGCTTGTACATATATGCATTCATCCTTTTTCCATTTCTTGTTAAAGCACTTTGTAGTTGTATGTTTCTCAGTACCAAAAAATGAACACCCACAAAGATCAGGTTGTTCTTGTTATTTGTTGATCATGTTTGTGGTCAATATGGTAATGGAGTAGTTTTTTTTATAATCAATGGCTCTCTATGTTAGGTGGATTCACTTTTGGCAGGTTCTCGTTCTTGTTGTGTGATGGCATCTCGCTCTTGCAGATTGGCCAAGGAACTTACAGTAACGTATACAGGGCCCGTGATCTCGAACATGGGAAAATTGTTGCTTTGAAAAAAGTGCGGTTTGATAACCTGGAGCCTGAAAGTGTTCGCTTTATGGCAAGGGAAATCCATATTCTACGTCGGCTTGATCATCCAAATATAATAAAGCTGGAAGGCCTAGTAACATCACGGATGTCTTGCAGCTTGTACCTTGTTTTTGAGTATATGGAGCATGATCTTACTGGACTTGCTTCTTTTCCTGGTCTCAAGTTCACAGAACCACAGGTATTCAATGTAAACAATTTATTGCCTTTGACTACGACTGCTACTGAGTGTGTTTTACAACACTTAAGGTCTTTCCTGGGATATGATAATTGATAACTGGATGTGACATTATTACAGATTTTACCCCTTAATATTGAACTGAAAAGCAAGTTTAATTGTGTGTACGTGCTTTGGAGCACAATTCTAAGGATTTTATTTGGTTTCGGTAGGTTAAATGTTACATGCAGCAATTGCTACGCGGACTTGATCATTGTCATAGTCGTGGTGTTCTACATCGCGACATAAAGGGTTCAAATCTTTTACTTGACAATAGCGGCATCTTGAAGATTGCGGACTTTGGCTTGGCAAGTTTTTTTGATCCTCATCAAAGTCAGCCATTGACAAGCCGTGTTGTGACTCTTTGGTATCGACCGCCAGAGCTTTTACTTGGAGCCACTCACTATGGAATTGCCATTGATTTATGGAGTACTGGTTGCATACTTGCAGAATTATATGCGAACAAGCCTATCATGCCCGGAAGAACAGAGGTACCTAGTTTATGCATTTGTTTTTTTGCCAAAAATGTTCTTTAGTGTGTGTTATTCATGACAGTGTGATGGTGCAATGTGCAGATTTTCTCACTGGAAAAAAATCTCTATGATTTTGCAGTTACAACTGCAGATTCCTAATCCCAATGAGCTATAATTTACTAGCGGGCCACTTTGTGCAACATATAGGAAAAATGTAGGAGCTAGAATGGCTCCATTAAATAATTCTACTTTAACTCTAACCTATGTAACAAGCACACATCATTTTTAGAGTGTTTTGCCGTGTCGGACACATTGACACAAGGACACGCTTGTCGATAAAAATGTATAAAAAGATGACCCATCAGTTGCTTTCAGCATGCCACCTGGAGTTGGTGAGTGTAAATCCAGTATAGGCATCTTTCCTCTTCAAAGTCCAAACATATCCTCCCGTCAATTTAATAATTGCATATACAATCAATTTTCGGTATAAAAACAGATGGTGTAATAATTTATAAATAAATTATGATATCCTACACTGAGTGCTTTTGCCTAATTGCATGATACCTCCTGTTACCTGGACAGTGGTTTCACTTAATTTTTGACCTTGCCCTTGAGTTCATGGACACCAATATAGCCGCAGATCCTATATTTATTCACCTCATATTTGAAGCCATCTTAGACTACTAGACGAGAGCTAAAGCTTAGAATTTATCTTTCTTGCAAAGTACTTTTGCTAGCAAACACACTGTTGAACTTTTGTTAGTTATGATATAACTGAAGAAGGGGATTCGAAACCATCACAAGATCAAGTTGGAGCATAATCGAGGCTTAGTTACTTAGCGTTGACAGTGTCTTTACTTAATATTAACCCGAATATGTCTGCTCAAGGTAGTAGATTGCTATGTTTAAGAGTTGAGACTGTTCTATCTTGCTTGTAATATGCTTAGAACTGTATCCATCTTTGGAATTTATATTCTTTTCCAGTTCCCCAAAGATTGGATCCGGAATGCACATGCAATTGTCGAAACCCTTGTTTAGCAGTTCTCCCTAGAGGAGATGTTTACCGATATTTTGTTCGCTTCCTCCATTCTGAAGTATTACATACACTTCCATTTTCTTTCTTGATAAATATGATACAGACTTACATTTCAAAATTCAGTAGATTCTACTTCTCCCCTTTGCTTTTGTTTTTGTAGTACGAATTATTTTACTTTTCTTGGCAGTAGCTTTTCTTGTATACAATAGATGATAGCCATAAGTTTTTATTCTTCTACCACATAGGTGGAGCAGTTGCATAAGATTTTCAAGCTTTGTGGCTCACCGTCTGAGGAATATTGGAGAAAATCAAAATTGCCACATGCAACAATTTTCAAACCTCAACAACCTTATAGAAGATGTGTTGCAGAAACTTTCAGAGATTTCCCTGCAGCAGCTTTAGAGCTTATGGAGACCCTGCTTTCCATAGATCCTGCAGATCGTGAAACTGCAGCTTCTGCTCTCAAAAGCGAGGTACGTTGTTTCTAAGGAACTGAGCCCTATGAGATGAAAGTATGTTTCCAGCTGACCTTTTTCCTATCAAACAGTATGAATGCCATCTTTGCTGAATCCTGAGATTATCTTCATATTTCCTCTCTTGGCATCCTAAATTTCTCTTGAACACTTTATTTATGATACACTTATAGTTTTTTTTCAAACCTGCCAGAACTTTTGAATTTGTTATGTCCTAAGCTTGTTTGGATGATGCTCTTGAGTATCTATAAATTAATATATCCATTTCCATGGAAACTATACTGATAAAAAACACTAATGGTATATATTATGATACACATGACAGCAATTAAACTTCCACTACCACTCATTGTTCGTCTCACTATTACAGTCTACAAATGGGACCAGCACCACTCATATGGTGTTTTTTTGGAAATTCTTCTTACGTCGACGACCTCTTCCCATGGATCAAGGGTGTTTCTTTAGTGACTTTAGGTGGTTTAAGCGGACTTGTCTGGGTTGTCCCCACTATGTCTTTTGAATAACTTTTAAAAAAAAATATATAATCACACTTATTATGAAATTCTTTTTTTTGATAAGGACACTTCTTATGAAATTCTTAGAATTCTGTTTGGCTTAATTCTCTAAAACATCCCAAATTATTGGTAAAGTGGGTTATGTCAGTTTTTAGATTGGAAAAACATGGTGTGGAAAGAGATGACGATTGAAGGGACTACTGAGCAGCATCCTCGATTTTCGTTCTTGTCTTCTGATCATGCAATTTAGTAATCTATATAAAGAAACTGCACATGGAAAAAATAAAAAATGTAGGAACTTCACTTGTAGGTCCTTTCAGGGCTTCTTTGTGGTCCATGTTCCACCATCTTGTAAACTTTACGACTAGCCATTGGCTACTTAATGAAGTTATTGCATTGGACTTGGCTACTTCTGTTCTGTTCCACTATCTGTATTCTTATGAAAGTGATCATTTTATCATATGTATATTTTTTTTTTGATAAGTATTTTATCTTTTTTATCATTATGTTTGCTAACCCATTCTGGTGATTTTTATTCCATTTTCTCAATGGAGCAACTTGTTTGATTTTCCTTTGTGTGGGTTTTTGGGAATTGGGGGGTAATGATTTTCTGTAACTGTTTTTTTTCTTTTTCTTTTGACTAGTTCTTCACAACAAAACCACTGCCTTGTGATCCTTCAAGTTTGCCCAAATATCCTCCAAGCAAAGAGTTCGATGCAAAAGTACGGGATGAAGAAGCTAGAAGGTGCGTATTATTTACTCTTTATTCACATTGTAAATATCATTATAGAAATGTATTTTGTTTATTCTGGCGAAGGTGCCTCAATTTTTCATATCAAATCATTCTGCTGTAGAAAATGAATTTTGCAGTGACTGGTCAATTGACATTTTTATATCTCTTTTAGCTGTATCATCAGACTTTCAGCACCTGGAACAATTGTCTTGTATTTTGGTTATTTGTGAAAAAAAAGGGGATAATATAGTCATTTTTAGCTATCTATACATTATGCAGAAACTGCACTTGAAGTTTACTAGCTGAGAATGTTCCCATTAGGGATATATGTTGCTTATTATTTTCAAGTAGGTTCACATAAATGACTAATATAGTCATTTGTAACTATCTATACATTATGCAGAAACTGCACTTGAAGTTTACTAGCTGAGAATGTTCCCATTACGGATATCTGTTGCTATTATTTTCAATTAGGTTTACATAAATGACTTCCCCAGCTTAACACTAAAATGGATTTAATGGCAAGTTGTTAACATTTTTGCTCTGGTGCCCTTTCGTTCTCTGGCATTGGCACTGGAGTGCCAATGAGATCCTGATTTGCTTGCTAAGAGCCGTTACAAAGACAGTATCTTAGGGAATTCTCTTCCCTAGTTTCCTTGGGAACTCTGCCCTAGTTTGTCTATTCTTTCTCCCGTCAATACAGTGTTATTTTAAAAAAAATATAATAACATGCTGCATCATTTTTTGACTTTTATTTGATAAGTTATAATAATTTGCTTCTTATAGTTCATGCGCTCTTCTTTATCCTAGTCATCCTACTGATATCCTTTTTCATTGTTGATGCTCATAGGCAAGTGGCAGCAGGAGGCAGGGGCCAGAAGTTTGAATTAGAAAGGAAAGGACCAAGGGAATCTAGGGCAATCCCTGCACCTGATGCCAATGCAGAGTTAGTTTTGTCAATTCAGGTAACATACGAGCAAATTCTTTTTCTATAATTCTCGGGTTTATCAGTGTGCAATTAGTAAGACATTGGTACCTTCTATTTTGGTCTTGAACTTGACTTCTTAGGCCCCATCTTCTGTTTCATTGTTCTTTCCTTTTTGGTCACAAAGGTATAGAGAAGGATATCAAAATCTTAAGTTCCTTTTATCAAATGTATTGAACCCACATTTTACATTTAATGTAGAATGATGAATAGAAAGCAAAAGGAAAACTTGGAGTGCTTTGTGCATGCTTGGAGATAACTATATGCATACAACATACGTGTGGGTATACATATATTTACATATTGTATAAATATATATTTTGTAATGATATCTTCAGTTGAGCTCATCATCATTAATATATGGCTTATACCAACTATTTTGGGTTGGCCACATGAATCTTGTTCTTCCATTGGTCTTCATTGTAATAATTTTCTCTCTTAGGGCCTTCAACCTGCTCCATAGCATTCCTTTTCAGTAGTGTCATCTTTGGTAATTGTTGTACATTTCTAAACCATCCCGGTTGCTTTTCTTCATTTTATCCCCTATTGGAGCTACTCCTAGATTCCCCTTGAGGTGCTCATTTTTTATTTTTCCCTTATTCTTTCCAATCATCCATCTCAACATCCTCATCTACGAACGTGGCCCATACCACTGTAAACATGGCATGGTTCCACCTTGATAGGCCACCTGGGCCATAATTAACTATGGTAGGATGATCCTAGACAGTTCAAAATTTGAACTTTCCACATGCTCCAATCAACGTGCTTGAAAGAAGTAAAATATTGGATGGTTACAATATCTGATTGGCTTGATTTTTAGAAATGTTGATCTAAATAGTGGGATCCAATTCTTGTATGATTTGGATCATCAAGAATGTCTCATATTTACAGCACGGAGCTCAATTAAGGAAATCATATCCCTCTTGTGTTTTTTTCTGCAAGTATATCCCTCTCTAACCGATCAAAAGTTCATATCGATATGTCGGTATATATAAATAGGTAGATAATGAAATGATCCACAGATCTAGGGTGGAAAGAGGGTTTATCACTTTATCTAGCTTGTTTAAAAGTTCGTGCATGTACTTGTGATCTGCTGAGTCCACAAATTGCATGTACTTACATCTGTTATGTACATAAGAGTGTGCATTTTCATTTTACTGACGTCTACAATATGATGTTTCTTTAGCTGCTTCATACTCTCAAGATACTTGTATAGTTGTATCCAGTGCATTATCTGCAGAGCTTGGGGGCATGTTCCTTCAGGTCTTCACTCATACAGAGAAATAGATTGCGTTGTGCTCCAGAGCTAAGGGTTATATTCCTTTAGGTTTATATTCAAACAGCGAAATTGATTGTCTAGTGTTCCAGTAAGACAATCTTTTGCTTACTCTACTGCTGTAACGAGGAAACAAAAACAACAAATAAAAAAGGAATGCTGCTTACTCTCTGGGCATCATTATTTTCCTAGTTGTCGTGCAAGCGTGCTGTGGTTATAAGCCAGTTTTACTTTGGATTCTCAAACCTTGGATCATCTCTAAGAAGTGAACCTGATTAGAACTTTCTCCTTCTATCTCACTTTGCTCTTCGTTCCTGGGCACCCATCCCATCTGTATCTATCCTTTAGAGCAATGACGACTCTTTCAAGCCATTCATGTTCTGTATACTTCTTTAATTAGATCGGCTAGTAAAATATTTTGCCATCTTTATGACTTCATTTTACTAATTATTTTCTATTTCTCTTCTGATCACAGAAAAGACAAGCTCAGTCCAATTCTAAGAGTCGGAGTGAGAAATTCAACCCTCATAAGGAGGAAGTTGCTTCTGGCTTTCCAATTGACCCACCTAGACAATCACAAGCCGGCGAAGAAGCTAGAAAGGATACGCAAGGGCATTTTCATAAGAGAGCTTCACATTCGGGGCCATTGGTTCACCGTACTGCATGGGCAAAGGCTGGAAAAAACCAGGATGATGCTTTAAAAGTTTCAACTGGGGCCGACTTATCAGCCTTATCTGGTTTAGTAGCAGCAAGGACGAGTTTGTTATGCGATGATCATGGAGAAAAGTCTGGTTCTTCGCATCCAGAAGCAACAAATCCGATCGGCCGAAATCAAGGATCATTCAACGAGGTCTTAGAATCCACTAGAAAGCAGGATCGGAGGCATCTTGAACAGGGTCTTTCAGGTTCTCATCAGAATGAAGATGGAAGGACCGACAAGGACCAAATTCTGGTAAGTAGTAGGAATCATGATGAATTGCTATAACAAGTTCTTCTGCTCGAACTTTGTGGAAATTGAAAGCTTGGGTAATCTTGCCTGTAAAAAGTCGTTCTCTTTATAGTTGGTAAATATAATAATGTCTAAGGGGTCTGTGATGATTAATGACTTGATTGGTTTAATTTGCTTGTGACCGACGTGCATATACCTACTTGTGTTGGTATGCATATGTTTCGAGCTTTGTGCGGCCCACATCAGTGCATCAATGACGCTATCTTCTGCCTTTTAATATGTAACCCTAACTAAAGAATAGGATGGGTGAATAACTTACTGTATATGAAAATATGCCGATTTGTAGTTTCTATCTACTATTTTGCACCAATTCTAATGTTTGTTAATGTAACTTGTTTTCAGCATGGTTATGGGTCCAAGGGCAACAAGATCCACTACTCTGGTCCACTACTGGTTCCTTCAGGCAAGGTAGATCAGATGCTTAAGGATCACGATCGCCAGATTCAAGAAGTCGTTCGACGAGCACGGCTTGACAAGGCGAAAATGAGAAAAGTTCAGGCTGAAGGGACCCAAATACCAACCAATCCAATATTTGCCTCTGGTCATGGAGCCGTATAAGGCACTGATCTAGACAGACCATTCGATTTCTTGTAGAAGAGGAGAGAGCGAACTGCAGAAAAATGTAAGAATGATGAGACTACCTCCTTCGAAATATAGGCAGGTCATAGGATTTTTATGTATAGGGGCGTTGCACGGAAGCTCGGAGAAAAAATGATGAATTAATGGTGGCTGGTGGCCATTTGAGCTATAAGTTTATAGCTAACTGAGAGATCGACTCTCATCAATTTACCACTTGTATTCCTTATACTGCAACCGCAGGTTAATATATGGGGCAATCGTCACCAATCTTCATCCATACAGATCAGAGTATTTGACATAGTAGTATCATAACATGGGAAGGTATGTGTATGTTCTTGACAACAACAAACAATTTTGATCAATCAATTGTTGGCCACCTATTTTTAGATGGGTCATGCCCCAAAATCATACTGAGCAGGCAATCACCAGCTGTGGAGAACTGATGTTGTGGCTACTGTTGATAACAAGTTAGAAATAAAACTTGCCTTACATGGAGGGTGGGTGAGGTGGTCCAACAGGTAGACCCCCTTTGATCCCGGTGCCTCAGTTGCCACATGAGACTGTCCAGTGTCCACCCGACAAATAAGGTACGCCTAGTTGAAATATATTAGAGTTAGGTTTAGGTTCCAAGGTTGAAGAAGAAGAGGAAAGAGAAGAGAGAGAGAGAGAGAGAAGGATGTCATGTGTGCTGCAGACAACTCTATAATTCATATTTATATGAAGAGGACATTACAAAAGACAAGTATACACATCGCATCAAGGGTATTTACAGAACTTATCAACATGTACTTGGTGCATCATAGTTAAAAGAGTAATGAAGGCGATAATATCGATAAAGTGATAGTAGAATCATAAACCTTAACAAATATACCCACCATTCTTAACTTTCCAAAAAGAGTGTTGTTGAGTATAATAAATCAAATGAGCGAGAGGGAACCCACTAGAAACTTCAAATATATATATGTTTTATTTTATTGGTTTGTATATTATATAGATTCAAGATCATGATTATTTTATTTAGTTCCCTTAATTTTCTTGTTGATAAAGGGGTTGGACTGGTAAAAAATAATGAAAAAGAAAAAGAAAAGAATGGGGAGTAGTTAGAGTTCGTTGATGTTTTGTTTCAAATGGAGTAGCTAACAGGGTCCCACCCTTATATAACTATCTATTCTATAGAGGCGTGTTGGTCAAACATTTTCATTTATTACCAAAACGTCCCTGCTTCAGTTCATTCCTACTTTACTCCGTAATTCTATAACGAACTTGAATAATTATACTTGGGATATCACTTATGTTAGATAGTACCAATTTCAACAATTTGAATGAAGTGGGTGGCTGTGATCATTCAATCAAGTTGTATTCCTTTTAGAATGCAGGGTCTACCCTACCAGATGAAATTTTGAAGTCTCCCCCGGATCACTCTTTTGGGCCCACTTGGACCCCCTCTTAGAAATCACCAATTAAGCTGATTTTTGGTGTATTGGTCGGTGAACCAAACGTGCATGAAATAGTATTCAATGTGGGAACATTGTACCTCTTTCAATCAACATTTGATGAAATACGCTTCTAACATTTGTGTGAACGCTCGAGAGGGGTCTAGTCTAACAATCAGATGGATTGTCTTTTCTGAAATCTGAATGGGCCAACTCAGTCTTCTACTTCTGTACAGTAAAGAACTGCAGCGTGTAGCTCCAGAAGACATTTTGCCGTCCGAAGTCTGAACAAACCTCAAGAGTCAAGAGCTCATATCGCTTCGTCGGCGATATTTTTCATTCTTTTTTTACCCTTTCATATTTGTATGAGTCTACCCATCAACCAATAAAAATGACTATAATCCAACGCTTAGAAATCACAAACCGTTTATTGATTTTGGTTTGTAGGGCCTCCAGATAAGGATTGGAATACAGTAAGCATCCTTCTAAAGTGTGCCACGTGGCTCATAATGTGTTAAATCAAACCAACGTACGTACCGGTGGTACATTGGACCCACCGCCACCAACTGCTAAATTGACAAAGACTCAGTCCGTACAAATACTCGAACAAGAAAATAGGATAAGCCACATCAAAGCTCCAAATTTTCAACACCAAATCTACTTACTAAGGGTAACCCCACGGCCCACGCTAACCAAAAAAGGAAAAGCTACGTATTAACCAGAAACAATGAGTCCTTTGAAACTTGAAACAACTTTATCTTTCCGTAGTGTGACACGCGGACTTGTTTGAAGCTCAGCCAAAGGAGACAACCTAATTTTTTCCTAGACTTTTACAAGTAATCAAGGTGATAGTGGCGAGAATTTTTTTTCGCTGAAAACGCAATTTTTATTGGGGAGGTGTAGGAATCATAGAAATATGACACGTGGCACATTCTTTCGGGCCCACTGATAAATGAATGATTGGCCCATCCTTTATGGACATATACACCAAAGGGCAATTTGGATTCAAACGCTTTTCACGGTGTGATTTCTAGCCGTAGATTTGAATACTTGGATGGAATGGGTAAAGATTAGCAACCAGGATGATTTGTGGTGTGTCGGTAATCTTTGATGGGGGTTCAGTGGGTCCAAAGGAGTGTGCCACTTGTTAAAGATGTGATGGTTAGCGGTAAGGTGCTAAAAGATGTACTACTTTAATCCCTGTTTCTTACTCATGACTCTCAACTAATTTCATAATTTTCTTCAAAGCCAAGGGCAAAGGCCGACTCAAAAACCATCGTCTATTTTCCTGCTCTTTAATCCTGAACGTTGACCATAATCTGAACTCTGAGACTCTCTGAACATCTCTCTCTCTCTCTCTCTCTCAAAGTCTCGTTTGCTCTCAGGAATCTCACCTGTGAGGTGGTGCGTGAGAGGCGGCTTCCGCAGTGCTCTAATGACGATACACCATCTCCCTGTACTACTTCTACTAATCAAAATCTTATCCCTCCGGTTGACATCTGCTGTTGATTTCGTTTTCAACGGCTTTAATTCTTCCGATCTCTTATTCTACGGCGACGCCTTCCTCCAATCCCGTGTTCTCTCTCTCACCAATGACTCCTCTTTCTCCACCGGCCGCGTTCTCTTCCCAGTCAAAATTCCTACTAAATCTTCCAATTCCTCTCATCCTCTTCCCTTCTCCACTTCTTTCATCTTCTCTATCGCCCGTTACAAGGACTATCTCCCTGGCCACGGTCTTGTCTTCCTCTTTGCCCCTTCTACCGGTATCCATGGCACTAGTTCAGCTCAACATCTTGGTCTCTTTAACCGTACTAACGACGGTGACCCTAAAAACCATGTCTTTGGTATCGAATTCGATGTCTTCGAGAACCAAGAATTCAATGACATCAACAACAACCATGTCGGGGTTGATTTGAATTCTCTCACTTCCTTCTCTGCTCAACCTGCTGGGTACTGGCCTGACGACCATGATGGTTACTTTCATGAGTTGAAGCTGAATGATGGAGTTAATTATCAAGTATGGATCGATTACTCGAATTACCAACTTAATGTCACCATGGCTCCGGCAGGGGTTAAAAGGCCTCGAAAGCCCTTAATTTATGTCTCTCTTGATCTTTCGAGGTTTTTTTAGACGAAATGTATGTGGGGTTCTGCGGGGCGACAGGAAGGTTAGTTGAATCTCACAGGATTCTTGCTTGGAGCTTTAGTAATTCCAATTTCTCGGTGAGTGATTTGTTGATTACTTCCAATTTGCCATCATTTGTTCCTCCGGGGACTTCTGTTCTTCGCTCCAAAGGCTTCATTGCAGGGATTACATTGGGGGTTGTCTTTGTTTTTGTTTGCGGTGTTGGGGTTTCTCTGTTTTTGTTGAAGAAGAGGCGAAGGCGAGCGAGGGAGAGAGTAGCCATGGAAGAATGGGAATTGGAATATTGGCCTCATCGAATTACTTATCGAGACATAGTTGCGGCGACGAAGGGGTTCTCGGAAGAAAATGTTATTGGGTTGGGAGGTAACGGGAAGGTCTATAAAGGGGTTTTGGGAGGAGTCGAGGTTGCTGTGAAGCGAATTTCGCACGAGAGTGAAGATGGGATGAGAGAGTTCGTTGCTGAGGTATCGAGCCTCGGTCGATTGAAACACAGGAACTTGGTGGGGTTGAGAGGTTGGTGTAAAAGAGAGAAAAAAAGCTTAATCTTGGTTTATGATTTCATGGAGAATGGGAGTTTGGATAAGAGGGTTTTTGAATGTGATGAGGGTTTGATGTTGAACTGGGAAGATAGAATCAGGGTTTTGAAAGATGTAGCTGCTGGTGTTCTGTACTTACATGAAGGCTGGGAATCCAGAGTCTTACATAGAGACGTTAAGGCTAGTAATGTCTTGCTTGACAAGGAGATGAATGGGAGACTTGGGGATTTCGGGTTGGCTCGTATGCACGGGCACGGGTTGGCGGCTAGCACCACCCGCGTCGTCGGCACAGTGGGTTACATGGCACCCGAAGTGGTCCGAAGTGGACGGGCATCGGCACAGACTGATGTGTTTGGTTTTGGTGTATTGATTCTTGAAGTTGGGTGTGGACGAAGACCCATCGAGGATGGGAAACCACCTCTTGTAGATTGGGTGTGGGGATTGATGGAGCGGGGGGAGTTGGTGTGTGCACTCGATGAGCGATTAAGGGCTAAAGGTGGGTTCGACGATGAGGAGGTAGAGAGGGTGCTACATTTAGGTTTGTTATGCGCGCACCCAGACCCAAATGCTCGACCAACAATTAGGCAAGTGGTGAAGGTGTTGGAAGGAACACACTACGCAGAGGAATCAGATGAAGAAGGAATGGAAGTGTATTTGATGGATAAGGTGAAGTCGACGGCAATGTGGTCTAAGTTTCGTCGAAACTCTCGTCATGGAGGACACCCCACCTTCGAAGACATTCGACAGTCACTCTCATCCTCTATGTCTCTCTCTGGATCGGATATCATAATGGAGGGTCGATGACTATAAGTTTGTATAGTTTGTGGAAATGATTCATGCTGGTTGTGACTCTCTAACTATACGTCAATCAATCGTAGAGCAGTACTAGGATGAATGACCTCGAGAGATATCCTCGTCGAAGAGGGATTTGATTTTGATCATTGTAAGGTTATTTGTTGATTTGTATGTGTTTGTTCATTGAATTGATTTTTATTTTTACGAACACTCTGTAAATAAACAAGCTTTAGATTGTGATGCAAAAACATAATACATTGTTGATTGTTCCATGGTTTGTACAAGGTGCTGTTGTGTATGTATTGCTGTTCTTTGAACATTGCTGTGCTGACCTGTTTGGTTGTAGGGATACTAGAATGAAGCGACTGTTGTGGTCAGAGTCAGACACACCCCAATAGAAGCTTCTTAACTTTGGAATCAACTGCAATGATGCTTACTTGAAACCTTTTAGGTGAAAGACACAAAACATTATTTGCCTTTGGGAGTAAGGAAAGGTAAATTGGTGGTTGGTTGGGATCAATTTGGAAATCACCAAACAATACTCTTTCAATCATCTCCCCCACCAGCTTACATTAGCAATGCACACCTTTAATGGCCAGTTTTTGGAATTTTTTAGCTCTAGGTTTGGAAGGTTAAGATGCTCTGATCATGAATCTGAATTCTAGGGGTCACAGATTGGAAAGTTCTGATTGATGAATGTGTATGGTATGGGTCATATGGAATTGATGGGACCTACCATTTGGTGGATTCCCTTTAGGGAATGATCACAGCCATATGCTTTGTAACCTTTTTCTGTGAACTTTCCATATTGAATACAAGGTGTTTTGATTTGTTATCATCTCCTTTGCTTTACTGGGTGTTTGGAAATGGATCCAAGTCTATTCTAGATATTTTTTGGGACGGGCTATTGGCATCCGCCCTTTCATTCAGTATGCCCACTTAACAAAAAAAATACAAATTTGTCCCTTGTTTCTCACTCAAAGAACCCACCAAACCTCTCTCTCTCTCTCACCCTCGGCAGCCGCGAGAGAGAGAGAGAGAGGTGTGGGGTTGACCGGTGGCGGCGGCCACGGCGGAGGTTTCTCCTCCTCCTCCTCCTGTGCTCTACTGCAGCTTATATTTTTTAGGGTTTAGGTCGGTGGGTGTTAAGAGTGACTTGGGTGTAAAGAGTTCAGGGAAGAGTGAGACTAAAAGTGATCCACATTTTGCCACCTTTTTTTTCTTCTTCTTAAGATGCCCATGATTTTCTTTTAGGGTCTGTTTGGATTAATGTACATTTGGCATATATGCGAGCACAAATTACATTTTCACGCGTTTGGCCGTGCATTTGCATGCATAAAGTTTTTCCACAGGCCACCAATTTAGTGTTTAATTGGGAAGAGTTGTAGCATCTTCTAAATATGCTACAAAAAAGATGTTTGGTTGTGCAGTAGTTCAAATTCAGATACTACTCAAAACAGGTCTTCTGCACTCTTTTTATGTCCGAATTCCGCTCCCATAGAAGATGGTTTTGCGCTTAAATGGGCTAGGGCACGGTCAAACTTCAAAAAGGTTATGGTTTAAAAAACGGCCATTATAACAAAAATAACAGCCGTTGTAATGGATTCGGACCTCCCTGTTACATTTTGTACCGTTAAACACTCAAAAAATAACGGCCAATATTTTCTGTTACATTATGGAAACTTCTGTGAAAAAAGGCTGTTATTTTCCGTTATTTTTTATTTTCGAAAATTTGAAATTTAAAACTTCCAATTTTGGCACCATTTTTTCCGTTATTGCCCCTGAATGTTACAATTTGTTATAATGGCGTTATAATGGAAAAAACAATAAAGCCCCCGGTCCGTTATCCTGTTATAACGGCCCCTTTTAAACCTTGATCAAAAGGTACCGATCAGGTTCTTAGTCTGCAAGGGCATAGCAGAACGCCGGCCCTCGTGGAGAACGAGATAGGACTAGGTATGCTCTTAGTTTTTCCTATATAAAAAAAAAAAATTTAAATTCTACCCGAACCTAAGGTCCACGTCCAGGACCCCACCTCATTTGTTGTGGTTCTCAAGTCACTCCAAATATTTCCATAAAATTAAGGCCGCGTTTGTTTACTAAGAATTGGAATTGCACAAATCCGACAAGGTGCATAAATTATTTATTGCACAACTTGAAATCACGCAATTATTCTACATATATACACTTATAAAATGAAAGGCTGCCGCACACGCACATAATGCGTGCGCCAACTTGTATATTTTCCTTCAATAAACATATATATATTATTATAAAATGATGTATGGCGGCATAATTCGCATATCCAACAACGGACATTGAGTTGCGTCACATTAAGGGCCGGGGATCGTCACTTCAATCGACGGCGAGCGTGCTCGAGCTTGAATTGGTCAAGATGTGCCTTGACAAGTAATGTGCATGGAAGTGGTATTTTAGTGCCCTTTAGCCGATTGAAGCGCATTTCCCTTGTGTCAATAATTTACCAATATTTTTGCAATGGAGGTTGGATTCATCCGATTTTTTTTTTTAAAGCACCTCCTAAAAATTGTCGCTATGGAGCTTAGGGGGCGTTTGGCAAAACACAAAAAGTAACGTATTGACCTTTATAAGCCAAAATATTAAAAAGTTGATTTAGATGTGTTTCATATTTTAGCTTTTAACTTCTAAGAGAAATTACTTCTCAAAAATTAGAACACCTTGCGACAGGTTTTAATTTCTATGACTTTTTAGGAGGTAAGAAATCAACTAGTAACTTCTACTGCTAGTAGAAGTGCTTTTACTTTTCGTTCCCAAATGCCCCCTTAATTTACCTAGGGATTTTGTTCTTTTTTGACAAACAAAAAAGAAAAGAAAAAGAGAGAGAGATAGAGGGAGAACCAGTTCAGGTTTGCTAGGTACACACGTATGTTGGATGTTTTTTTTGTGTTAAACATCATTTGACTTACACAATTACAAGGTTGTTATAGGGGTCATCCTATACTTAATCTATTTATAATTTGTAGTTATCTTATCTTATTGTGGGGTGTTTGGTAATGGATCCAAGTCTATTCTAAATTAAAATAGCCACGGATGATTAGCATTTCATTTTCCCAATTCCCCTTTAACCTTGTAGCATACACTGTGTATGTACTCACCCATTCTTATACCATTAATTATATTTTTAATTACAACCTCCTGGACCAATACTTACTTATTTAATAGATTTGCCCATCCAAATTAATCTTTCAAAATTACCCTATAGGTTGATTCTTTTTTTTTTTTTTTTTGCTACTTCTTCCAGAGACGCCCTATAAGAATAGAGATCGAACCCAATACTTAGAGCAACTCTAACCAGCGTCTTCAAATTTTGGCTTAAAAAATGAATTTTCTTTAAATTTGAAGATAGAGATACCTTTCAAAAAATGTTGAACTCCAACCAGCGCATCTTCAAAATTAAAAAGCATCTTTGGAGTCAAAAGAACATAAAAGATATTAAAAAAAAAAAGATACAAAAGGTATTTAAATCTTTCAAAATGTTACTAAAATGATATATAAAGATAAAAAGCAAAAAAGCAGATTTCTATATTTGGAGTCAAAGAATAGAGATCTCTATATTTGGAGTCACAAATAGAAATAGTAAGGCAGACTACAAATTTGGAGCAGGATATAGAGATTGGTTGGAGTTGGATTTCAAAAAGGCTCAAGTTGTGAAGATAATAAAAATAAAAAATAAAAAATAAAATAGAAAATTGTGAAAAAAAATACAAAATTAAATCTATTTGTAGAAAACAATACTTGTTTTCAAAAATTGCAAAAACGAATACACATAGCCGTTCGAATTGGCGTCAACTTTTTCAAAAAATAAGACCCAAAATGCCATTTTAGTAGCCGATTGAATTGGCGACAGACTAAATCTGGCGCTGATTCAATCGGCGACAGAATTGATTTGTGCCGATTCAATCGGTGTCAGATATTGATTGTGGAATTTAACAAAATTTCATTTTAGTTCTATAAATGAGTTTGGCTCCGTTTCAAACGGAGTCAAAATGAGTTTGGCTCCATTTGCAATGGTGCCAAATTAGATTTGACTCCGTTTGAAACGGAGCCAAAATGGTTTTGGCACCGTTTGCAATGGAGCCAAATTAGTTTTGACTCCATTTCAAAAGGAGTCAAAACGGTGAGGGTAAAATCAAGTTTTATTGAAAAAAATTGTTTTGGCTCCGAAGGAAATGACGTCAACTTATTGACGCCGATAGAAACGGCTACGTGTATTCGTTTTTGCAATTTTTGAAAACAAGTATTGTTTTCTACAAATAGATTTAATTTCGAATTTTCTTTTCGCAATTTTCTGAAAATAAAAAATAAAAAAATAATACACACCAATCTCAAGTGATTAGTTAAGAAGAAAAGTGGGCCCCGCACTTATTGGATAAAACCAAAAACATCAACGTACTAGGATAAGGCCACGTGTCATCTAGTCAGGAATTCACGGTGGCATCAGGTCAGTCGTCCATTGCTTTTGCATCTTCCCCACACACCTCCAAGACCAGGATAGGCCAGGGGGCCGCTATCGTTGGAGGAATTATTTTACAATAATAGGAAAACAGACAAGTAATGGAGCATATTCGGATAAATCTGAACCTCAAATTACTTTTAATTTATATTGTGGGATAATTATTGAGCATATTCGGATAAATCTGGAGCTGAAATAATTGGGTCGACACCGATGTGGATCCTTGCTGTCTTAAAACTGTGATAGCTCGATCCACCTCCATCCAAATCTATTAACTCTGTCGCCTCCTCAATCACCATCAGCCATGTCGACGCTAATTCACGCACTCATGTACGCGGCGGCTAGCTAGTTCGTCCACGGTTCATCTACTAGTCCAAATCTCGCTATATAAACGCCTTTCGTTCTGGATCATTTCATAACAAGCAGTTCAGTTGAAATTCATTAGAGGGCAATGGCCGGAATGACGGGTATAATTCCGGTGGGTCGCCGGATTCTTATGGGTGGTCTTGATGATGATGTCGTTGAATTTTCGGGGGAAGCAGCAAGTCTTGCCGATATGGTTTTCAGGTTTTTCGAGGAGGGAGGGGGAGATGGGTCGCCGGAAAGCAGCGACAAAGATGATGAGGAGCAGAATCGAGATCCCAACAATGTCGGCGAGAGCAAGGCCTTCTGGGAGTCGCAGCAGCAGCTTCTCCAAGTATGTTTTATATCTTCTCTCGTATACTTCTCATATATTACAAATCCATGCAATATAGAGTTGCGGATATTTTTTGTACTTGTGTAATATAAGAATATCTTGACTTAACTTTGCACCATTTTTACCAGGCAACCTTGACTAGAAGAAGCTCTCTGGAGTCAAGAATCCGAAACGCCACCAAAGAGGCCTTGAAGGAATCCCAATTGGCTGGAGACATTTGCGTCTGTCAAAAACCTTCTCAAGTCATTGGTGGCTGTCGGAATTGCTTGCTAAGAGACGTTTCCGATCGTCTTCGAAATGCTGGTTATAACATTGCCATCTGCAATTCCAAGTGGAGGAGCTCACCAAATATCCCATCAGGTATATAAACAAAAAATTACTATATTATGAACTTTACATTTAAATTACTAAATTACCATCATGTTTGGTAACAAGCCAAAAAAAAGAAAAAAAGAAAAAGAAATAATGTGTATTATTGCATGGTTTGTTGTACAGGGGAACATACTTATCTGGATGTAGTGGAGAAGTCAAGTTGTAAGCAGAAGGGGGAGGTGAGGATGGTGATTGAGTTGAATTTCCGAGCTGAGTTTGAGATGGCAAGAGCAAGCAAAGAATACAACCAGCTAATGAACCAGCTTCCTGAAGTATTTGTTGGGAAGGTTGAAAGGCTACGTATATTGATCAAGATCATGTGCTCTGCAGCTAAGAAATGCATGAAGGAGAACAAGATGCATATGGGTCCATGGAGAAAGCACAAGTACATGGAAGCTAAGTGGTTAAGCAAGTGCGAGAGATCAACCTCTGCACCGCTCTTCCCGAAGGTATATTCCGATCGGCCGCCACCAAAGCTAAGGGCTTCCATGCTAACATTTGATTTGCTAGAAAGGTTGCCTAGCTTGCATTGTACAGCGGTTAAAGTTGTGTAACTCAAAAACAGGCTAGTTTACTTTCTTATAGCACTCTTATGCGTGTCCTTTAAAACAGGACATTGTCCTCTAAGTTGTAAATTTAGAAGAGGATAAATTAATGGATATAGCTAGAGAAGGTTTAAAGCATTGTCAAAATGAATCTTATCTGATTTTATTATTTGCTTATCTTTATTATTAATGCAGACCCCAAAATCCTCTCTCAAGATCAAGAGAAATTTAACGACGTTGGTTGTCAAATCAAACTAGTTGAAAGGAGGTGGAAGGAAAGATCAAGTTGCAAAACAATGTGTTTGATTTAGTTTCAGAGAAAATCAACAAACTCTTAGTTGTTTACGTGTGGAAACAACTAAACTCAACAAGTGATCGCTAAGAGAACACCAAATATAAGCCAAAAGCTTTCAATCAAATTCTACCTTCTCTTTAATCCTTAGTTACATATTTATAGGCCTCCAATTCCTTAACTTCCAAGGCAAACATTAAACACAAAATTCAACTTTCAAGTTTGACTAACAACTTCTAAGACCCAAATTCCCATACCATATATTAATTACCAAAATATTATTAACCTTAACATAATCCTATACAACCTTCTTTTTCTTATGCAACTAATTAATTACACTTTCTCAAACATATTAACTACGTATACACTTTGTTCTGACTAACATCATGACCTTAATGTTGGGTCGATCCAATACCCATGACCCATGACCCATGACCAATTAATGGATCCAAGGCATATCATCGGTGTGAAGATGCATTTCTTTATCCAGCTGAAGTTGTTAGGAGGGAAATCCTTGGCTCAGACAATTTTAGGATTGTCGACATATATTCTTTGGATTGAATATATGAGCATATCAAAATTCGAATCCGAAAAAATGTCGGATACACGAATCCGATTTGATATACGAGGGATAGTTAGAATCAATATTCAAATACGAATCCGATAAATTATTTGAATCTGATCCGAAACTCATATTTAAATATATGGAAATTTTCTAAAAAGAAAACAAACTTTAATCTATTACAAAAACAAAAATAAATTTCCGACATTCCCAAAAAATGTAACTGAACACCCTTTGAAAGGGCGTTTCTCCTTGACAGATATAAAAGGTGAAAAGACTAACTGTTTCTCCGTACAAAAGCTGAAAAGGCTTTGCCCATAGAGGAGTAAAACTTTTGTCTCGATACGAGCCACATGGTACACTCTTATCGGACGATGACCGTATGGATGTTTGGCAAATCACTAGGTGGACCTACACACCAAAAAAGAAACATGATTAGTGGTTTATAAGCGTTGGATTGAAGTTATTTTCATGGGTTGATTTTAATCGTAAGAATTTGAGCATTATTTGAGTGCAAAGATCCAAAGGTTGTAAATTACTAATCTGGCTGATTTTTGGACTGCAGGTCCATCAAGGACTGATGAAACATCTATATGGTCAGCGTCCACTAAGAGTGTGCCACGGGGCTCATATTGGGACAAGAGTTTTACTCCTCTATGGGAAACGCCCTTTAAAAGGGCGTTTGTAAGCCTTTTCAACTTTTTCCGACTTTTATTTCTGTTAGGGTAGTTACTTTTTTTGGTAGTGTCAGAATTTTATTTTTGTTTTTGTAAATAGATTAAAGTATTTTTTCTTTTTAGAAATTTTCTGTTAAATATATAATAAATTATATATTTATATAATAAATATATACAAATAAAATAATATAATTATTATAATAAATATTATATAATATGATAAATATAATATAATCTATTATTTATAATTAATATAATTATTATTTATTAAATAATAAATCGGATTGGACATCAATATCTGAATCCAAAAAGTATTCGAATATTAAAAATTATCCCAAATTCGATTCACATTTTCGACTATCCACTGATTCAATTCTCTTCAAAATACAGAGAGAGAGAGAGAGAGAGAGAGAGAGAGAGAGAGAGAGAGTAGTCATTCTCACTGAATGAAGTGTTGAAATTAAAGAGGGGAGAGGGTGAGTTGTCCTTCGAAGATATGGAAAAGGTGAGAGAAGATTAGTTTTTGGGTAGTTGGTCAAAAGCAGTGTTATGCAAAGCTTTGTCCTCTCCAGACTCCAATGTGTATTGTCCTTTGTGGGTTTAGGAGGAGAGTCTTGTTTGTAGTGAATGATGAGGTGACATCCTTCCTGTGTAGCTTGGGGTCGTTGAAGATAGCAGAGGAGATCAGGGTTTCCAGTTTCCATATACTAAGATGGTGGCCCAAAGTGAATGCTGGCGGGTACGACTTGGTTGGGTTCGATCAGGTTGATTGGTAGGAGCTAGAATGTGTGTGAAAGGTAGTCTCTGTGTACGTACGTAGTGATGATGGCAAGATGTCGATGGTGTAGGGAGCAGGGAGCAGGGAGCAGGGAGCTAGGAAGCCCGGTGAAGAAGACGATGAGATGTGAAAGGGCGATTGGAGGGCGTGGCAACAAGTCTTCGTTCCAATCTAAACGTACATCTAATTAGACTAGCTCCAATATTTATCCATTTTATGCTGGTAATAAGATTATGAAGGCGGCGCCTTCTGAGTACTTATCCTTGGAGTTGGCATCCTCTCAATGGCTTCTCTCAAATACAGTAGCCATGATTCATGAAGGAATATGAACATGATGATCACGGTGATGGATTATTCGGAATGGTTCTTGAGATCTTTGTACCTCAAATACTATGCTCAAATTCCAACAGTTGAGATCAACCCCATGAAAATAAGTCCAATCCAACGCCTAAAAATCACTAATCAGGCCGAGTTTTGGTTTGTACTTTGGATTTCAGTTCAGTCGAATACTAGTACGTATAGAGAACTGGAACCTATTACTAATTACTTCAGTTGGTTCCGAGTATTTTTTACGTCATCATCACCTATCCTTCCACTTATTTAGAATTTTTTTTTTCACACCACACGTGTATTTAAGATTATTTCTCATACTTAATTTTATTTTGCATCGGAATAAATATTTTTTTATTTTCTTATTTCTTCACCCGTGCTTAGTGCTAAGCACTGGGCAATAACACTAGTACTAGATAATCAAATTAAGAAACTAAGTTAATTAGGAGTTTTAGAGAAAAACCTTATATTTATTAAAGAGAGTTTCTATTTAAAGGATTTTTAACAGATTTTATTAAATACAAACTGACTTGGTCAATAATTACTGACGGTGGAACATTGGGGAATATACTAAGCAGATGTGATTAGGTAAGAAGACAAGTAGGCCCCGCACTCATTGGGAAAAAAAAACCCATACATTAACGTCTTTGGATAAGGCCACGTTTCATCCATGTCAGACATTCCAGTTGGCATCAGGTTACTCGTCTATTGCTTTGCTTGGATCCCACACCTCCAATATTAGGATACGCCAGTCCTCTTTTAATCATTTAGGTATAATAATAATAATAATAATAAATAAATAAATGAATAAATTTGTCGAGCAGAGCAATTCAGATAAGGGTCGCGATGTAACAAGCTGTAACGTAATCCAAAAGCGTAAGCTAACACCCATTTTGTTACGGCTACCATATGGGACCCACTGACGATATGATGTTTAGCCCAATGTTCGATAGGCCATTGTAACGGACTCGGGGCGTTTACATTTTTTTTTCCGGTTAAAATGAATTTAATGGACAGGGGCAAAATGGAAATAACAGAAAATAACGGAAGAATGGAAAAATGAATTTTCAAATTTTCAAAAACGAAACGGAAACAAACAGAAAAATAACGGCCATTATTTTCTAAGCGTCAAAACTGTTCATAACGTAACTGGCTTTCGGCATTACAGTTTTAACGACAGTTAAAATGGCATTATTTTAAACCATGGTTAAGCCCACCCGTTCGGTAGACATTCATACAAAAAATCAGCTTGTTTGATAATTTTTAGCCAGTAGTTTTAGTACTTAAAAAAATGGTTGAATTCAACAACTAAATCACGTCTCTTTTTTTGTAGTCACCATCGTGGGAGGGTCCCATGGATTAGCAGGTGAAACCTGCACGGACCCGGTCAGAGCTGGTAAAGGGGATCTATACTCCTGGCACAACTGCTCCAAGAAGGAAATCTGCCTATGTGGGTTTGACCCCACGACCTCCCTAAAGAGGTGGATACACACCAACCATTTGAGTTGCCATGTTGGGTGTAGCTAAATCATGTCTTGAAAAGTACTAAATCTAGCTAATGGCTAGAGATTACCAATCATGGTGATTTTTGGTGTGTATATCCACCAAGGGGTGGGCTAAACATCCATGCTATCAATTGGCCTAGGAGGTAGCGCTGAGTAACAGAACTGGTGCTAGCTTACGCCTTGGGATTAAGTGACAGCTTTTTACATAGCCGCCATTCCGATAATTGGGTAGGAAGACTAATGTGGATGCTCGCTGTCTTTAGACACTCTAATCGTATACCTCCAACTAACTCTGTCCTAATGCACCTCCTCAATCCCCATCAGCCACGTGGGTGGTAATTCACACGCATTCGTGTATGCGACGGCCCGTTCGTCTACATTGGCATCAATCGTAGGACCCACTATTTGTCCAAATCTCTTTAATTATATAAACGACCTTATCGGTGACATTTTTTTTATAGATCCAAGTATATATATAAAAAGAGATCGAGAAGATCTCACGAGAAAAGAACAAAGAAGGGGAAAAGAGAAAGAAAAAAAAAACACAACAAAGACAAGATGCAAGATGGAAGGGACTACAAATCACTTCATGGCAACATCCAACCTAAACACCATGTCACCAAAAGAGATACCCTCATCTCTATAGAACTACAACTCCAAATGAAAAGGAAAGCCTTAATACTCAAGATGGTTCCCCAAAAGGAGCTCTCTTTTACTGTAAAAACCCGCCTATTACTCTCTAACCACAACCCTTAAATAACCACGAACGACATCATCTTCCAAAGAAGTCGCCCTTAGATAATGAAGAAATCTGATACCAACCACCCAACAAAGCTCCAATAGACGCTGGTAGTACCCAAGAGAAGCCTACATGTGCTAGAAAGTGTGATGACCACACCTGTCTGGCAAAATCACAATGCACAAGGCGATGTTTTTGCTGTTAAAAAAGTATTCGAAATAGCTTAAAATCGTTGTAAATGATCTTCAGAACCATTTTTCGAAACAGTTCTAGATACGCATTTAGAACGTTATGAACCGTTCTAAATAATTACATCAATGTAGACATTTATCACAACAATTGTGTAGTTTTGAAATGGTTATGAACTGTTGTGAATGTTTGAAATGGTGTATAACCCATTGCAAATTTACAACGGTTTTGAACCGTTGCAAAGTCTAAAATCGAACGTTACCATTTTTGGTCTATATTCTTTACATTGCATATCTAATACCTAATAATGTCTAGTATTTGTAAGTTTTGTAGTGATGATCTTATTTGTTAGTATGTTCTTTTACCTTGCAAATATGTATTGTTGCTGCAAGTTCAATGTAGGACTCGATCCTTTCCTTGAAATGTGTATTTGGAGAATTAGGATCAACCCTAAAAAGATCAAAGTTCTCAACAACTTGCCTTCTTGAATGGATCAAGAAAGAGATCAAGGAATTCTCAGGTAGGATTCCGAAGAAAATTTTGCCTCCACTGGATCACAGAAAGAGAGAGAAGTTTGGCCATTCTTGGTTTTTCTTTCACTGATTAAAATTTTCCATTTTATAATTAGCTGCTAGGAACAATAATTTTGACTCCACTTACTCTATCTACACCGGTTTCGAGTATACATAGTGGACATGACTATCCTAGCCATAAGGCGGGCAAGCCTGCGTGCTCCTGGTCCTGGTTTAAGATGGGTATGGTTCCCAACCTTGGAGCATGGGGGGTTTCCAGAACACCAACCCCCTGGTGTGAAGCTTCCATTTGTCCGACCAAGGAGTTCTCTGTCAATCTTATCCAAGACAAGATCATTATGCTTAAATTTTCGGGCAAAGGGAACATTGCTGCCAACCATCTTCTTCATATCCCAAAGGGTTAGAGTGTGGGGGTGCTGCTTAGGGGGAATGTCCCATGCAATGTAGTGCAAGTCATGGTTCACAGTGGTGCGCGCGAACTCTGGCACATTGCAGATGACCGTCTGGAAGTAGCCTTCAGGAGAGGAGATGAAGTTGGTGTAGTACATTAGGAGGGTTCTTGGTAGATTATCCCAACCCCATATGCAGAATTCCACAAATGATCGTGATAGAATCATCCATGCTGAACCTGCAACGATAATACACGTCGATCATCAGGGAGACAAAAAAAAAACTAGAATCATGAATCCTTCAGAACCCATATAATACTAATTTCTACATCATTACCCATTATTCTTAATTTAGCGTAGACCATCGCAAAACTAATAAACTGTGAGATTAAACTTTTCAAATAAGATCAAAATTTTTTATTTTTTTTACATTGTCTGTTATATGCAAAAGATGCAATTGCTAATCAATTCTCTCTGTTAATTACTACAAGATTAATGAAAAACCGTGAGAAAAGAGACTAACCAGTAAATAATTTAAATGCTGTTGGAACTTGTCTCTCCTGTGTAATCCAGAAAACGTCTGCCTTTGTTGTCTTATAAAGTCCAGGATCCATGATCAATGGCTTTGCCCTTTGACCCCTGCATTGAAGAAAACCATGATTTACTGAGAAATTGAGTGTGTTGCTGATCAATTTTTTTTTCTAAAAAAAAGAGAGAGATTGAGAGTGGAAACACAGAATGAACTCACTCCTTCCACCCTAACCGACTAGTGTGCTCTACAAAATTCAAATTTCTGTTCAACTTTGAAAATGTGAAAAGAATATCTGTACATAACCAATTGAATCAGTCATAAACAAGAAAGCAAATCTCCATATACAGAGATTAATGACAAATGGGTACTAACCATCTTGTGTCACTAGAGGGTAGTCAGAAGCACTGAGGTTTATAAACCAGTCCCACTCCTTGTTTTTCTTAAGAAGGATGGCACTGGCATGAAGAGTATTGGCTACCATCGTGGGTCCTCTGTAAGTAACCATATTAGCTTTAGTAATCATATGCACATTCCCAATCTGTGCGAAGATCGGATCATTTTCTATACGCAATGTAAGCTCCAATCTCTCGTCGACCGGTGACTCTAAGTCCAAATGAACAACGTACTCGTTCAATGGATGATACAGTGCACACAAAGTTCTCCAAAGCTTCTCTAAATCACCTTTCGATCCAGAGACCAGATAAGCTAAGCGAGGAATCGATGGTCGTGCCAGCGGGGGTGGAGGTTGCGAAACTTTTGTTTCAATGAAAACAGGATCCTTCTGGTTTGCATTGAGGCCTACTGAGAACGTCGAGAAGATTGAGTTGATTGTGTGTAACGATGAAACGAGACCCATGTTGAACGATGTAACGATGAGGAAAGCACAGATAAGGGAGCTTATAGCTAAAGGGAATGCCCATTTTTTCTCCATGTTAAGGGCTCTACTAATCCTTATCACATTCAACTCATGTTTCAATTGCTTTTGATTTTTGATTCAACAAACATCGGGAGCAACATAATGGGGATCAGAATTGGATCAGCAGCTTGAGCGGAACAAATTCAAAAATTGGAATTCCAATATGTAGACCTGTTAAATCAAGACCCAAAAGATAATTTAAATACCTACAGATGGGAAAATTAATCCTGATGAAAGATGAATAGTTGGAAGGTTTCATAAACAAACATATTAGACAATGAAACAGAGAAGATCAAAGATTAAAAATTAAGAGAAATTAAATTGCTCGACACGATGATACAAGAACAAGAGAAAATTGAAGGCTTTGATTCAACGAGGTAAAATCAAATCCAACAAGGAATGCCAGAAACACCACTCCGAAGTTCGAACATATAGATCAGAACGAAGAACAATTCAAAGACAACAATAATCACAAAACATTGCACCAGAAACAAAATCTGAAAAATCCCAGAAAAAACCAAAGATTTATCGTCCCATCAACAAGAGTCACGTTGCACCAGAAAATACTAAAAAAAAAAAAAAAAAAGAATTAAACACAAAAATTGAAAGAAACCAGATCCAACCCAGCAACAAAAATCAATGAAAGAGTGAAGAAACAAAGAATTTCAATAGAAAAAACGAAACCAACCATCTAGGAATTGTCGACAGTGTGCGAGATAAGAACATGGTGATGTATGAGATCCGTTTGTGGCACGTTCACAAGGAATAAGAGAAAGAAAGTAAAAAAAAAGGAGAGTGAAGGAAGATATAATGAGCTGCGAACGATGTTATCGAAAACCCTCATCCCATACAATGCGTGAGATGTGGTTTTGATTTGGTCGCCGATTATGGAATTACAGTTTGAGACCCAAAGACGGCAACAGAAATAACGATCTTCTATCCAGGGATTATGATGTATTATTTCCTTCTACAGTTTAATATAAGGGTCGGGATCGGGGGACAACCATTTTTGACAACTATTTTTGACAACCATTTGGCGGACCCACATAGAAGATGAATCAATGGCTGATTTTTGGTGAGGAGATCATCCTCACAAAAATTCAAATCATTCCGATATTCGTAGACTGGCTTAGAAGTTGAAGAATTATGGACAGCCTATTTTTTCCATGTAACTTGGAAACCACATTTGATGGGGTTAGAAATTTCATAATGGGCTGATTTTTTGTTGGGATCATCTATAGGGTGAAAAATCAGCCATTGATTCATCTTCTATGTGGGTCCGCCAAAATGGTTGTCCCCCGATCCTGACCCTTAATATAATATTACCGAGTCTAGTTTCAATTGATCAAAGAACTGCGACGAGTAAACGTAATGATCTGCTATAAGATTTGGTTGAGTTTGAGTTGACTAGGCGAGTTTTTGAGAAACTTGATTATAAAACGACGTACTTAGTTTGTCATTTTATTAGACAAAACAAAACACCAAGTGCCTTGCATATTTGATTCGAGTTTATTTCAAGTCAACTCGAAAATTCAGCTGAGTCAAGTCAACTCGGACTAGTTTCGAGGTGACTCGACAAGTTTTAAAACACTAGTATATACTGTGTCATATTGGGTACTCATCAGTGGGTCCTACACAGGAAATTTCTATTCCAAATCAATTTGATTGGTGAAACGTAAACGTCCAATGGGTAGACCCTTTTAGAAATGGCCTGTGTATTCCATGTAGTATCCAGCGTTAGATCAACAAATGAAGCGGGTCTCTAATCTCTATGATGCACAAAGACTCTTTGATCTTTTCATTTATCACAATTTTCAAATTTGCCCTTCTTAATTTAAAAATATTAATTCTTCTAAAAGTGTCCATTAAGTTGTTATATTTCAATTATTGTCCCTCTACGCAAAGAGTTGTGGAGAAAATTGTCCCTATTTATTCTACAATTTAAAGGGCGAAGGCCTTTCTTGCGTGCCTCACGCTAAACCCCAATATCCCACTAATGCCTTTATTTTTGCTTCTTTTATTTTCTTTTCTTTATTTTATTTACTTGACAGGGACTTTTCGGTCTTTTTGGTGACAAGAACACCTCGTTCAATGTTGAAAAAGTAAGTCCAACTAAGGATGGACAAAATATCCATACGGTCAGTCGCACGTGGCTCTAAGATTGTGCCATGTGGTTCATAATATGCCCATCGTTAATGGTGTCAAAACTCATTGCTAATCGGGATGAATTTTTGTAGGTAGGTTCACCTAGAGATGGGCAAAACATCTATACGGTCAGTCGCACGTGCATGGTGGTGTCATGGGCAAAAAATACACCTCAAACTGTGTGCTAAATATTAATACTAAAAATCTACGGTTGAAAACAAACCATGAAAAAGATTCTAATCCAATGGATAGAAATTGCTAATCAAGATGATTTTTTGTAGGTAGGTCCAGCTAGAGATGGGAAAAAGATCTATACTCAGTAGTCTCTAAATGTACGCCACATGTAAGGTGTATGTGCACGCACGTGGCGTTTCCCTACTAATATTTAATATATGTGAATAAAAACAAGGATATTTTTGTCATTGACATGAGAAACTTTGATCTCAAAATACCACATGGCACTCTTTTTAGTGTCGGACAAATGTTCATGGGCCTATGGACTTGAACGAGTGTGTCACGTGGCATTTCTTTTTTAATGTGAAAATGAAACTTTAGAATCAGGTTCTTGATTTTCATGTGATTATCACGTGCATCACACGTGCCACTACTCTAGTATATGTATTACTACGCTCCATCACACAACCGCCCAAACAGAAAAGTCAACATTGTCCTCATCTGATGGCGCATGCTGAGGTTGGCGTGTGTTTCAGTGTTTGCAACGCACCACGCTTGACAAGAGGAACGAATACATGAGCCACGTGACATTACTCTTTAGAGACCAGTGATCCCATGGATGTTTGGCCCAACTCTTGATGGATCTACAGACTAAAAATCAACTTGATTGGAGATTTGTAGTCGTTGGATTTGAGTCCTTTTCATGGGTTACTTTTAAGATTATTTGTGTTACTAAGATCCAACGGAGCTGATTTTTTGTTTGTTAGGTCCACCTATAGCTATAACAAACATCCATATACTCATTGACCTATAAGAGTGTTCCACGTGCTTCATCCCTGAGAGACGTCGTTTACAACCATAACACATCATACCACGTGTGGTACGCAAGCAAACGTTAGAAGTAAAACAAATTATTAGTTTTTAATATATTTTTTTTGGATAAAGAATTGTTTATGGCACATTTTATAATACGTTCTTAGGGAAAGATTTTTTGCTCCTACCCCTAACGGAAACACAACGTGGCACGCTCTTAATGGTCCTTTGCCGCATTAAGATTTAGTTCACCTCTTGCTGGATCTACACACCAAAAAATTATCCTGATTTGTGATTTCTAGCCGTTCAATCTGAATAGTGGAAAAAAGCTTAAATCCAACGGATGAAATCTCCCCATGAATCATGCTGATATTTTGCTTGTAGGTCCGTCAATTGGTGGGCCAAACATTCATGGATCGATGGGCCCGGAATAGTTGACAGGTGGTGTTTTCGGAGGGGTACGTAGGATATATGATTGCTGACTCGGTCAGGGAATGGAAAAGGAGCCATTTCCTCGTTTTCTTATACTTCATACGTACTAATATACGATCATCTGTCCCTACCCTTGTTCTCATTCCCACGTGAAACCTGAACGATCGTACGAGCTGTTATAGAGACAGGGGGAACAACTCTAGTCTACAACTGTTTACAGACTTAAACTGTTGGATTTCCCTTGAAAAATGTGTTATTTCAATGATTTTTTCAAAAATATTTTATAAATTAAAAACACGTTTTTCAATGAGCATTCAATGGTGGATACGATGTCTTTAAACAGTTGCAGATTAGATTTGTCCGTTATGTGGTCACCGGTCGTTGGAGTGTTCAGTTGGGTTGTTATAGGGTCACCCGTCGGTGGACACTTACAACGTCAACTGTAATGAGAGTTCCAGGCTACCGGAATCTAAACCTTTTTCGGCATGCAAAACAAATGAAAAAACCGGCTGGCAGGGTCTGCCGGTTTTTTCATATACATGTGTCACAAATTTATTGGTGTTGGACACTTTTGTGTTCGACATCGTCTCACAATTATCCTAATTTATTTGGTAATGAGGTTTAAGTGTTTAACCATACTACATATCTGAGAGCGACGGTTTGATTCTATTTTAATTCGTGAGTAAAACTGCAGTAGAGCTCAGCCAAACCAAATTGGTTCGGCTGCGTATTCAGTGCTTCCACTTGTTGTATTACATGCGTGGAACAGAAGAAGTTGGATGCACGTGGCATGCAAGAAGACGGCGGCTAGACCAATCTTTGACCAGCTAAGCCGGATCAAAGATAAATTGTTTTTGCTACGTTCATCTTTACTTGACTTTTGGATGGTATGGCCCCACCACTTCACCTCCCTCAAAACGAACCAAACAAGAGGTCCACGGAACTGACGATCGTGTTTGGTTCGTATACGATACGTATATTGTCCCGACCCTCACTGAAACGGATCCGTACTAGATTTCTCAAAGATCCTGTTCCATCAGAGCCAGAGAAAAGGTAGGAGCATCCGTTTCAGACTTGCAGAGAGAGAGAGAGAGACATCTACGATTGCATACGGTTGAGGTACGGATGTTGTATTTCTTCACTTTCTCTTAAATTTCTGGGGTCTGTTTGCTTTTGGTTTCTGGTTGTAATGATTGATTTTCTCTCTGTTTAATGGAGTTATAATCATGGTTTTTTCTTTGTTTTCTATTAATTTTTTTTTTCTTTTTAATAGTTATTTATTTGGGTTGCTGTATAGGATATTCCAGACTTTTGAGGAAGGTGATATTTGACTTTGAAGCTAAAATGGGTTGTTGTTTGGGGCGGGTGTGAGAATAGGGTTTCTTGTGGCTTGTTGGAGATGGAATTTAGGGTTTGAGATGGTTGTTTGTTTATGTGTTTGATGGTTTTGAAGTTATTTTAGGTTTGGTAGAAGTAGAACTGAGCTGAAGATGGGGTTTGAGATTCTGTCTGTTAATGGGTTTGAACTTGAAGGGATTATGGTTTGGAATTTGGATGTGAGAAGCTTGCCTGTTGATGAGTTTTAATGGGTTTGAAAGAACTTTGGATTTGGAGTTCTGTTGTGGTTTTAGAGTTTATTGAAGTAGGGTGTTTAGATTCTGAGCTGAAAGCAGAAGAATAAGAAGTTTTCTGCATATCAGGTATTTAGGGTTCGAGGGAATTGGTGAGCACTAATGGAGGAAGATTCCAACTCTTGGGTGAGGAGGGTGAAATTCTCTCAGACTGTTTTTCATAGGTTGGATTCATCGAGATTGCCATTTGTTCCATTGTCGAGATTGCCCTCTGTTCAACTGGATCGTAATTCCGGATTGAAGTCTAGGCCTGGATCAACCTCTTCTTGTCATAACTCAGGATCTTTTAATGCTCAGATTGTCCGAAATTCTGCCACCAACAAACAGAGATCTTTATCTCCTCTCCCTAAAATTGCCCTTTCCGAGGCGTTTAAGGATGCTCGGACTGATCGGAAGAGATTCTCCACTCCACGTCCTCAAAGAAAAGGACATGATAAGGGAATTATCGGCAAATTGTTCAACAAAGATTCTCATCATATTCGGGCACTCGATTCTTCATCGTCGAGTATGAGCCCTCTCAGGCACTTCTCATCTATGAAAATTTCTGATAAATCAAGTAACCGAAAGGATTCAGCTTGGACCAAGTACTTTGACCATGGTGGGGGAAGAGTCACAGCTGTGGAAACGGCTGATGAATGGATGGTTGATCTCTCCAAATTGTTCCTTGGGCTTAGGTTCGCCAGTGGGGCGCACAGTCGACTTTACCATGGGATATATAAAGATGAGCCTGTTGCAGTGAAAATAATTAGACAGTCTGATGACGACGAAAATGCAGCCATGGCAGCTCGGCTAGAGAAGCAGTTCAATAGAGAAGTTACTCTTCTGTCTCATCTCCACCATCAAAACGTAATAAAGGTAGTTAATGTCTTCCTTTCTTTTTAATTTTGTTGTTCTTTTCGATTGCATTTTGTAAATTTCTCTTAAAATGGTATTCCTTTGTTCGATCGTTCCTTGTTTTTTACTGAATTATACAATAAACTTCTTTAGTAAACAGTTGTTTTTTTCAAATTCTCTTTTCGATCACCCTCTTGCTGTTTCACCAAGTTTTATTTTTCGTTCTTTTTTTTTATTTGAAATAGTTGTTGATTTTGATCCTTGAACTAATTACTGCACTCTAAATTGATTCACCTATAGAACCCAAAAAGTGTTAATGGATTTTGAAGGTGATCCTTAAATGGATTGTGGAACAATACTCTTGTTTTGTATACTTATCGAGAAGGAAAAATCTGTATGAATAGGGTGCAATTTGTTTTCATGGATTTCTTTGATCTGTTGACGCAGTTGGTAGCGGCATGTAGAAAACCACCTGTCTTTTGTATCATCACGGAATATCTTTCAGGGGGTTCCTTGAGGCCTTTCTTACACAAGCTCGAGCACAAATCACTTCCTTTACAGAAATTGATTACATTTGCTCTGGATATTGCTCGAGGAATGGAGTATGTTCACTCACAAGGTGTCATACATCGTGATCTTAAACCTGAGAATATCCTCTTTGATCAAGACTTCCACTTGAAAGTTGCCGATTTTGGCATAGCTTGTGAGCAGGCATACTGCGATTCTTTGGCCGAAGACCCAGGGACCTATCGTTGGATGGCACCAGAGATGATCAAACACAAACCCTATGGACGGAAGGTTGATGTGTACAGCTTTGGACTTGTGTTATGGGAGATGGTGGCTGGATCAATCCCTTACGAGGATATGACACCCATCCAAGCAGCTTTTGCTGTAGTGGATAAGGTATGTTTACTAGTCACTAGTTTCTTCTTTTTAAGTTTATAAACCAACAATGCACATAGTGGGGATTCCTCCTCAATTCGGTTCTGTTGCAGCTATAAATTATGAGTGAAAACCCACCCTGTTTCTGGAGAATACGCTTACACCCCCTAAAGGTGCAAAGATGGAGGTGGATGCTTATCCGTTTCTTCCGTAAGGCCCACGAAGCCAAACAATGAATAGCTCCATTCAGAATAGACTTATAGCTGCAACAAAACACTCCCTAAACATTGCCCATAGATTTCTCAAAATTCTTATTGTACCGTTTTCTGTTTTTCCTCTGTAATGCTAGCACCAAGAAGCATAGATAGTATATTTTCATTGAAGAAATCTGCTAACTTGTTTGTAAAACTTGGGTTGGTCATTTTGGATTTTTTTTTTTTTTTGTTTTGTGAGTTTTCATGAGTACCTCCTGTAGAGAGAAGATCTAAGATTGAGAGCTGTTGTTTATGGGGGAGCACAGAACTGAAGACATCATAGTATGCATTTCTAACGAGAATCATTTGGGGTTTTCAGAACTTGAGACCTGTTATTCCAGTAAACTGTCCACCTGCACTACAAGCTTTGATTGAGCAATGTTGGGCTTTGCATTCTGAGAAGAGGCCGGAGTTTTGGCAGATTGTGAAGGTATTAGAGGAATTCGAGTCTTCACTTGCTCGTGATGGCACGTTGAACCTAGTTCAAAATTTAATTTGCCATGATCACAAGAAGGGGTTACTTCATTGGATTCAGAAACTTAGCCCTGTAAATCCTAATCCTGAGGGTTCACCCGTGCCTAAACCCAAATTTTTCTGACTTCTTGCTTTATATCCTGCCTTTGTAGATTTGCCAGGTAATTTTCATTACTCTCTCTCTCTCTCTCTCTCTCTCTCTCTCTCTCTCGTGTGCTTGCTTGCATGTGCTTCACAAAAATATCTGAAGGAATATAATCCCGTGAGGTGTGCCAAGTTGGGTGCATATTTTTCTTGTGACTGCAATTCATGCATGTATCACTAGTCAACCAACATTATAGTTATACACATTGATGAGTTAGGAAAAACTAGTCTCTAAAAATCTACGTGGCACTCTTTTGGGCCCACTTACACATGAATGTTTGGCCCATCTACACACCAAAAATCATCCTGATTGTTAATTTCTAGTCATTGGATTTGAACATTTTTTCATCATGGGCTTTCTGAACAGGCTTATTGATGAATTCTAAGTCAATGATGAAAAATGGGTAGAAATCACCAATCAGGCTGAATTTTGGTGTGTAGGTCCATAAAAGGATGGGCTAAACAATCATGGGTCAATGGGCCTGAAAGAGCATGCCACATGTTGTACAGCGCAAATGGGGCAGGGAACATTTTCTAAGAGCATGAAGTAGTTGGGAAATCATGGGTACATGCGCTGAACCTGAACCTGAACCTGAACCAGGTAACCATCCTGGAAAGGTTTCTAAGCAGTGTGAATCTTGTGGGATATATGGGAAACAATACTTTCAGAATATCCAATGGTAGCTAATCCCGGATGGACACATGTCCCATCGTTGAGACAATGTCATTTTCCTTTTAAGATTTCCATAGTACGAAAAAATCCACACATTTATTACCAGCGTTCTAGGAGTTGGACCCCCATACCATATCAATTTAGTTGGTGGGTCCCCTCACGTGTATAAGTGCACGGCTAATGTGCTTTTCCATTCCAACACATTTATAACAAAACCATTTTCTTTTCTTTTATATATATATATACACACACACCCCCATGCAAAGCACGGGTATTCGGTTTTCTAAAATATTTTTTGTAGAAAATAATTTCACATCAGTTTTAAGAAGATAATATTTTTGTAGAAAATAAAATCAAGTATGAAAAATAAATTTGTAATTGATGTATGTAGCAAAATGCGACATCAGCATTTCGTATTATAAAAAAATGATTTTAGCATTTAGTAGCTTGAGTTGATGTCTTTTTTGTGTCAAGATGCATTTTAATACAAAAACGTTTTGTCTATAATATTATAATTTAATGTTACGAGAAAATATCTCTTAAGTTCCTAACTTACTCATGTTTGTGCACACAATATAAAAAAAATTATAGTAAAAAGATATTATTCATTTGTCTTTGATAGTGATAGAAATCGTATTCCTCGGATTCTCTATAATTACTTTAAAAAATAAAATATAATTAATTGACTTTATTAATTTTAAGAAAGTTAAAACTTACATTACCTATTAGTTTTAAATAGTGACTAAATTTTTTGGGATTCTTTAGATTTCTATTTCGGTCTCGCTCAAAATTCTATATTATTCTTCTAATTCTCTCCATCGGACTCTATTTATCTCCTTAAATTTTCTTCCTTTTTCTAAAACAACTCAATTTCCTAAAAAATCTCATTTTTAAATCGCCTGATGTCTCTTCTTAAATTCCTTCTATTTTTTAAATAACTCTCTTTCTTAAAAAATATCCTATTGAAAAGGCCAAAATTATGCTTGGTGGCAAATTAAATAGAATGAAAGAAAGATATATAGACGTTTAGAAAGACTTTAGTGACGTTTTCATAGTGACTTTGAGATTAACGCATTGTTATTAACGTTTGGACAATTCTCAAAAGTGCGTGTCTAAAGACCAATAACAAATTCTTTGGTATCATATCACACCAAAAGAGTAGATCTACATGAGATAGTATGTGAAACCTACATGAGATGATAAAGATGGCAATATGCGACAATTTCATAGCTTACAAACTATAGTGATTGAGGCATTTCGAGTTACCAAATTTTCATCTTGGATTTTACAAAAGTTTGATAGTATCCTTTGTGAATTGAAGACAAAATGGATATTTGGATTGATGGATCCAATATTTGTGTCTAACGTTGAAATAATATGCTTTCATAGTCTACTTTGTTATGGTAAGTAACTCGGGATTTAGACCTTAGTGAATTGTTTTGAAGTGGCAATAGGCTTTGGAGGTTTGGGCAATGATTTATATTGAATCCATCATAGTGAAGGATAATATAAAAGTATGTCTTTTTTCTTAATATATAGGGAAAAGGTTTACAGGATGCAAACGTCAACCTTAGATGAAGTTTAGTCAACCATTCCATTGACGCCTCAATGCATCAAGCAAACCCAATAAGAAGAAAATGGATCAACAAACAAAAATTAAGAAGAAAAAAATACTTTGATCAACCCATTAATGTAAATAAACATTGCAATCCGTAAAAAGATTGAGTTACGTTGAGGAGGATTTATTGGGACGTTATTCTTTGATCTTTAACTTTTGCTCCAGGGTTGTTGTTTGCAGTATTCTTTTGGTTTGCCTGTGATATATTCGTCACATATATATATATATCATCTACTGTTGAACTCATATGATAATATTTTCAGGCAATTTTTTGCCATTGCAAAGCTCATTTTAATTTTAAATGAGCTTATAACGTGTCTGGCTATATTTAAAAATTAACGGGGAGAATTGTCGTAATTAATGCATTGGTTTTGGAAACAAATCAAAATGAATTTCTTAATGCATTGTTGAAAATTTAAGAATTAATGAATGAAATAAGGAGAGGGAGAGTCATAGGATTGGAAAGATAGAAGACGTTTCGAAATTAATTGGAGATAAGAGAGAATTTAAGAATTAATGAAGAAATTAAATAGAAGAAGAGTAATAGGATTGGAAAGAAATATGTTGGTTTTGAAAACAAACCAAAATGAATTTCTTAATGCATTGTTGAAAATTTAGGAATTAATGAATGAAATAAAGAGATGGAGAGTGGTAGGATTGGAAAGAGAGAAGACGGTTTGGAATTAATTGGAGATGAAAAAAAAATTTAAGAATTAATGAAGAAATTAAAGAGAGGGAGAGTTACAGGATTAGAAAGAGAGACGTTTTGTGTAGGGGTGCTTTTGGAATAATTGAAAAAGATGGAGAGAGCGCTACCTCAGCAGGGTCGAGTTTTAGTATAGATAATAGATAGATATACTAGCAAATGACCCACCCGTGTCCACGGCACTCCCCGACAAAGTGTTTTAAGTAGTGGCTGAGATCGGACCGTCCAAATCAGATGGATGGATATGATCTCAGTCACTCTATGGTGTATACTTGTACAGTTTGCACCATAACGTGCAGACTAATTCTGTTCAGTTGACCGATGGATATAACTTCTGTGAATGACCCGTACCCATCCCAAACGGGGACATATATGTGTCTAATTATTTGTTCAATCTGGACCATTAGCCACATTCGGCTTAGGCACACGGTGGCCCACCAAATGAACCATCTAGATCGATGTAGCGGTTTTTTTTTTGGATTAGTAGATTGATCATTGATGTAGTAGTGATGCCAACTCTTCATACACGAAATGTTCCAAGCGAGCAAGGGCATATCGGTCAGATCTTTTGGTTGGCGATAATCATTATATTAACAAAAAGGAAAAGAAAAAGAAAGTCCCATGGATAGATTCGATGGCTCAGATCTTCATGTGTCTATCGTGACTTGAGAATGTTTATAACCATCGCTTAAGCTATATTAGGATCCACTTATTGATGAGTGATCGTGTTGATCTGAGCCGTTAATGGGAGATAAATCTTGGCCATCCCTTATATGAAGCCGATAAGAGGGGGAGACAACTGAGCTTTCTTGTTATATAGATAAAAATTAATGTTTCGTCCTATTTCGGTAGATTTTCCTTTTTCTCTCGTTTGTTGTTTGGTCAAGGGATCTTGACGGATACAATTTCAAGTGTAAAGTAGATTCAGTTGAATAAGATCATCGCCCATGATGCGATAGTTAATATGGCCAGTAAATTCTTGAATTATACGCTAACCCGTACGAATTTTCCGAACAACGTCTTATTCAAAGTTCATGAAAATTCGTGCATTTTTTAATATTCTCGAATTATTCCCTCATTATTTAGTTTTGAACATGAAAATTCATTTTCTTAGACAAAAAATTGCCAGTATTTCTACTTTTTATGTTTTATTTTATTTTTTAAATTAGTTTTTGCCGAATTTTTTAATGTATTTTTAAATGATAAACCCGAATTGCACTCGAACATTTCTTGCACCGCATATTTGCCGCAATCTGAAATTTGATTATTTTTTTACCATGTTTTCAAGAAATTGTTTTTGATGTGAAGCGACTTTCCATGGGGAGGTGTCGACAAGAAATGTTTCTACGGACCAATGCAAGTATACACAAAAGTCGCCATCTACACACATGGCTGATTAAATTTGAAAACTTTTTCATTTTGAGTTCATAATGACTTTGTCGTTCGATGCGAGTATGATGTCCGTTCGATGCATGTATGATGTATGCCATCCGTTCGATGCAAGTACTATCCATAAACTTTTTTTCTCGATGTGGACCCAATCAGGCTGTGATCTATACATATAACATTTTACAATATTCTCCTATCAAATCACGTGGGTCTCATGTATGGATGGCAGCATATGATTGGGCCCACATAAAAAACTGTGTCTACACATCATTATTGTTTTTTTTTTTTACAGGTAAAGAAATCATTTACAAGGAACTTGAAGGATGAGAAGGCCCATCAAGGCAAAGGGAACAAAACAACAAGAAACATAAACACAAAACAAAAGACCCACAAAAAACATCCTCCCACCCAACACCCCCACAAACACCTTAATCCCTACCAACCAAGGACAACCAATTGAACACCACCTCCTCGAATCCGACACTCCTCCATTCAAGAAATTTTTTGAAACGGTGATAGTGCGCCAATGATCGCTGGCCACATATACCCATGGTTACTTTTTAAAAAATCAAATCCTAAATCCCAGGTGTATGCGGCGTGCGATCATTGGGTGCATGACCGATGCTTCGAAAGATTTCTCCATCCCTTCTACATGTAACATGACCCACATATAAACAAGACCTCTGATTACCCCTAGGGGAGTTTGAAGGAAAGTGCTTCTACCCTCAAAGACCCTATTGTTGCGCTCGTTCTCATTGTAATTTGCAAAAGAGACTGAGAACATAGCTAAAAAAATTGGAAATTATCCTCAGTGTCTAAACTCAATTTTCGGTTTATACGTGACATTTTTAAGGTCCATACAGTTGGGAAAAGGCTTATGATGGTGATAGTGGTGAGTTTGACAATTTGACCCTTATCTAGTAACTTCTACCATACTGCAACGGTTTTTAATTTCTTATTTTTTGAAGCATATACCAACAACTACGTACTAAAGCATGACGACGAGCACGAAGAAATGCATGCCTCCCAATTTAGCAATGTTTGTCCCAACAACACACACACACAGGCATAAAGAGATATTTTGACCATTTTATTCCTAAGAAAACAAGAAAATTTAACAATTTGTGTACTTCAGAAACCGTCTTTTTCTTCCAAATTAACACACACTTACAACCATTAATAACGTTTGTGTAGACTTTGATGGTTCTTTTGTCTTTTGACTTGCATAATCATTACAAAGTTTCTAGAACTGCCCAATTAGTTGTCAAAATTTTGAAATTCCTCCCTTCAAATTTAGGTATAAGCTCTCATGACTAACCTTTTATGACAGGCTCAAAGGACAGACCTTGTTCGGTGTGGATTGTGAAAATCCAATGGTCATTTGCTTTGGCAAAAAGTGAATGCCAGCTCAGTACTATCACAACCGTTGGATTCTCAAAATCCATGCCTGACAAAGCCTATCCCGTGAACCTGTCATAAAAGGCCAGTCATGGAGCCCAACCCTCAAATTTAAAAAAGATTAGATCTTTCAAAATTGCCCTCTGGCTTGCTTGAAATTATCCTACTTAATTTGCCACTTTTTCAAAAAAGTCGCCCCCCCACCAAAAAAAAATTAAATAAAAAAAAAACAGAAACAGGGCATTTTTGGCCTTGGCAACTCTTTTATGCTTAAAAGTATTTGTCTAATTTTTTCATTAAATTTACACACGCGTGCCTCTTCAATGGTGTCAAGAAATTAATTGAATTCAAAAGCTAATAAAACAATAGCCACGTGTTGGTCCAATATCTTGAATAGAAAGGCATGCACCCACTAAGGTCTGAAGACTCTGAACCGAAAAACTGTGTGGGCAACAACATCTGAGAAGATTTCCCACTGTCCCCCACCCCCTCCCCCCCCACCCCACAGTAAAAAAGCAAGAATAGCCAGTTGTGTGAAAAGTTGAAAGAAGGGATTAAGCACTTTGATCCTCTTCTCAATGATAGACCACAGAGTCCAAAGCGGCCTTTGGACTACAGAAAACGTCTTGTCGTTTTCTAATTTATCTCTCACCTCCTCCACAAACACACTCTACACCTTTTGCTTCTTAACCATGAACGCCAAAGCTGCTTCCAGATGTTTTGTTTTTTTCCATGTTTTCTTTCTTTACTACCTCTTCACCTTCCTCTTTCATCCCTCACTAATTAACTCTCTCTACTCCCTTCTAATCCGTCTTTTAATTATTTTTAGGGCTTTTGCATGGCCAAAATCCTCTCTCTCTCTCTCTCTCTCGAGAGAGAGAGAGAGAGAGAGAGAGCTGTACAATCTGCCACGTCTTGTCGATTAGACCATTGCCCGCACAGATATTTCTCCTGTTTATATCAGGATGATGATCTACCCAACATGTACTCTAGATAAGGCTTTCAAATCACTTGCTTTTGCACCATAATAAATTGGTTTTAAAGATTGAACACGAGTTAAAGGTGATGATATTCTCTTCTAATTATTGCTACACAGGCCCCACATTTGAAATTACTGCCATTAGCCCAGTAATCCACGCCTAGTATGAACAATCATATACAATAAACATGGTGGACTAGCCTAGGCAGATTTTTTAGTTGGCTAATTCAGTATGCGGCCGGGGCGCATCATGGATGATGAATTTTTTTCTTTTATGATATTAACAGCTATAGGGATCCACAAGAGAACCCATCAGTTGGAGCCCTTGTGAACTAAAGGGCAATTCTAGATGGCCTTACATGCTGTGCTATAAACTTGATCACCTTAAAGTTAACATTCAGTCAGACTCTAAGTTAGTGGTTTCTTGGATCACTAAGTCTGCTGTCATACCTTGGCACTTAAAATCTTGATGATGGGAAGTTATGGATATCCTTAAAGAGTTCGAGTATTCCATTAGTCATATTTAACGAGAATCAAATAGTGCTGCAGATTAGATGGCCATTAATAGATTACGTGCTAGATCGTACATGGAATTCAGAGACAATGGTCCTCCTAGCTAGACTTGCAGGTTTGATCTAGATGGACAAGATTGCTGATACACCTTAAGCTTATATTTTACCTTTATGTGCTACACTCATACTTCGATTTTTTCTCTCTCATATTGTTTAGCATCTTGAGGGGTAAAGTACATACATCCCCGAGACTCGAGTAAGTTTTTCGTTCCTATCAATAAAGCTAGCTATACCTCCCTCCGTGGACAGTATGTATCCGCATATTATTATGATAGAATAATTGGACGGTGGACAAACCAAAAAAAAAGAAAAAAGCTTGATGAACCGGGTATAGAAACGGTTCCAAATATCTTGGGTTGGTAAGCCGAAATTTATACAGTTTTATGGTCAGACGGTCAAAAATAATCCATGTTGTGGGTCCCATAGAGAGAGAGAGAAATAATATATTGAAGCAACCTTTGTCAGCAGCCAATTGTTGTGTTGTGCTTTTACCCCTTTTCTCCAGTCTTGATAAAAACCTTCAACAAAACACTCTTATCATCTGTTAGTACATTTTTTATGAAAATTTCGTCAAGTTTATAGAGAAAGAGATGGAAATCCAACATGTTTCATCAAAAACGGATCGGAAGACTATAGAGAGAAACAGGAGAAATTACATGAAGACCCTCTATTCCGAGCTCAGTTCTCTTGTCCCAAATCAAAACTCAAAGGTTCTCTCTCTCTCTCTCTCTCTCTCTCTCTCTCTCTCTCTGTGGGTGTGTGTACGTGTCGCCTCTCGACCTCCATGGCTGATCAATATCAGCCTCCACTGATATGCTGCTGGCAACTCAGCCAAGTCTCATGAAGTAATATTATATAAAGTTAACACACCTATATATATATATATTAGTCTCAGATCTTGGAGGAGACACTAGCGACTCGCACACACACAGGATAACTTTCTATATTTTTGGATAACAAATAATAATTAATAGTACAGGAGGTGATTTCGCTGCCTGATCAACTGGATAAAGCTACAAACTATATTAAGAAGTTAGAGGAAAAATTGGAGAAAATGAAGGAGAAGAAAGAGCATTTAATGGGAATTGATGAAAAGATAAGTAATGGAATGATGGTAGGGCTGAGATCACCTCCTCAAATTGAGATTCACAATATGGGTTCTGCTCTTGAGGTGATTCTGATAAGTGGGTTGGACAGTCAATCCATGTTCTATGCGATTATCCGTGTTCTTCAGGAAGAAGGAGCTGAGGTTGTCAATGCCAGTTATTCTGTTGTAGACGATAAGGTCTTCCACACAATTCATTCAGAGGTTAGATTTTCTCCATTGTTTTTATGGGACGTCCTAAGTTCTAACTAACCATCAAATTTGATGATGATGCAGAGAAAAAAAAAGGTTTTTCTTGTTATTATCATTAATTTTGGCATTCTTTTGTGTAGGTTGGAGAATCTGCTCTTGGTTATGGGGCTGCGAGAATATCAAGGAGACTAAAGAAGATTTTCCATGAATTTGTAAATGTTCTTTGAAGGTGTGGTCTACAAACATGAAGCTTAATTTAATGGAACAAACATCAAATTTTTTCCTCAATTTTAATCAATTATTGTCCAAGTGAGCTTACTATATATGCGACTAATTATAATAGCAAATGAGGCGTTTTGTAAACTCATAGCACCAATGAGATAGAGTAGTACATTTGCTTGTGCATTCCTAAATTAGAAGACATCATGATCAAAGATAAGTAAAGATGAGATCAAAGATGAGATCGATTCTTGTAAATTTAGGCAACATTTTTCTAACCCTCAGATACAAAGGATGATGAATTCCTAAGAATGATATACATCCTTGCTTTGTTTTTGTCCATCAACCTTCTTCAGTCGTGTGATCAGAGAGAGAGAGAGAGAGAGAGAGAGAGAGAGAGTAATGGTGTAGGTAGCTGATATGAAGGGGTCTGTAATAGAAGAGAAAGAGATATGTTTATGTTATATTTGATTTCAATGTGAGCTTATATTTTAGAGTGAATGCTCAGAATCTTAGAATTCTTAGAAAATGACAGTTTGACTTAGAAATTTAAAGGACAGTTTGTTAAGAGAGGTTAGGTGATTTGGTTTTTATTTCTTAATTAAATTTCCATACAAAAAACCTTATATGGTCATGTACAACACATATATGCCTTCTAAAACTGGGTTGGGTGCTGCCTAAGTGATTGACTAGGATTATGAAATCCTATACTCAAACTCTAGGATGTTGGATCATTTATTTTATATAGTGCATAGTCGCGTGGCTTGTATGGACAAGAATGCTTAGGGAGTGTGCTATATCTTAGGTAATTCCAAAATCTATAAAGGAGTTATTTTTTGCTTAAGAGAGAGAGAGAATCTCTCGGCAGCCTTGGGAGGAAGATGTGGGCTTTAACTCCCTTGGCAGTTATTTGGGGTTTGTGGAGGGAGAGGAATAATAGGGTGTTTGAGAGTATAAATCTTCTTTTGGAGCAGCTTTTATTGGATATATTTCTGGGCGAAGTTGTATGAGGAGGGGAGAGGCATTTCTTTTGAAGATATTGTTTTCAGATAGGTAGAGTTGGTGAGTACTGTAATTCTTTCAGGCTTCCTTAGCCTCTAATTAAGGATCTTTTTAATTATATATCTTTATACTTATCAAAAAAGAAAAAAAAAAAAATTCCACAACTAGCTAGCTCCTTGTTTGCTCCATACTCCATGTTTTATTGACAACCGAATTCATTGAAGTAAAAATTGTTGGGTTTTAATTTAGATGATATGCATATGATTAAAGTCTATGAAGATTCCAATTTTAGAGATTTAAGTAAAACACTATGCTTAGGGTTGAATCAATTTTTCAATATAAGGTTTATGTATCTTTGATTTGATTTGAAAAAATGATTTAAGGAAGAAGGTATTTTGCTCAATTTGGTCTTAATTAGAGTAGTAAGTGTTCATTGCTATTAGAATTTAATTTTGTTTAGTAATGTTTTTGTTTCGTTAAGAAGTTTAGGTTCAGTAATTAAGTTTCTTTAATATTGGAGCATTATATATCATGTTAGTAAGGTTGGGGAATGTAGAACCGTTGAAGGGATGTGTAGTTAGAATGAGTTTTAGTTTGCCTTTAGTCTAAGTTAATTAGTTTAGCATGGTTAGATTTTATTTTCTATATACATATAAAAATAAGTGAAGGGGCCGGGCAATTGAGTGAGGGGATCGTGCATGTATTTGTTGTAGATAGATTAGAGAGGTTTGGTGTCACTTCTTCTCCCTTTTTAGAATGGTCGTGGGTTATTCCGAGTTCAATTAATTAAATACTTAATTATTATGTGGGTGGTCTACTTCTACATTCTGATCATTTTGTAGTAGACGTACATCTATAGAGTATTCTTCCTTTTGCGATGATTTAGGCAATTTGGAGATAGAGGAATCAGAGGGAGGATGGAATTAAGATTGCCAGCATACCATTCTAGACATTAAATTCTTGATATTTCAGTGGGTAGCTCTTTTCTAGCTAGGAATGTATGGGCATCTTTTTTTTAAGATCTCATGTTTGAGCTAATGGGGAATCATTGTTGTGTAGCTAGGGGAGAGAAGATTGATATCTATATATTTTTGTTTATTTGTCGAGTCTATGTTTATTATTATGGCCTTGGGCTAGTAATAATATTCACAACAATCAGTTCATCATGGTCATGGAATATTGCATTGAGAAGAAACCAATTTTCTCATCAACATATAGCGACAACATTGGCTATGAGATCTTGACTAGTTTTGTACAAGGTTGCGGTAGTGAGATCAGGACCCGTTCAACATGATTTGTGGGGGAGTAGCAACGGAAGCCATTGCATTTGTGGTGGTGTTATGTGGAATTATGTCAGAGTTCATTAGCTAAATTAAAAAGAACTCAAAGTTGAAGAAGGAAAATGAATCGAAGATTACAAGACATGGAGGCCCTGCTTGGTTCGCTACACTTGAGTGCATTTTGCACTGTAGTGCAAATGTAGTGAATTACGTTGTTATCACTTACAATGCAAGTCATTTACAATTGTTTGGTTCATGCCCTGTAAATAGATGCAAAAGAAGTTTAGCTGATTGGTTGGTAGTGCATTGCAAAAGAAAATGGAAGTTGGATGCTTCAGTCACTTTCTTCAATTGGAACTAAAGGTGATGTTTAAGAAAAATAAATTTTATTTGAGAGAGAGTAATGGAATGTGGGCCCACTGATGGCATGGATGTTTAGCCCACCCCTTAATAGACCTTCATACCAAAAATCAGTTTGTTTCATGATTTTTAGCCGTTGCTTTTAATATTCAAATGAAATGGTTAAATGGTTAGAGATTACCAATCAGGGTGGGGTGATTTTTGGGGTGTATGGTTGGGCTAAACATCCATGTGGTCAGTGCACCCCATATGGCTGCGGTGTGAGACTGTGAGTAACAAAAATCGTGCTTCCTCACGAGTCACGCCAAAAAGCGTGAGGTATACCTCATTACATCTTTTTCCTTACAAGAATTACCATAAAAGTCGTAGTTACGAGCACGTTGGTCGTATTTGGCCATAGAAAAAAATTTCGTCCAATAAGTCTTCTTTGGTTACTTTTACTATTAAATATATTTTAAATCAGAATGAAAAGACGACAATGCCCTTATCCTTATCCTTGACTGACACTGGTACAATTCCTCGTTTACGACACTTGAAAAATTAATTCATTTGAAAAAACTTTTGACATCCGTTTCACCATTGTTACTGGTTCAACTAATTCACTGAAACTAAAATGGTGTTGGTTCAATCAGTTTGAGCTCAATACTCAAACTTGAAATAAAATACCGACTTAACAAAATGGTTAGAGAAATAGATAAGGTATTAAGAGTGAAACGGAGTTTTAAACATGTCTTATAAAATAGAAACAGTCAGGGAGATGAAGCTTTGCTTGTAGATTTTAAGGTTTAGTATTCAAACTGAAAACAAAATCATGAAAATGGTACTAGTTCGATCAAGTTGAACGATCCCTTTGACAGAATTTTGTCTGATTTACTATTGTTATAGGGGTTCCTCTTCGTTGTGCATTTTCCCATCTTCTCTTAATTATCATCTAATTTTGTTAGTGATTCAACTAAGTTGTGCTCAATACTCAAATTGAAAACGAATACAGGTTTCATGAAAATGGTACCTGGTTCTACCGGTTTAGAAAAAAAAATTTGTTCGATTTCTAACATTGTTACATGGGTTCTTCTTCGTTGAGAAGCATTTTCTCATCATCTTTTCATTATAGTCTAACTGTGCTAGTGTTTCAACTAAGTTGAGCTCAATACTCAAACTGTAAACAGATACGTACTGGTTCAACCAATTTTGTGAAAATAGTACTGATTCAACCAGTTTAGGGAAAGTGGTCTTGATTAAACCAGTTTCGTGAATATCATTACTAAAACTTGAGAGACGATTCTTGCTTGATGAAAATGAAAGTGATAATCATCTTCTTCAGCATCTTCCTTGAAGATTCTTGCTTAACGAAATTAAAGTAGTAACCATCTTCTTCAGCTTCTTCCTTGTTCCATCTTCGCCTTCTTCTTTCTTAACTAACCCTTGAAACCAGCGTCGCCTTCTTTATTCACCTTCAATGGCACATAGACAAGTTGCAAAGAACTGTATAGGATAATCGGGATGCTATAAAATAGATGATTGAAAGGAAATCTTTAAACTTGCACCACATTTATCTTTCTTCACCTTGAATGGAGTATAAATGAGTTGCAAAAAGCTATAAAGGAAGAAAATTGAGGGAAAGAGCTGTGAAGCAAGAAAATAGAGGAAAAAAAAGCTGTGGAAGAAGAAAATGGAGGGAAAAAAGCTCAAGAACAAGAAACTGGAGGAAATGAGCTGGACAAAACTGACGTACGGTACTGTGTTGTCAGTTAAACCTCAAATCAAATGATACTATCAATTCAAACTGATATTAGCTGGAGGATAGTATGGGCATTTCAAAAGAAAGGCCTTAAGGGGCAGTCAATTAAACCAAAGTGTCCATAGTTTTGTAGAGGGGACTCAATGGTCGGTATTTTTGTAAATATGGACTTAAAAGTAATTTTCCCTTTTTCCTTTCAATAATCTACGGTAGAGATGCGCGGTTATACACAATGTCTTTTGTACAGAATCCAAACAGTAGATTGGCCTGAAGCAAAGACCAAGATCTTTGTCAGAATCTAGTATTTCCATCCTTCTGGACGATCTCCCTTGTAATCATCTTGCTGATGTGGCGAATGGATAGTAAAACCTTTTATGGAATGTCTGATGTGGGTCCCTATCTATCTCTGAATGCAATCAAAGCCCTTCTATGGAGCTATAGAGTGTATAAGAAATGCCACTGGGCACACTCTTGCTGGCACTCTGACCCATGAATGATTGGTCCACCACTTGATGGACCTACAAAGCACAAACCAACAATTTGGCTGATTGGTGACCTCTAGCCATTCAATCTGAGTATCCCAAGAAAATGTTCAAATCCAACGACTAGAAATCACCTCATGAAAAATGTTCTAATCCAACGACTAGAGATGACTACTTAGGCTGATTGTGGGCTTGTAGGTTCATCAACTGATGGGCCAATCATACATATGTTAGTGGGCCCAAATGCCAGGTGGTATGCCTTGGAGTGTTCTTAGTTCCGTAGCCCCAATCTCACAAAGACAAGATTGCAATAAAACATAACAAGACAGTTGGAAAAGAGTTGACCCGTATATTGGCAATCATCTGATTGATGCAATATATTTCTTACGATCAATCTAAGAGATAGCCAAAGCCCAAGCCCAAGCAAACATGTGATAAAATGGCGGACAACGGCTTTGTCACGCAGAATTCAAATTTAAACTTCAACATCTCTCTCTCTCTCTCTCTCTCTCTCTCTCTCTCTCTGCTTCTCTTCTTCCTCCTCGATGGGAAGCACAAACACTTTTCTCACTACGCCCACCAAAACCCCAAATCCCAAATCCCTTTCTTCCACCATTTCCAGAAAGCATAAAGAACCTAACTCCATGGATTCTTCCTCCAATCCTTCCACCTCTGATTTCAAATCCCGATTCGAGGCCTACAATCGCTTACAAGCGGCTGCCGTCGCTTTCGGAGAGAAACTCCCAATACCAGAGATAGTCGCCGTAGGCGGCCAGTCTGATGGCAAGAGCTCGCTCCTTGAAGCTCTCCTCGGCTTCCGATTCAACGTCCGAGAGGTCGAAATGGGTACCCGGAGACCTCTCATCCTTCAGATGGTCCACGATCACACAGCATTGGAGCCCCGATGCCGATTCCAGGTTCTACCATCTCATTTTTTTTTATTCCATGGTGTCTAGTCAATGCTGGTTTATTTCCCTTTTGTATCTTGGGTTTCTTTTTTCGTCTCTAGGTTTTTGTGGGTTTTGAGTTTTTGAAGTAGTTTTTTAGTATTCTTGACTGAATGGATATAGATACACTAATTAGAGCTTAGTATTCTTGATTGAATGGATATAGATACACTAATTAGAGTTTTTATGGTTGGAATTTCAATTTTAGATAGTTTTCATATGTTTTGCTCTTTCGTCTTTGATTACTCATCTGGGGTTTGGGCAATTTTCTGGTAAATTGATTTTTATCATTCTAAATTATGATCTTTGATGATGTAGTCATTTAAATTTTTGAAATTTAAGAAATTTTCTTTTGATCTTTCCTCCTTTATTCTTCATTTTGGGATATTTTTTCTTTGATATGGTTTAGGGTTTTGATCCTTTATCGCATTGAACAAAGTCACGTGGATCAAAATTTTGATTGTTGTATTGATAGTACTGATAAAGGTTTGAATTGAAATCCTAGCTGATGTTTCTTGTATTACTTCATCTTCTTCTATATACAGTTTCTGCCATGTTCTTGGATTAGAGTTTGGAATTTGGGCTTTTCTAGTTACTAAATTTCATAGATTTGTACTCGTGTTCTAATTTATTGCTATTAAATTTCTCTATTTTCAATTTGAGTTGGCTTTTATTTGAGTTATCATGTTCCATTGTTCGTATGTGTTAGTTGATTGATGCTAGGGTTTATGGTGCTAGGTCCAATTTGCAAATAGCTTTGATCCATAGGAGTTATGTTTGATTGAGTCACTTGATTACCTTTTAATTCTAACTCATTCTCAAGTTCGGTGCTTTTTAACCCCTTATTATAATCATGTCCAATGAGATAATCGAATTTTGGCTGATGAGCACAGGAGGAGAATTCTGAAGAATATGGAAGTCCCATTGTATTGGCGTCTGCGATTGCCGATCTTATAAAATCCCGAACGGAGGCGCTTCTTAAGAAGACCAAAACGGCAGTTTCTTCTAAGCCAATAGTGATGAGAGCAGAATATGCTCATTGTCCTAACCTCACCATTATTGATACTCCTGGTTTTGTTCTTAAGGTGGGTGCTCTCTCTCTCTCTCTCTCTCTCTCTCTCTCTGGTTCAAAGTATGGATGCATGCAAACTTCTTTGATTTACATATTCATTTTTACTCTTAATGAATAGTCTGAAATTTTATTTGAAGGCGAAGAAGGGTGAACCAGAGAGCACACCTGATGAGATCCTGTCAATGGTGAAATCACTAGCTAGCCCTCCCCATCGCCTTCTCTTGTTCCTTCAGCAGAGTAGTGTGGAATGGTGCTCATCACTCTGGTTGGATGCTATTCGTGAAATCGATCCATCATTCAGACGGACTATTATTGTTGTCTCCAAGTTTGATAACCGACTCAAGGTACAAATATCATGGAATTAATTACCCTGTGAAAGGGGAAAAAGAAGAAAACGCTGTCCCCGATGTTAAGAAAATTAATTCTTGCAGGAGTTCACTGACCGGTGGGAAGTGGATCGTTATTTGAGTGCAAGCGGATACCTTGGGGATAACATTCACCCATTCTTTGTGGCCCTGCCAAAGGACAGGGGCATGGTTTCAAGCGAGGAATTCCGCAGGCAAATTTCCCAGGTCGATACAGAAGTCCTCCGTCATCTGCGTGATGGCGTCAATGGAGGATTCGATGAAGAAAAGTTCAGGCCCTTCATCGGTTTTGGCTGTCTAAGGGAGTATTTGGAGGCCGAGCTTCAAAAGAGGTACAAAGAAGCTGCACCAGCAACATTAGCTTTGCTCGAACAACGCTGCAGTGAAGTAGCCAACGATGTAACCAGAATGGATTCCAAGATAAGGGCCACTTCCGATGTTGCCTATCTTCGAAAATCTGCAATGATACATGCAGCTTCTATCAGCAGTCACGTGGTGAGTAATATGATCACCCACCCTTGATCATGTTTGCATTTTCTCCCATGATTGTGCTTTTTTGCTCATATAATTGACATTAATAGAAAACATGGTCTTCTATTGTTGGTTAATGAAGGGGGCATTGCTTGATGGAGCGGCCGATCCTGCCCCAGAGCAATGGGGGAAAACAACCAATGAGGAACAGTCAGAGAGTGGTGTTGGGAGCTGGCCCGGGGTTACTGCAGATATAAAGCCGCCCAATTCCACCCTTAAGCTTTATGGAGGAGCTGCATTTGAGAGGGTAATGCATGAATTTCGGTGTGCCACATATTCAATTGAATGCCCCCCGGTGTCAAGGGAGAAGGTAAAAGTACTCTAAAGCTACTCTTGTGACTGGAAATTCGAGTTCTTGGTTTTCGCATTTAGGTTAGCAGGCTGATGCTCACAGTAGATAATGGCTTGGTTTTTTCTGTTTTTTAACAGGTTGCAAATATACTACTTGCTCATGCTGGCAGAGGTGGAGGTGGACGAGTAACAGAGGCAGCCGCAGAGATAGCACGTGCTGCTGCCCGATCATGGCTTGCTCCTCTTCTGGACACTGCTTGTGATCGACTTGCATTTGTTTTAGGAAACCTCTTTGACCTTGCTGTTGAGCGCAATTGCAGCCGTGACCCTTTGGAATGTAAGACGCTGTTGAACTCTCAATGTTCATCCCTTTTATTGTAAATTTTTTTTTATATAATTTGTAGAACTGATGACCATTGAGATATGTTGAAAATCAGTTAGCTGTACTACTTAACCAATTTCACGTTAGTACTCTATCCTCCTGAGGTAATTTAAGTTTGGAAGTATTGATTCATTGTGTCTTTTCTTTCATCTCCAGCTCTTATAATTTGCTGCTTCTGAAAAATTATAGGATCCCATCTGAATCTATTAGAAATCAATTGTGAACAAGATTCTGTTAGAAAAGGTTCAAAATAATCTTAGTAACTGTCCTTCTATGGTTCTGATGGTTGCCTTCCTTCTGTTTTTGTTTTTTATAACTGTTGCCTTTCTGTTATTAAAACTAGTAGTTTTAATCATGGGCATTAATCTTATTGGGCTCAGATGGAAGGAACAGTGGAGATATGGATGGGTATATTGGTTTTCATGCCGCTTTGAGGCATTCTTATAATCGCTTCATAAAGGATCTTGCCAGGCAATGCAAGCAACTAGTTCGGCACCACCTTGACTCAGTTACAAGCCCATATTCTCAGGTCTGCTATGAAAATGACTGCCTAGTAGGGTTTGGCCTGGGAGCAACATCCATCTATAAATTCAACCAAGCTCAAGTTGCTCCGTTTTGTATTGAGCTCTCTGATCGTGGAGCAACATTCAAAGATGAAATGATGGGCCAGGACCAGGAGAATATACCTCCGGAAAGGAATGCACAGCAAACCACACCAGGGAAGAACACAGAAGCTAAAGAAGCTCACCGGGAAAGCCAAATGACCGTACCTGAGACCCCATCTCCTGATCAGCCATGTGATGTGGTTTATGGAGCTAAGAAAAAAGAGAACGGAAACTGTATCGAGAATGTTGGAGGGGGGAGAAAACGGCACCCAAGGATGATGGGCAGCAGCAGAAATGTGGATCATCACCAACACCAAAATGGTGCTGGTCTTCTATTTGGAAACGGTGATATTAGCGCGAGATCGGGCTCAGCTTACTCAGATATCTGTTCTACTGCTGCACAGCATTTTGCAAGAATACGTGAGGTTCTCATCGAGCGAAGTGTGCCATCAACTTTGAACTCTGGATTTCTTACTCCTTGGTATGCTTTTCTTTAATCCAGAGCATGTACATGAGCATCCATCCATTCACTATAACATTCACTACACTCACTACACATCTCCCCCCCACCCCCCCACCCCCACATGATTTAAAAATAGAAGTCCAAGCATAGCTAGTTTAACTATTTTACGATAATAAGTGGGAAAAAATGTGAGAAACATGAGAAGGACTTGCTCGACATTTCCCTAGATTCTTACCCCCTTCTAAATTAGCTCCCTTTGTACGTGTTTTTGTGTATGTGAGCACAAAACTTTCTGGTTTTGCTAATTGGTAGAAGTTTCCTTATGGGTGAGCAAGGGACTATTGTGGTTCTTCAGTAATATGCACTCTTAAGGGGGTGTTTGGTTACTGTATAAGTCCCCATTTGTATACTTTTTTAGCAAATAAACTGATTCCAAGATTTTTTTTTTTTTTTTGTGAACATTCTTTCCCAACAACGTGAACTGCATTTTTTAGGCACCTTTCAAGCATAGTATACTTCTTCTCCCAAATAACACATGCAAGCTGACCAATGAGCTATTTTGTTTATAAGAGAGTCTATTTGCAAATTTTCCATGTACTTTGCATTCTTGAATTTTTCTGTTGCCATCATTGTACATAAATAATTGATGAAAACACCTGGTCTTGATGCTTCTCTGTGATTGTGTATTTTGTTTTCCATTGACACAGTCGAGATAGGCTGGTGGTGGCACTCGGTTTAGATCTGTTTGCAGTGAATGATGAAAAATTCATGGACATGTTTGTGGCACCTGGTGCGATCGACGTCCTTCAGAATGAACGCCAATCCCTCCACAAGCGCCAGAAGATACTGCAGTCTTGTTTGCAAGAGTTCAAAAATATTGCTCGAGCTCTTTGATGGAGTTTGATTTGTCGATAGACCCAAATAGGACCATCAAATGGGACTGGAGTTGTTTTGATCCCAATACTTCACATCTAGTGAACTCTGTTCATTATCAGCAGTGCAGTCCCCACATTGTAAACCATCTGAATGAACTATTATCAATTATTCATTCCAATCTTTCCTGAGCTTTGTATTAGCTGTAATCGCGTGATCTTCTCGACTGATCTCTCTTTCTCGGTCTCTTGTTGGCTGTTTATCAGTCAACCAATCATTTTACTATAAAGTATGCATTTTGAGATCCATCGATATTAAGTTGTCGATATAATTCATATGGTGAATGATATCATTCGAGAAAGAAGAGTCCCAATAAGTGCAAATTCATATTTCAACAGTCTTATTGAACTCTTTTGGGAAAAATGCAGAAAGTAAAAGCTTGGGGAAAGGCATAGAGGTATTCTTTGATTTTCAAGGTGCAATCAGACATAGAGACCCATTTCTTACATCCATTTCTTACACTCGGTGGTGGATGGGACCCACATGGAGAACATGTTGGACAATCCAACTATACATTGAGTTGTCATCGAAATGATGATCGCCGAAAGTTATGGTTTAAATGGATGATCTGAATTTTTCAAAATAAAGTCAAATTTTCTTGGGGTTAGGAATGTCTAAATTGACTGATTCATTGTGACGATGGTCGCCACAGTACAGACAACTCACAATAGAGTTGGAATGTCTAACATTATTTCTATGTGGGCCCCACCAACGGGTGTTAAAAGTCGATGTAAGAAAATGGGTGTGCCACGACGATTCAGGCTGATTTTTGGTCTCTCGCCGATCTTGGCATTCGAGAGAATGAAATGTTCAAGGTGCATGTCAAATTCCTAATGGATTTACCTAGGTATGCCGTGAACCAATGCATTTGAATTGGTTTATAGTGGGGTCCCACAATTTTCGGTGCTTGGTTACTTTCCATAAAGTGGGACCAATGTAAACTAATGCAGTGCCTCTGCATTCTCTTTAAATAAATCGCTGCACGCGGAACAAAACCTGTTGAATTATAATGCAAAAGTTATCTCGCCACATTCTCTCTCTCTCTTTTTCTGGCTCAAAATGCTCTCAAAGTCGTCACAACCATGGACGGAAAGCTCACAACATGACAACATCGTTTATGCAAGTCTCCTCTTCAAACTTGGGGATATACCAAGCAGAGCCTTAATAGACGCATTGTAAACTAATGCATCGTGTAGTTTACGGCTGGTTGGTAGCAATTCTGTGCTTTGATGGTCTATGCATTGCAAATAAATGCAACTTTTTTTAAATAAAAAAGATGTTTTTAATGATTATGTAGGCCCCACAATTAAAATCATATTGTCTGTAAAAAAAAAAAACCATTAAGATTGAAGTGACCATAAACTAATGCAGTGTAACCTAATGCAGAGCCGAAGAATGCATTTTGCAAACGAATACAAATGCATTCATTGGCGGCCTACAATATAAGTTTACAGAGTTTTTCTGAATTACTACCAAGCAGGCGTAAACTACGTGGTACATTAGTTTGCAATGCATTAATTTACGGCTGTTTGGATAGCTATCAAGAAAAACTCTGTTTGTAGTTTGCAGGAAAATGTTTGTCATTGCAAATAGTTGAATGGGAAAATATTCGTATGGTTGGGGACAGGAGAGCTGTTGGGTGAGACCAACTGTTGGTGATCACGAATTGATTTCGGTCTGTATCCATAGCTCAACTTTTGGCATTCTACGCTGTAATTATGACTAGGCACTGGGTTTGATCCTGACTTTATTCACCAAGAAAAAAAGGAAGCAAACATCGGGAATCAATCTGGGCCCTCCACATTCGAGAATTATTACACCAAAATCATTGGTTTGACTTCTATTACTTCTCATCATCATATGGCCAATACACTCTCTCTTTACAATCTCCAAATATGTCAAAAAGTACAGGAATATATATCTATTTATCTACCAAAAATACCCCTGTATTTGGTGAATTTGTCATTTGACCCTTGATTTTTTTTCAATCTTTCCCTCTGTTGAAAACTCGAAATTGGATTTTGAGTTCAATGGCCGGTTTCTTGGAGTCTTGCTAGTATAGGATCGGGACCGGGTCATATACAAATAAGATTCTGACCCGACCCCAGGGTGAAATCACACACCAAAAATCAGCCTGATTGGTGACTTCTAGCCATTGGATTTGAGGTTTTGGCCATTGTGGGCTTCGAACTCAATATGAAGCCCATGATGAAAAGAAGCTCACATCTAACTGCTAAAAATCATCAATCGAGCTGACTTTTGGTGTGTAGGTCCACCAAGGGGTGGGTAACATTCATGGGGTCAGTGGGCCTGAAAGAATGTCAGGTGGCATTATGAGGAGGGGTCTTATAGAACCTGGTCCTACCAGGTTTCTTGATAAACAACATCCGACATCAATGGCCGACTCTGAGGGTGATTTTCAACTGAGTCGGAATGGCTACAAAACCAAGGTACATTGTTCATATAATTCCACCTGTGTGTTACACAAAAATTACCAAACTGCCACGTACCATTTAACAAGGAGAGTTTTTTAAAGATAATTTAATCTAGTTTGCTTTAGTAAGTTTAAAGTAATGGTCGCTAGGGATTTGCAGAAACTAGAAAATGACAAGAGAATGTCCATATTTTTTTTTAATTATGTGACAAATTCTGTGACCATTTTGATCATGACCGGCTGTTGGTTATCAGGTGTGACAACTTCCAACTTCTAAGGAGCTGCAACACACATAAAGCCGTTGGATCAAGATCTGAAAACATTTTCAATTCAAAAAAAAAAATAAAGGGTTTTCCATAAATCATGCTCCTCAAGTTAGTTGAGTTGTATGAGCTGAGAAATCAAACTTTTGATTTTGTGTCACCAACTGTTTCATAGTGATATCAGTAAGAGGCCATAAGGACTAGTTACTGTTAAGGGATCCGAGAATAAAACGCAGTGCAAGTAGTTCGTTCATGGACGGATATTCTGGCTACAAATTTAGTATAGTTGGTCTAATCACAATGCACTGCCCAGTTAATTTAAACTAAGAATCTTTCGTGTTCATACTTTGCAAGTAAGCGTATTTATGCGCGACATATCAAATCACGTTATTAATAATACGATGGTGAAGTTAGTTTGCTTGTGTTTTAATCAAATTATGTGGATAATTTATTGTTAATCCATTACAATTGCATGTATGGAATTTGTTAGGAACTCCACACCAATTACTTGATTTATCAGAATTTCTAGATGGGAGGTCTCCTCTTGTAGTGGTGTAGCATGGATATGTGGCCCCCCTCCTCATTTTTCTCAATATTATTTTACTAACCACAAACCAAGGTTTAAAAGTGTCCGTTATAACGCTATAACCGACTGAGGGTGTTACCGTTTTTTCCGTTATAACGCCCCGTTACAACAGATTGTAACTGATAGGGCCAAAAAAACGGAAAAAAATGGGAAAATAACTGCACTAAAATTCAAATTTCAAATTTTCAATAAAATTTATAATGAAAATAATGGATTTTTTTAACAATTTTTTTTACAGAAAATAATGGTCGTTATTTTCTAAGCGTTTCAATGTTTTACATAACGTAACGGGTAGGTCTGAATCCGTTACACCGGCTGTTATTTTCGTTATAAAGGTCGTTTTTTATACCATGACCTAAGATATTGAAGAAACTATGTTGGAATATTTTTGCTATTACTTGGAAAACCTAAATGGTACTTTTGCCAACACGATTAAGGAAATAGCATCTAGGTCATAGCTTGGAGATATCTTTGGTCAAAAATCAACCCAATAAGATGACGTAACCATTTGATCAACGTGATAGATCAGATTCACCCATCAGGTGGCCGACCCCCTTAACGCTTGGTATGTATACAATACAAGTAAGTAAGACAAGAATTCCAATACACCCATATATGTGGAGCGTATATCTCTCATTCATCTCAAAAATCAATTTCGATTAACCAGCCAGTCCAGCAATCCACACCGTTCAATTGAAGGAAAACTCATATTAGAGATGCATGGAAACATCTGATCTCAATGGCTGTATGTGTCTCCATCGTCAAACCAGTCAGCGTCAGGCCTGGATGTCAATGCAAAATGTTGAGACTTTTTGACTTCTTCTTCTTGTTCCGATGAAAATTTCAACAACAGCCAATGGGGGAGTCTTATTGTATAGACTCTATAGAGTAGTTTTGGTGTCAGCCTTAGGAGAACGTTCTCTCTAGGTCGACATGGTCCTCGAGATTCACGTCATACGAACCCGGAGACTATTCAACGGTCTAGACCGTAGGGAGAAGGTCCTCTTGAGGCTGACAGTCGTAATTTGCCTTAAAACCGTCCGGCATTTGTTTTTCAATACCCAATCAAAACCAACCACACCAAAACAAAGAAAAACCACTTTCCTGAAACCAGAACAGCTGAACGAAAGAAAGAAGAAAAAAAAGGAAAAAAAAAAGATAAGAGAGAGACAACCAACCAAAACCAAGCTCATCTCATCAACATCAAGTATCAACCTTGTTCTTCACAAATCTCTCTCCTCTTCTTCTTCTTCTTCTTCTTCTTTTTCTTCTCTACCCAAACTTACCCAGACACATATTTTCTCTCTCTCTCTGAATTCTGAAACCCATTTCTGTCTATCACAGACTCACAATTCTGTAGAAGGTAGAAACAGACCCATCAATGAAAAACTCATCAAAACCAGAAGAGAGGGAGAACCCATCTCTTCAAACCTCACCAAACAATAGTAGCATCAGCAGAAGCAACAGCAACAGCAATGGAGTTCAAATCCAAACCCCTCCCTTGACGCCAAAACCCATCTCGAGATCTGAAACTAACCCATACCCAACAACCTTCATTCAAGCAGACACCTCATCCTTCAAAAAAGTAGTCCAGATGCTCACCGGATCATCAGAGACCACCAAACAAGCATCAAAGCCCACTACCAACGTCGATCCATCGTCGAAGAGCGTCATCCCTCCGATCAAGACTGGGCCCAAGAAACAGGGGTTCAAGCTCTATGAGAGGAGGAACAACCTGAAGAACCTCAAGATCAGTCCTTTGATGTCCGGATTTGTTCAAACTTGTGGGTTTTCGCCTAGGCAGGCAGAGATCTTATCGCCCAGTGTGCTGGATTTTCCTTCGCTTGTGCTCAGCCCCGTTACGCCGTTGATTCCAGACCCATTTAACCGGTCTCCAACTCCTTCTACTACTAGTAATTCGATCGGCAATTCATCGGTGGAGGAGGAGAGAGCGATTGCAGAGAAGGGATTTTATTTGCACCAATCGCCGATTACGACTCCGAGGGACTCAGAACCTCGGCTATTGCCGCTCTTTCCGGTGACTTCGCCTAGAGTTACAGATTCTTCTTCTTGAAAAGATGTTATTTGTGTAATCATGTAAGCTTATATTTGCTTTTGTAGAGGAGGATTGAATAATGCTTAACGATTATTTGCAGAGAGATATACACATCTTTGCTTCAATTCTACAATTTGATTTTTCATTTTTTTTCTCTTTGGTGAGCTATAAGTATGGGACGAAATATCTTAGTATGGATTTTTATTTTTTTTTCTGTGGGTGTTTGTCTTTCTTTTTTCCTTCATATTTCAAGGATACTTCTAAGGATTTATGAGAAAATCAACTCTCTCTCTCTCTCCGTCTTTACTTGGTTTGAAGTTTGAAGTGGAGAGAGGAAGCGTACCATTTTAGTATTGCGGATATATGGAGGGTGATGGGGGAGGTTTACACTGTATCACTGGCTAAGTATCAGGGCCAGCTGTCAGAAGGGAAGTGGGTGGATGGATGGATGGGGCAAGGAATCTTGGCACTTTTCTCTTTGACGAGGGAAAACGCCAAGGCCAGGCGGACATTGTGGAAAAACTGAGTTGAGTGGGGGAAGTAGATCAGAAATTCACGGACCAAGTACTGTTCATTATATGATATACTGCATTCTTTTCGAAAGGCTACGAAAATTGATGGGGTTGGTCCACAAAATGCTCATTTGATCTTAGGAAGGTCCACAGGAACAATCAAATGGTGGTACGCATTCTCCCTCGTGGGTATGATAACAAGAGGACATCTAGCAGCACTACATGTGGCACACGTCCAGGAAGGATTAAAAGGGACCTACCAAGAGACGGCCGCAATGAATATATGAGCAAGTAAGCTGAATAATTGATCAAACTAGATGATCCAGGCCATCTCCTCAACCAAATTTTCCTTGGATTTTTTGGGTTTGTTTTTTTGTACACGAAAAGGAAAAAAAAAAGTATGAACATATTCAACACTCAGTAAGTTGGATAAAAAACAGAGAAGAAAAGAAAAGGAAGAACCCCATGATCAGTTCTCAACGATCTTTAAAGAAGGAAAAGAAAAGAAGTTCAATGTTCTTCAATTAAACACTCGATTGATGTAAGAATAAGAAGAGTTAAAGCAAGTTGGATGAGTAAAAATGCAGGTCTTTTCTTGGATGGAGACACGAGAAAAGTTAAGTGAGGAGTGAGACTCGTTACGACGACGATGATGATTCAAAGGAAGAAAGAAAGAAAGAAAGAGAGATGAAAATGGCAAACCAGAAAACGTGGACTGCCTCTTTTGTTTCGCTTTGAGGGTGTAGGCCCCCAACCGTCCGTGCTCATCAATAGAAACTTTGATGTGCAGTGGGTGGATGACATCGTTTGCTTGGTAATCATTATCATCATGATCAACAACATCACCTTCTTAATAGAGAGTGGGGTGGCCCAAGGGGAATTGAACTTAGGACCTCCTGCTTAGGAGTGGGGTCATTGCCATCTCCACCTGAACTCCAAACCCGGCCAACACTATTAATTTAACCGTAACTCATACTCTCAATACCATTGTTTACAAGTCCATCCGGAATACACTGCGATGGCACTCCAAACACCTTAGACCTTTAGAGTTAAGAAAGATGAAGAACGAGATCAAAGATTTTAGATGTAAAGGACTTTGGATGCAATCGATGCAGAGGGCTCTTGTGGCCCTACAAAATTTTGTTATAAAATTTGGTAATCATAGAGAGGCTCGTATATTGTCTCATGTGAACAGTACTTCGATCTCTTTGATATTCAAATTGAGTCTAGGTTTGTTGTATCCCAAAGATAGTGTTTCAAAAGAATTCTTTGGTGCGCGCATGCAGGAGGCTCCAACTATCTGTAAGATAGAGATATCTCTCTCGAGCCTAGAATCAATAATTTTTTCGTTTTGGTATATTTGTTAACTTTATCTATTTCTAGTAAAATAAAAATTACAAACCGTAAGTAATAATTCCAACAACTAAAAGTCATCGATCAATCGAGCTAATTTTGGGGTGTTGTATATTCACTAAGGACTTGACTAAACATTCATGTGGTCAGTGGGCCCAAAAAATGCACTAGGACCGGCCACTGATCGCCTGGATCGAAAAGTGGCTGGTTCAAAACTTTTTCTGGTCTAGTGATCCCCCATCCTGGCTATCTTCTGCTATAGCCAAGGACGGGCGGGGGTCCTTTTGTTGTTTAGTTTTTCGTTGGTTTTATGGATAGACTTTGATTGCAAAAATAATTTTCCAAATCTTATGTATCTAATTACCTATTCATGCAAAGGTACCATATAATATTGGATGATTTCGATTATCCAATAAAGTTAGTTTATGGGTTGGGATGGGAGATCTCTTAGGCTGCGCTTGGTTCACATCAAATTCAGATTCCATGTTCTTTTTTTTTTTTTCTTCTTCATTTGGCAATGACAATTAAAAACTCAAAAAATTCCCAGAAAAAGTTATTACAGCTCGATGATACGGCTATTAAAGAGTGAAGGGAAGCTCAAGCAAATTATACCATATATATTTGAGGAGAGAGGGAACGATTTCTCTCATATGAAGATGCCTATAAGCTATTTTGCCGTATCCTGTGACCACGCATTCTTGCACGACATTGAAAGAAAGGGATGAACATGAAGAATGTTACCTAATTGGAAAGAGATGATGAGGAAGGAGTTGCCATGGTCAATGTTATCAACCCAGCCCAGCCGATCGAATCGGTGACCCAGTTACAAAATCGGGTTGGGTTGGTCCTGACCCAGTAATCCTTGAAAAAAACGTTCACATTCTTGTTACCTGCTTGACCCGGCCAGTTGAACGGTGACCCGATTGACCCATACACAGGTTGAACCGTACCGGTGATTCAGGGTAGTCCACCAAGGGCAGGGCCAAACATTCATGGGTCAGTGGCCCCAAAGAGTTGCCATATGGTGGTTTGAACCATGAATTTACCTATCTTGAGATTTAGTTGGTGAGGTTCCTTTTTTACAGGTCGAAGTACAAAACCGCAATGATCAGATGGATCCTAACGGTCCAATGTATGGATTTTTCTCACGACCTTTGACCATATAGTTTAAACTTTTGAGGCCCAGCTATAGCCCATACAAGATGTAACTAAGAAAACAACCTTATTGTGCCAAAGCCAGCAGCATCGTATATCATACAAGAAAAAAAGTGCAATCTGAGGTCGTCTTAATTCTTATTGCACCCACCCGTATCACATAACACTTAACACAGACCTTAATTAATTACCTACGTGAAATAATACTAAGTGTGAAAACAGCGTACCATATTAAATTGAGATCATTCAAAGAGGTAGAAACAATAATGGCAAAGGGATTATCGGATGAGGATCGTAATTCCCGTAATAGTTGTAGTTTTTTTTTTTTTTTTTTCTAATTTTTTTCTCTCTTTAGTTGAAATTCCTTTGGCAATGTGTGATGGCGCTGCATCTGCGCTTGTAAGGATTAGCCTTTGATGCTTTCCCGCAACCGTAGTAGGAGTGGCCACGACGGTTGCAAGGGACCCTGTTTTTCTTAAGGGCGTCGTAGCTTATAAATCTTGAACCTCGAACCAGGGATCGTCGGCTGATCTCAGACTCCATCATCATCTCTTCCTCCTGATCGATGAACTCGCCGACGAAAAGACCGTTACGTGTCTGCGAAGCAGTGAGTCCACTGGCCCCACGTGCACCAACGGAGAAATGGGTCAGACCCCATTTGAGATCCATAATGGAAGACTCGGCCAACAAGGCCAAGACCAGGAAGAGGAGGATCAGCAAAAGACGAAAAGCCATGCGGGGTAGCGACGATTAGATGGATGGTAGTGGGCAAATGGCTACACTCTTTTACAAATGAGAGATCGAGAAATAGATGTTGATGCCCTTGTCTCCACCCTTCCTGACTGAGGAGGGGAAGAGAAGGTGAGGAGAAGGTGAAGGTTGGTGGTGGCGATATCTTTGCTAACAATATTATATTTGGCGAGATTAAAGTTAAGAGACGCGGTGGTTTGTGTGATTCAACGTTTATTACGCGAAGCCTTTTTTGGTCACGCGCGTTTGTGTGAGCCACGTGGCCCATCTACAAACCCAATATCTAGCCGTTGGATTTGAATCCTTTTCAGGGTTGTTTTTTAGCCATGGGATTCGAGCTAGAATTATTTTGAGTACTCAGATCCAACGGGTAGAAATCACCAATCAAGATGATTTTTAGTTAGGATGGGTCAAACATCCATTCGGTCAGTGGTCTCTAAGAATTTGCAACGTGAGTCAAACAACTGTCCGGGACGTCCGTGAACAAAAATGGACTCATTACGCGGAGTGTAATTCATGTAGCATGCATATAGGAGGGTGTACGTGCTCGTTTCCTGATGCTTGATGGAGGTTGTTACTGTTGGGGTTATTAACAAGCCATGAGGCCCATGACCATGGCCCATTGGCTCTATACCCTTGTTTTTAGTTGATAATTTCTTATTAAGCCACCTGTAGTTAGATGCTTAAAGCTACCAAAATCATTAAGATAGTCAAAGCATGAGGTCACAACAGGAGCTGGCGAATCCAAGCCATCCATCTCATAGGCAAACCAAAGAAAATTCTTGCTGTCAACGGCTATCAAAATACTATGTGGTGGAACACACTGTTTAATTTCGGGCCGACAGATCCTGAATGTTTGGCCCATCACTTCTTTGGGAGTCCATTTTTGGTCCCTTGATTTCGTCATGGTACATGTCAAGTGTACAGACCAAGATGAGTCACTAAAGCAAGTGACAAAAAAATCAGCTTGACTAATGATTTCTAGCTGTTAGATTTGAGCACCCAAAAAAAAAAAAAAAATCAAATCCAAGGGCTAGAAATTACCCCACAAAATGTTCAAATCTAATAACTGGTAGAAATCACGAATCTATTGGATGGGCTATAGCCCAAAAATCAAGTTGGTCAAATGATCCTTACCGTCCGATGTATGGAGTTCCTTTAAGACATTAAACTCCAATGGATTATAGAAAAAATAACAATTCAATGGATGAAGTTGCTGCCACTCGATTACATCCTCCCCATGTCTATACCGTAGGTTGGTCTTCAGGATTCAAAACCACACAGAAATTCCTGGGCGTGCCTGAGCAAAAGATGGCTCAGACCCTCCCCTTTGAGCGATCGACATGTACCCCCTAAACTTGTCCAATCCAAAATGGAGTCGCACTCTCTTTTGGGCCTACAAAGCAACTCCTTGGTGGTCCTGCACCAAAAAATCAGCCTGATTGGTGATTTGATTTATTAGCTGTTGGATAAATCACCAACAAAGCTCCAATAAACACGGGTATAATTAAATCACCAATCAAGCTGATTTTTGGTGTGTAGGTCCACCAAGAGGTGGGCCAGATCTCTAGATCCAAGGGTGAGAACGTAAGGACATGCAAGAAACCCTGTCATGTTGTGTGTTTACTCCAACCTTTGGGAAAATTTCAATTGGGGCATAGAATTCGAGAAATATAGCGTTGCATGGAGAGAGGAGTTTTGCACTAGTGTTGACTTGTACGCAAAAGGTGGGTTCTGAGATGCCATTTGTGCACCCTTGACCATGCAATTTGTCAGCTCTACTTCTAGAAAACATACATAAAAATATATCGAAAGTAGACTTTTTTTAGGTGTGATTCCATGAGTTGGATTCAAACATTTTTTTTATATACTAAATCTAACGGCTAGAAATCATCAATCAAGCTGATTTTATGTGTATGGACCAAGCATCGATCCATGCGATCAATGGGACCCAAAAAAAAAAAAGGTGTTACGGAGGGTCACTAATCGCTGACTGCATGAGATCAGATGTCCATGCATAAAGAAATGTTTCTAATTAATACACATGAAAAGAAAGAAAAATAATTTATTGATTAATGAACCAATTAATTTGCTCCTAATTAATTAATCATGGAAAACAAAACCCTAAACCCTAAACCAAACTCACAATGAATCCATACACAAAGTAGTGAATCTTTGAATCTAAAAAGAGGCAACCAAAACCCTAGTCACTAAAAGAGAGACTCCTGAAACCATAGCAAAGGAGGATATAAAGGCAGGTGAAGAAGAAGGAGCTGGTACTGGTACTGGTACTGGTACTGGTGCTTGAATATCTGAAGGACTACCCGTCGGCGTTGCTGTGATAGCCATTGGAGAGGGAGATGGAGATGAAGGAGACATGTGAGGTGGACGACTGATCTTGTGGCTCACAGCCAAAACAACGACGATTAGCTTCTGACCCTTCTCACAATTACCGGCATTGCCACTTATGAAGAAGAATGGACCCGATCGGTCCAACTTGAACATCGAATCTCCATCTTCCAGATTCTTTATAGGCTTCTCTCTATTGCATTTATCGTAGTCCTCTTTGCTCACAACAAACACAGAGTCTGATCCCTTCGTATACTTAAAAACTACAAAAACAACAATACCCCCAACAAACAAATTGCATCAATCCCAAGAAATCTATGAAGATTAATTAACAGATATAGTGATCGATCGAGAAAGAAATTTACCTAGGGTATCATTAACTTGAAACCTGTTCTCTCAGCCCAGTGGTTGAAGTTCTCAGATGGGTTCAACACCCAACCATCTCTCCCACCAACATAGAACTTATAAGCTTCAGATGAGTAGAGAAAACACATTAAAATCACGAACATAATGCTGAGAAAGTTCTTGAACTCCATGTCTGTATATATATATATTATCTGAGGATATATATAGAGCTTGGAAGGTTATTGAAATAGAAGAGAAAGAACTCACAGAGCTATTGTTCAGAGAGAGAGTGAGTGAGAGTGAAGTGTGTTTTCTCGTGTGTTGATACCTGATATATAGATATAAGAGAGAGACAGAGAGAGAGAGAGAGAGAGAGAGAGAGAGAGAGAGAGTCTCTCTGATGAGGTTACCGTTGGCAAGGTGGAAATTTGGAAACTTGGCTGCTAATTCGTTACGTGTAATAAATTTGCTGCCGTTCCAAGGAATTTTATTCCCAGCTAGCTGTGTTGCATTCCGCTGGGTCCATCATATCCGCCTCGGGAGAAAAGTTCTCCTTAAGGTCCAAGCCATTGCATGGTCCTCAGCTTCACAGCACACAAATCCTGACCATCGAAGGACTGCTGGGACCTTAGGGAGGACGTTCTCCAGAAGCAGACAACAATCTATTTTTGGTAATTAACTTGCACGTGGCAACAACTTAAGACTCAACGGTTGAAAATATTTAATTTTATTCAAAATACATAAATCTCTTAGATATAAACAAGGTGAGTCAACGATCATTCTTATTTAATATTATTTGCGACCCGTTAATTATAACGGACATAACAGTACTGTTAAGTGTTATAACATTATAATGGACCATTTAAAGCCTTTGTTTAGACATTATATTAATGGTCCCACATAATCAACATCTTAAAATCCATGTTTTTTTTGTGTACAGGAGCTAACGGTAACCGCCATATAAAGGAAATTACTATTTTAAGAAAACATTTTACTTCTTTAAGAACACCAATATTTTATTGCTGCATTTTTTTTTACGGAAGTTTCCCTACGCACAACTGGGTAAGTCAGGAGGCCCATGAGTCTCGAACACACGATCAGAGGGAGCGTTTCTATCGTGGTTCTGCCGCTGCAATTGATAAATCAAAATCTAGTTTGAAAGTAGCTAAATGATAGTAAGAAAAAAAAATGCTGCTGTGGAAGACATAAAATGTGCTCTTCATATCTGGATTCTGCATGTTCCCAAAATAATTTTGTTTATTTATGAAACTAAGCACTGACTTTTGAGAACAGTTGTTTATCTATCCCAGTTTTAGTATATACTAGTTTGGTGGCCCATGCCCTCGGCACTCCCCGTCAAAGCATTTGCCAAAATCAGGTGTGAGTGGCTGAAATCCACCATCCATTTGGGGGGTAAGATCTCGACCTTTCTTTGTTGAAACAGAGCGGGTATAAGTGGGGAGACGGCGTCCCTGTTTTGTTATATAGATTTTAATGAAATTTTTAGTTATTAATAGTTAATGGTTTTTCACTTACCAAAAAAAAAAAATTTGTAGAAATCAGAAGCAACTATAGGGGTAACCAGGAACAACTCAAGATACATTTCAATGGCTCGCACAGTCGCTGACAACACTTGGTATAACACCCTTCCTAGTCCCTTAATGCAACACCTACTAAGCAGCCCTGGGCTTCCTCTTCTTTGGTGAGGGTTTAACAAGTACTCGGATTAAAATAATCACACCATGATTCCCACAGGTCAACGAGTTCAACAGTTGGCGAGAGCATAAATTTTTATCGGCAAAATAGTGAGCATAATTTCCAGCGGATTGGTATCAGCGACCACCTTTCTGCATCTTGAATCTGGAGACTGGCTTTGAAGGATTTGAAACGGTCGACTATGAAAGCCAAAAAAATCATTAGAAGTGAGATCAATGAATAAACAAATAAACAGCACTTTCTGTGTCAGATGAGCAGAACCACCTGAGATGAAGCTGCAGTTTGGCCTGACGGTTTAGTTTGGATACCTTGGGTGTGCTCAACGATGGAGCCTGTAAAGGCCTGCACGTGAAAATAAACAGGAACCTGTAAAAGCCTGCAGGCTTATGAGGTAAACATTTTTCCTCACAATAACGACACAAGATACAGCTAAAATTTAGAACCACCACTATACATGCCTGAATACGATTAGCGCTTGTTTTAGAAGTATGCCCTGTAGTATTATCCTCAGAAATCTGTGAAGCAACAATGGATACATTTATTGTTAAATGTGCTTGGTCCCATGTGTATAGCCAAAGAGAGTAGGAAAATGAAACATGCCTTCTGAGAATCAGCACCAGCTTTAGGAATATGGCCAGAACCCTGCAAAAAGTGAGAATCTCAGAAACTACCATACCTTGTAAAACTGGAAGGCAAGTGAGAATCGCAGGACCACCGCTTACATTACATACCAACAATAGATTTCTAGAGACTTCAAATTAAATAATATGTTGGCTATCTACAATGTTTATAAATCTACACACTTCAGCATCAGATTCAGATCCCAGAAGTACATACGTTATCCCATGCCAAAAACAATGAAAGCATTTGCGCCAAAATTGCCATGGACCACATGAAAACAAATGAATGATACCTCAAATTTTGAAGTAGACACTGCATGAACCTTCTCCTTTGATTCAGGATGCAGCAAAGGCTTCTCTGTAACATTGGACTTCTCCATATTGTATGCCAAACTTTTGCTCTGCAAAGATTCATCTTAAAATAGAATATGATACAGAAATCAGTATAGCAGTGATGACATGTTGAAATACACAGAAATATGCCATCATACGAGTTCCAAAGGAAGATGGCATGATTGCGGATTGCAAATAGTCAACATCTGTTGTCCAAGTCCAATCAATTGCACAGTCCCTTAAAATCGACCAGAATGCAGCAACAGTAGGACAAAACAGAAACTATCAAAAACGAATCATTTGGTCCACATGAAGTGTTCAGTAACAAATGTGCGGCATCTTGCTTCATGACATAGTTTAGGAGCTCAACAGAATTAAAGATGATATCAAACTATCCATATAGAGAAGAGGAGTGCATGAGTATCTGGTTGACAAAGTGAAGTCACAAAAGCATCCCTTCCAAAGAAATTGGATGACCACAAAAGGCAAATATGGTTGTATTGTGTCTAGCAAATTCCTGTAATGTGCTGTTTTTTTTATATTTGTCATATCCTATTTGTTGCCCCATGGGGTTACAACATCAATTACATAAACGAGGATTACTACCATACTTCCACTGACCTTCTTTATGTATATTTGTGTCCACCTAACTTATGTAGGCTATCATTTCCTCAAACACGAGATACAAAATCAAACCAAATATATGGATCCAGATTTAACATGTGTAGACTAACCCTTCCTCTCTCAACACCCTGGACTAGGTCTGTCAATGGATCGGATCAACCCGACAATCCAATCTGATAATTTCGGGTCCGGAACTACCTATATTCTTATCAGATTGGGTACCGGATCCATGTATGTTGATCCAATTTCTTATCGGATCGGTACCGGATTGAGCATGTACCGATCCGGTACTGATCCGATTTCTTATCAGATCGGTACTGGATCGAGCATGTACCAATCCGGTACTGATCTGATATATAAAATTATTATATTAATGAAATATGATATAATGTGTTTTAAATAAATAAAAAGATAATTTTACCCTTTTATATGTATTTTTTATATCATTATCATACAATACTTCAATTTTGAATGGATAAAATATATAATTATAAATTTATTTTTTGACTTAGTTGATCAGATCGGGTCCAAAAATCTATTCTATCTATCGGATTAGTTCCGGATCACGATAATGTGATCCGAACTCTTAACAGTTCGCATCTGGATTGGCATATTTTCTTATCGGATCAGGTCTGGATCAGCACTAATCCGACTCGAACCCAACAGCACTACCCTGGACGTTGCTCCATAAAGACTTGCCCCTTGACATGCAAAAGGGCATATTACACATCCATCTTATATAGCTCTAGGCCCTAACATCGATTACAAGAGTCTACCTGGATAACAATACTGGAATGGTGCACGGTAGCCACAGGACTCCTCTTGTTGGAGTAATATGATAATGGACTTATTATGTTGTCATGACTAAGGATTTGAACCCGAATGATAATAATACTTGTGATTAAGACCAGCAAGAAGCTCAACCCTCAAGGTAAGCCAGTTCTCTATTCCACCACATCCTCGGGGAAAATGAAAAATGGGCTCGTGGTAAATCGCTCCTCCCAAAATACCACAAAGTGCCAATTAATGACTGCTCCCGCAGGCCAAACTAACTAATCTACTGATATAATTGACAAGAAAAGGCTAGGTAATGTCACTGAAGATTGGAGGATGGCACTGCCTAGAGACCCTCCTTCATTTTCAGAAGGAAATTTATGTGGCTCCATCAAGTACATCAACCAAGATTTACTAATGTAATTTCTTACCTTCCCATTTTTCATAACCTAAGTCATAAACCGGTGGTTGCCTTGATTTTTACCATCAATATTCCATCTCCAGCTTTCCACAAGCAAGCATCTTTGTGGATTTGAACCATTCCTAACAATTTTTAAGTTCAACCTAACTTCAGTGACTATCACACCAGCGTTCTAGATTTAAAGACCCAAAACAACCGTCCCCTAACTTCAGGTACTAAGGTCCACAACATGAGCAGGGTCAAAATATAGATGTATTCCAGATCTATGATATCATTATGTTAAAAAGTCAATCACCAAGTGAGCTTAAATGAGAAAATAAAATAGGGATCTAATGCAGATTAAGCCACTATTGCCAATAAGAACAAAAATATTAGCTGAGAAACGATATTGAATAATCACTACAATGTCCTCATTAAACAATTCAAAAAGAAATAACTCCAGGCCTACTCTCAAAAAATAATAGGAGAGAAGACCCTGAACCCAAACTTCATCTAAAGAGAAATTGATAGACCATTATACAAGACTAATGAGCTTCATTTTGAACACACCAAAGCAGGAAAACACAAGACTTAGATTGATTAAGGTCTGCTAAATGATTTCCTTCAAGTAGCCAAGCTGGTTGCCACACATCTCATCTAAACAACAACCAAGTGTGTTTAAGAAGCTGACCTTTGGGCACAAGATGCACTTTTAAATCTTCAAACTGCGTTGTGGAATTCCAAACAAACACTTAATGAGTTCCCTAAGGATATCCTCATTTTACACAACTATTATCTGCAAGGGACAAAAAAGAACCTGATGCAAAGATAACAACATAAGATAAAATTGGAGTTGCTTACAGTTGACGGATCAGCAAAATCTTGTTGAGAGTGATCTCCTTTCAGAGGCTTTTTAGCCGTTTTAGCATACAGATTTTTATGCTTCGACTGCTCTAGTGGATCCCTAAGCTGATGCTCCTGTCCCACCAATAAAAGGAACTTAATTAGCTTCGCTAATTAAGTATACAATGCAACTCTGATGTATGCATGGTCACTAGCCATTTGTTCCACACCTTTGCCCAAGAGGCGAGAGTTTAAAACATTACCTCTGAAATTTTGAGTCTTTTATCAAAATAATGCTGATTTATCGAGCACCCAAAATCAGCTTTAGTGTCCTCGTCTTCATCACTAACATTAACACTTTCAGCTGCAATTTCAGCTGCAAGTTCTTCTTTCTCGAGTTCATCAAACCTGGACATGATTCGAGCATATTCTTCATCTTCAGCAGAAACTTTTCCGTTGGCCGCATCAGAAGAACCTATGGAATTTGGTTTGGGTAAACATGAAATTTTCAAACAGCATGAACTTCTCAAACAATTGAAAGTTGAGGTCCCGTATTGCAGGAAAATTAAGCTCCAGAATGTACATGTATCAAACAGGAAAAGTACATATATCTGTCCTTTTACATTACTGTGAACAATATATAAGCATAAAGTTATCCACTAGAACATCAATAACAGTGCCTAATCTCACAAGACCAAAGCCTAAAAAGCAAAGGAATGCAGCAGTATCACTCCATAATCCAGAGAATGAAACCATTCCTGCCAATAATAAACTCATTATCAAAACATAATGACATTGTTGAGCAATTGCTGTCATTTTTGGAAAAGTGAAAAAGAAATCTTGACACTGACAATGGCAAATTTCCCAGACGAGATGGATCAGTCAACAGAGAAACCAGAGTTTGTTGGTATTATAATACCTTTATGTAGCCTCACAATATTGTTCAATCCTATTTGTGGGCTCTATCGTTGTGAAGATTACTCTTCTTATGCATTATCTTGGACAGAGCGTAAGGCTTCAGGGTTATTACGCCTTGTAAACATGATAAATCATATGAGGGATATAGTAGATAAAGTGGATAGTCCGTATAATCACACTTAGGACCGAACGAGAAAGAGGATTTCCTTTCCAAAGAAAGTGCTCATGGGAATTTTTTTGTACATTGTATTGTAGATGACATCACCTAGTTTCTTTTTTTAAATCTTAATAAATTCTCTTATTACCGATAAAATAATGGCCCTCAATATTCTAGCTAAGCCATGTCCACGAAATCATCCATGCCACTTCCACGATATGGTCCACCACAACCTCAAGCATAGCCTTGTCCTGAAGCAACAGGATTGTAGCTTGGCAAACATCAAAGACATCTATGCGATTTTATGTGTTTTGTAATTGTATAAGCCCTTTAAGCACATAGATTCGTCAAAAACACCTAGTAAAATTGGTAGCTAATTGTGTATCTCGATATAACATGTTGCAGGATGTACAGACAAATCCATCCAAAGGATCCAGCAAATACTGAATTTGAATTAGCAGTAGAACTTGCCTAAAGAATGAAATTTAAACCAATTACGGAAAAAATGAAGTAAAATTTTAATTACTGCAAAAAAAGAAGATCTGCCTGCTTACATAATTGACTATATGAAACATTCATTAGACTCTCTAACAGACACTAATGGAAGAGATAAAACTCGGCCCGGTCATTGTAAGAAGTTTGAAAACCATGAAAGATGTTAGAAAACCTAAAATTATGAACTATATTACTGGTCTTTATTAATAAATCACATATTTAAACTAAACAAAAAGGTAAAACAACCTGATTACCCTTTAACTCATGTTATATGGCAAACAAACATTAAATGAACCATAACCAACACTACCAATATCAGAACCGTCCATGACGCAATACTAATTCAACTACAGTCTTAACATTTCAACACCAATTCGAACATAGAGAAATCCTTTAAGAACCTTAGGGAAAGAACAGATACCCGCCTGATTAGACTTCCTTTCAGTAGGATGTTCTTCTATATAGTCCTCCCTTATTTCAACCAAACCTTCCTGTAGTAATCATAAATTGAAAATATGGATACATAAATTTCTATGACAAGTGAAATCGCAGATAATTGAAGGAGAAATCCAGAAAATAACTTACTAAATTGGTTGGTACAACTACCCTAACCATAGCCAACAAGCAATGAACTTATTCAAATAAGAACAAGCATAGTAAAAACCAACTGAGAACAAACATGGGAGAACCAAAAGAATAATCTTAGAAAATGACAAATCCAATAGGTTTAACGTCAAAAGCAAGCAAGGGGATATGTTAAACTCAACTCAATTGTGATGGTACTTCCTTTGCGAATCCAGGCCCAGCTGAGATAAGTGGTATGTTTAAAATAAGAATGGTGAAGTTATTTAAGTCTTTATGGAACTTGTTAGTGATGTGGATTCAAAAGAAATGGAAGCTAGATCTTCTTCATGACTTCGTATTTTCAACGGCAATTTTCAAGCCCTTCAAAAGTGGAAGGAGATTCATCTAAACGCTATTAAATGGGCAAAAGAGGAGCAACGTGGGCCATGGAGGTCGGTGAATATTCTTGCTCTCGTTAGAAAAACTAGCCAGAGTGTAATCGATTTTCATACTTCATTAGAAGCCAGAATTAGCAGATTCTTGGCCAAAAGTGGTGAATGTAGAAACTTTTTTTTACATATAGAATTCTCTTCCCTAATTTTGTACTTACCCATACATTCATAAATAATTTGTTACATTTTTTTTTGATAAGTAAACATTTTATTAAGAGGCAAAGCCAAAGGGAAAATAGGTCGAGATGACCTACATAGGAAAGCCTTACAAATGACACAAAGCAAAAGCAACAAAACGACCAATTCCAAAGAATTGGAGAGTGGCCCAAAAGGCCAAAAGACTAGCTAACTGGTCCTATGCACAGTAACATCACAAAGATCTTCAAAAAAGATCCCCTCCTCAAAAACAATCCCCTTTAAACTCCTTGAAATGATTCGCCGCCAAAACACACATGCCTTTATATTAATGATGATAGCATGAAACTCATCCTCCACCCCTTCAAAAACCCTCTTATTCCTCCTTCCACAAGCCCCAAATCACAGCAAAAGGGAGGAACCTCCAAAGAATACGGCCGGAGAAGGGATACCAAACACCGAGAAAAAGAAGTCCCATGCATCCGCCTTACATATGAAGCAAAAATTCACCAAAATCCTTTTCCTCTTGATCAAATTGTCTATGGACAAAATCTTACCCAAAGACGTAGTGCAAGCAAAGAAGGCAATCTTAGATGGGACCTTAGAACCTCAAATCATTGCTGCTGGAAAAGCCTTCATCTTCTTTGAGCCTTCCTCTACTTCATAGGGCACCTTCTCACCGGTTTTGTCAATGGTCTTCTTTGCACATGGCCAAATCATCTTAAGTGACTTTCCTTTATTTTATCACTCGTTAAGGCTACTTTTAGGTTCAATTATTGTAAATAGGAGAATAAAAAAGTAAAAACTGCATGGCTGCATTTTAGTATATCAATGTAAAGAATCACGAAGGAAATAATTACTTCACAAATTTAACAGAATTGGAATAACCAAATATGAGAACTGCACATACTATCAGTGGGGGAGCCAGGAAGAGGCCGTCCCCTTGAACAAAATCCTAGCTCTGCCACCGCATACCATTACAAAACAAATGAACATCAACCAGCTTAAAACTAAATTGTGTGTGATGGTCTGAGCAACACTTCAGCACAAAGAATAGCACACAAAAACATGAAATGGCGAGCTTCAAGACTATTCTAATACCTCTAGAATTTCCAAACCCAAAGAAAAGAATCAAAAACAATTTATCATTCATGTAACGCCCTTACACTGCATCTCTGTCCTAAGTCCAGGTGAAAGATGATTACATCAAGTTGACAGCCACTATAGAATTAGCCATATCCTATAATGAATCCTGATCCATTACCCCATATAGTTGGGATAAGGTTTATGATGATAATAAGCTTTCGTAACATGAGATTGGCACGCGCTGTGAGAGTTCGACCAGCAAGAAAATATAATTCCTGACTGACTCAAATGATTAATTAAGCCTGCTCTGATACTTACAACTATTTCTGACCAAACCTAAAAATTGTACACAGACATACAAATGGTAACTATGGATATGGTGATCCTAAGTCCTCAATTTGATCATATATGGCGCAAGAAAAACTACCATGTTGTATTTCTCTATTTTGAATTAAGAAATAATGCATCAAAATGACAAACTTACAGCAGCTTCTGTGGCTGTAGCATCGAAAAACGAAGCCTCGGCTTTAAGGTCCAAAATCGCGGCGTTGAGGGAATCAACTTGGGACTCCAAAACATTTCCTCTTCTTTGTAGAATCTCGACAGTCTGTTTGGATGTTCGGTCAGCATAGTACCCTTCTCCAAGTAGAACCTGCACAAGCATGAAGCCATAAACGCGTGTAAGAATGCAAAGTGACAAACTTCAGAAGAGCCATACGAGTTAAGAGAGTGAATTACGAGGAACTCGTTCGTATGAATTAGACGACCGGGGAAGAACGCCGCTTTCCCAAAGGGGACCTGCCGGTCATCCAAGGAAAGGTTGAAGTGAAACAATCAGTGGATCAAATAGAAGAAATAGTAAAAGGATGAAAATTAGGGTTTTCATGTAGTTGACTTGCCATGACATCGTGGAAGAGCTCATCGGGGAGTCTCTGGACGAGATTGAGGAGGCTCGTGTTGTCGGAGATGAAGCGGTTGAGATGGTCCAGCTCCTTCTGCTGTTCGGCGACGGAGTCCTCTACTAGTTTTGCTGCCTTTTTGGCATCTTCCGCTGGGAATATGGATGCAAGGGACGTTACGGTGCCCTTCCTCCCCTCCATCTTCACGAATCAGCCGTGTGTGTGAGAGAGAGAACTGTAACCCCATTGGCTTCTCGAACTACAATAAAAGAACGGGAATTTTTGGGAATTTTTGACATACCCCCCATGTTATCTTTAAAATTTGATATACCCCCACAATTTGAAAAAGCTAACATACCCCCTATGACTCGGTCTACTGGCATTTGACCAGTGTTGACCCGAGTTGACTTCCAAATTTTGTATTAAATGGTAAAAATGCCCTTGTCTTCAAGTTTGGAACAAGGGTTTGGGCCAAAACCCAAATCAAACGGCTATGGGGATGGCCGGCCAAGAGATTCCAATGGGTTGGCCGCCCATCACCGGCGACCAACTCGCCAGAGTCTCATGGTTGACTGGCCACCACTCCGAAAATAATTTAAAACCCAGGGTTAAAAATAAAAAAAAAACACAAAGCATATAATTTTAATTTTAAAATTTTCATTAACAAAAATAAAAAACAAGACAAAGCTTTATATTTTAAACTTTTGAGATGTGGATTTTGGAAAGATGTGTTCTTTCAATTTTAAAATTTCATTCTACAATAAAATTCATAAAAAGAAATCTCATTCTTTCATGAATTTTGTTTATTTTTTTGGAGTTTTTTTTTCTCAATCTATTTAATTCGTCAAAAAACGAAAAAAAAATCAAGTTTACTAACATGGGTTTTAATTTTTATCTTTATTTTCCTCTTTTCATGTTTGATTTGGGGTATGGGTTTTGGCCTAACCCCAAACCCTTGTTCTAAGGTTGAAGACAAGGGCACTTTCATCCTTTTATACAAAATTAGGTAGTCAATTCGGGTCAACACTGGTCAAATGACAGTGGACCGAGTCATAGGGGGGTATTTCAGCTTTTTCAAAAAATTGTGGGGGGGGTGGGGGGGGTATGTCAAATTTTAAAGATAACATGGGGGGGTATGTCAAAAATTCTCGGAATTTATTACATACCCCCGTGCACCTTTGAAATTTGACATACCCCCTGCTAATGTTTAAAAAAATCCGTTATAACGAAAATAATGGGCGTTAAATGGATTCGGACCTCACCTTTATGTACCGTTTTAACACCTTTTTTGAAAAAATTGTTAAAAAATGCTCGTTATTTCTGTTTTTTCGGTTATAAATTTTATTGAAAATTTGAAATTCAAATTTTGAATTTTGAAATTCAAATTTTGAATTTTGAATTTTAACGTCCTTATTTCCATTATTTTCCCGTTTCTTTCCATTTTTGCCAAGTGCATTAACGGAAAAAACAATAAGCCCCCAGTCTGTTATACCATTATAACGGACCCTTGCCCGGTACAATTGAAAAGGCTGACTTACCTATGATCCAGCCCTGGTTGACCCAAATTGACTAATAAAGTATTTATGAAAGGCCAAAATGCCCTTTTGTTCAAGTTCAACATATGTGGGGTTGAACCAAAACCCTAACCCCAAATGTGATGTTGGGCTCTCGACGACTAACTTACCGGAGTCTTGTGGTCGGCTAATCACCACTCCGACGAACAATTTTAATTCAAAAATTATATTTTTTATTTTTTATGAACATTGGTTTTTTACAAAAGAATTTAGGGATGTTTTTAGTCTTTCACGGTGAGATCCTATACATCCCATTACTTTTTAAGGTGTATATTACAAAAAATAGAGACCGAACACTTAAGGGAGTGGTATTGTACATAGCACCGGACCCTTTATTTGATATCACATGTAGCATCGGATCTTGACCACGAGTGCCCATGCATCTCTAAAGTATAATTAACAATAAAATCAGTTGGATCTCGAAATCCTAACTCAATTAGCATGCTTTCAAAAAGAAGCAAAGAGATCATAGATTTGTAAATAAAGCTAAGCACCCCCCCCCCCCCCCCCCCCCCCCTACTCCAAAATTTCCACCTCTCTTATCTGGCACGGACTATGAGAATCCAATGGTGGTTGTAAGTGTTGAGCTGGCATTCACTTTACAACCACGGTTGAATTCTCAGAATCCACGCCGGAGAAGACGAGTGGAAATTTTGGAGTCAAAATGGAGGGTGCAAATCTCGACCCTATTTAAAAACAAGGAAGAAATTTTAAAAGACGCATATATAATTTATATAGTTGAAAATAAACTAGTTTCTCCTCGCGTTGGTTTAGATAAGGTTCATTTATAAGGTTTATGTATACGTATACCTCTAAGTTTTCCTCATATGTATGATCTATTTCTAACATATAACATAGCCAAACAATCTTTACGCTTGTGGGTCCAGGTTGTTGTAAACAATTTGTAATGTTTAACACCAATGAAAGACAAAAGGAATATAAATTATATTGTTGATCAATATATTGGTCTTCAAGACTCGGAAGAATATAAATATCTTTGACGATATTTCTACCATTTTGATCGAGATCGTGCACCTTCAGACTACAATGAAGCCCCTTTGATTACCAGTGGCCCACTTTGTGCAGTGGCTTTTTTTTTTACAAGTCTACTAATTATGGAGCTTTCTACTTTATAAACACTAAATTTTTCTTTCTTTTTTTAATGTGGGACTAAATTTTACAACCCTTATATTTACAACGAGAAAAAATAACAAAACACAGTACAAAAAAAAATACTATTTTGAAAATGGGCCAGGCTCACAAGCCCCCTTTTTTTTACTCCTCTTAGGAGTCGTGTTCTCAGTTGTGGATTCCGAGAATCCAATGATGGTTGATAGCGTTGTAAAAAGTGATGCCAGCTCAGCACTATCAACCATTGTTGGATTTTCAGAATCTATGGCCGATAACACAACTCCCGAGAGGAGTCAGAAAAAGGGGGCCTCGAGCCCAACCCTTTGAAACTATCTCTAACATATATAGTTGTTAAGTTCGGATACGTCAAAAGTTCGAGACGAGAAAAGTTCAAGTATAATTCAGTTATGGTCTAAAAATTTGAGAAACAGTAAAAGTTCATAAATACATTTATTCGTGTTTATTTCGTTTATGATGTAAAAATTCAGTGTTAAAAATTCGTGAAATATATGCATGTAAGATAATTGTATATGCAAGAATAATATGAGGATTAGTGCTCAATAAAAATAACAGAAAGCTTATAAAAAAAAAAGAGGACTAGTGCTCCGTCATGTATGAGGATGATATGGATCATTGGATCTCTTATGAAGCGTTCGATCCTTGAAACTCATTGGTCTTCAAGTCTCTTGACCATGCAATCAATGGGCCCACCTAATGGGTCATAAAATGGCACTCAATGTTGGTGTGATTTTCTACTTCTACACTGTACAAGGTCCCACTGCATCAAACACTTTCCCTACAACATAAAACAACACACAGGCCATCGGATTAGAATCAGATGATCATGGTAGATGACTAACCATTTCTTATTTGCGGTGAATCATATTTTTAACGATCAAGATTTAATCTGATTGGTGGTTCAACGCATACAAAAAGTACAAATTCACTTAGGACCACAAAATCCTGCCCATTCTCCACTGTCCCAATCTTTGAGTGACGATGAGAGAAATTTATTTAGGATTTAGAACCACGACTCACCTTAACCCCGATAGGCAGGTGGCGATAGCAGGCGGCAAGAGTAGCTTTAGGCTGTAGCAGGGTAGTAGTTGGGAGTAGCGGTAATAACTGCAGCAAGTGGCCTCAGGCGTTGGCAGCACGACAGGATGCGGCAGCAGCTGAGAGGAAACTGAATTGAAGGAGAGCTTGTTAGGGAGGAACTGAAAGTGCTTAAGTAAGCTATTTTGGCCATTTGGTAATCCTATAAAAAAAGAGCTTATTTTCTGCAAAAATTCATTTTATGGTGTTTGGTAAAAAAGTGCTTTTGATAGAAAATACCTATTTTACCCTTCAGTGCACTAAGAAACACTGATCAAACTGATTTTTAGGTGGACCAAACATCCATAAGGTCACCTGAAGATGACCACATGATGCCTTAGAGACCAACGACCGTATGGATGTTTGACCCCTCCCTAGATGGACATATATCCCAAAAACAACTTGATTTGTGGTTTGGCCACCAAATTTTTAATCAGTTTTGCAATCCATGAGGATTTTTATTGAAGTAGGTAAGTACACATTGTCTAAGGTACTTTCATTGATCGAGCACCGTCAAATTCTGATTACCACAATCTAAATTGATATACTAGGGTTCTTCGATGGGAAAACAAGAATTTTTACATCTGAAAATTATGCTGAACACTTCGCCAAATCCTCCATGATCATCCAAACTAATCGAACCAAATAAATTGGATGCTTGGTATCATGCCATAGTTTTATCTTCTATAGTTATGTGGTGCTGATTTTTCCTTCTCTAGCGAAGAGAACACATCCATTCTTCTGCGTTTACATGTATTGTAGGCTATATATCAAAACATTAACACTGTAAAATGCAACATTAGCTAGAAAGATAGATTCAAAAAATTAACAGTAAGATTTTAATGTTAAAACAAAAGGCAAACTGAGCTTGCATAGAAACCCCGATGATAAATATTCCCTGAAAAAAATGTTGGTGAAACTCACCCCCACAAGATTCAAAGGAAAAGAACAAGACTCAACTGAGGTAATGAAATGAAACAGAGAGAGTGAGTAAATGAAGGAGAAGTCTCATTAGCCGCCACCAGGTCATACTTCTTCCAAGCACGATCATCTATACACGGCAAGCACACCTGCCCCTCCGCCGCATGTAGTATGTTTGTGCCAGCATCCTTGAACAAAGATGCAAGGCCATCTCCATTCGTGATCACCCAACCAAGAGCGAAACTCGCAAAGAAACTGTCCCGAAATCATTGGACAGATAACATGAATGGAAGATATTTCAAATCAAACTCTACATGAAAGTTTCATCAAAGAAAATTCTTTGGCAGCCACGATGCCCATGGCTGTCCATGCAATCTAAAGAACTCATCTATCTAATACTCAATCATATATAATGCTAGATCCCTCTTGATAACCTTAGTATTTCTACCATTTATTTCAAAACAGCCCCTACTCTTCAGATTGCAAATTTGAACTAGTTGGGATTCTTTCTTATTTTAACTTTTATCACCATGATTTATAAATCATTATTCTAGCATTTGCAACACATCCACCCATCTTCAATTCTTTTCACAAATATGTTTTTAACGTTATTGAAATCCAATGTTGATTATCAGAAGAGAAACCGTATCTATCCTTGAAAACTCACGGATCCCCTTCACGGAAAGAATTAGAAAAGCAGAGTTTTGAAAGCAGCCTTCCAATACAGGAAAATATAGTTAAGAAGAACCCCCAATTGACCCTTTTGTGGTTTTTCCCCTTAAGGATTGGATTCAAATAAAATATTTTAACTTGCAAAGCCATTAGCTAGGAGTCATACAAAACACCAAAAGAAAGGATTAACAAAGAATGGGTATTAAATAGCAACAGAAACATCATGAGTCCCAAGGAAGATGGCAATCAGAGAATATCTTAAGAATGTGCTTAAGCCCTAAATGTAAGATGAAACCAAACCATAGATCACCAAACAAACAAAAAATAGAAACACAGCCAGCATTCAGATCACAGAGCAGCATCTTGTAAAAAAGCATTTTTTTTCCAGCCAACACCAGGTAAAAGCATTCAGATTTTCAGTATTAAAAAAAAACCCAAATTTCTACAGCTAACACCAAGTAAAAAAAAAATTAAGCAAGCATTCAGATCACAGAGAAAGAAACATCAGAAAGAAGCATCATGTAAGCCCAACACCAAGTTAAAGAAAATTCAGTACCATGCAAGCAATCACAATTCTCAGCCTCCTTTCTCACAACGAAGAGCTAGGGTTTCTTCAAAAACCGAACTATTTAGAACTAATACATGCGTATAGCACGCTATCACAGAGAGACGACAATGGCGGAGGGCTTTTCTGGTGGAGGCAGAGGTGCACAGCAACGACGGAGGGGGGACAATGAACGGCGATGGTGGAGGGTGACAATGGTAGATACGCAGAGAGATGTCTGTTCGTGTTTTGCGATTTGGGTTGTTTTTGTTCAAAGGGGTAATTTTGGCATTTAAAAAATAGTGGAGGACACGATGGGAAAGAGATTTCGGTAAATGCCTTCCCGCATAAGGGCTTTTTCGTTTTTTGTTTTTTTGTTTTTTTGGGGCGTGTTCCTTTATACCCGAACAAAACAGCCGAAGTAGCCGCGAATGGAACGTGCGGCTACCTAAATTCGCAGTTTTTTCCGAATCAATCAATAGTTCGACCGTATAATTCGTCAATGCCTCAAAAATCATATGTACAAGTCAAAATGAAACCTAATTACAAAAATTCATTCCAGTGAGAAAAATTATCCAAAAGTTTTCCAAAGTTGGAGATAGGATCTTCCCAACAAATTTTCTTTCAATCCCATCCCTTTGTGAGCTTCAACCTCCGTTGCAGCAACAATGGTCCACCCCCTATCCTAATGTTTTCTCTTCATCCATGCTCTACAAAATTCTGGAATTTTGAATCTATTTGACCCCACTTGTTTGCCAAGGTCCCTTTGCGCTGATTGGGTGCAAGGACAAGTCAGGGATTTCTTTGGATTGATGCCTCCAAGTCGGTACAAAGTGGAAACATTCTTTGGAAACGCCTTTTCTAAGGGAAGTGTGTTAGGCCAGATTTAAGCCCATTTATTTAGCGGGATTGAAAATCAGGCCTTGGCCCCACCCACAAGGAGTAAAATTTCGGTCACAGCCCACAATACAAGCCGAATGGATGCTTGGCCAGTCCATTGGTGGATCTGCAAACCACAAATCAGGCTGATTTTTGGTTTACAGGTCCACCAAGGGACTGGCCAAACATCCATACGGTCATTGCCCTCTAATAGTGTGCCATGTAGCTCGTATTGTGGGCAGTGACCGGCTTCGGCCACAATCCGCTGTCACCCAAGTTTTACTCACCCACAAGTTTGCAACTAAGACCCAGGACGGCCCACCCAGCCAGTTGACAGCTCACAGCCGGTTTGCTCACAGATGCTCACCAACGTCTATGTAAGACACGTGGCACACCCTTAGAGACCACTGACCGTATGGATATTTGGCCCGTCCCTAGATGGACCTACAAAATAAGCTTGCTTAGTGATATGTAACCGTAGATTTTTAGTCCTTTTCATGGGTTGATTTTCATCCGTGGGATTCAAATATTATTTAGGTCAGATCCAACTCTGGAAAATAAAAAATCAGGATTGGATTATTTATGTACTGAAGGTCTACTTAGGGATGGGGCAAACAATCATACGGTCACTGGCATCTAAGAGTGTAGCCACGTGGCTTAAATAGACGTTCTCGAGCAAAACCGGACTCTCATTCCCCAATGTTCGTTTTCCTTTGTTAACTTTTACCAGACAAATGGTCTCGGGTGGAGGAAGAGACCCAGAAACAACCGGCACCCAAATCCCGAACAACCAGTAAGTAGTAAAATAGATGGACTCTTCAGTCTAACCTCCATTTACCACCAACTAAAGACTACAGAGAGAGAGACAGAGAGAGACGAACCAATTAGAAATAATAAAAAAATTACACCAAACCGGAAAAAAAAAAAGAAAAGAAAAGAAAACTTGTCTTGGATTTGATTTCTTTCGCTCTCCGATGTTCGACTGATGACCGATGGAGGCGTTGGTTGTGAGCGTAATTGGTTTGGTTGATTTCAATCGTCAGCTGAGCTCTCTCTGTCTCTCGATCTTGTCTCTCTCGTTGGTTGTTACCTCACATGGTTGACTCCGCTTGAAGCAACCGCTTCTTCTTCAATCCATCTCTCTCTGTCATGGATTTCAGTTTCAATTGGTTTTCTTCGATTCTTCTTCGAGATTAACTGGAAGGGAGATGTTTACAGGCAATTCGGAGTTGAATTCTGTATCAGAAACGTGTTCTGATATGAGGAAGACAAGAGGAGGTTCTTTCATATCGGATTTAATTGTTGGTCTCTGTCTTGTTTTTGCTTTGTTTCGGCCGGTTTCGGCTGTGAGACCTCTCAGGGAGAGGGCTCGGTCGTGGGGCGACGAGGTTAGTTTCCCTCTCTCTCTGTTATTTTTTTTTGTTTATCCTCTGTGTATATTTCCTGCTAAATTCAGAACAAAACATTTCAATTATGAAAATACTTCGATGTTTTGGACAAAACCCTGTTTTTCTTTTCCTGTAATAAATTTTTCGTCTTGTGTTTCTTGAATCTGAAAAATGTAATTTTGTTTGTTTGATTGCTATTGTTATTGCTGGTACATGTTAAATGTATGATGTTGATATCAGAGGTTGCTTTGAGCTTGAGTTTGTACTGGAGCGAAAAATTTATTTTTCTACTCCTGTATCATTATTTAGTAAGCCCCTTGTAATCGGTTTCCAAACATCACAGCTAAGGTTCAAAAATATATGGAGCAATTTGTTCAAAATTTTTGTTTTCTTTTAAGGGAAGTTGGAAAGTGAATAGCTATTGGTTTTGATGTTTTCGAGGTTCTCTTTGTTTAGCTTTTTGTTCTATAATGAGGAAAGAGGATGCTATTAGGCATGATAATATGACATATGTACAGCTATGGAATTCAAATTCACGCTGCCACCCTAAGACTATTGGGTTTCATCGCTGTGGTTGTTTGACATACAATGGCCTGTTTGCATGGGCCCGGTAAACGCAGCTGTTGCTATATTTGAATTTGTGTGTGCGTTTGGACGACACCACCTTTTCCTTCTAAGTTTGTGCACACCGACAAAAGCCCCAAAAATACAGTTGGTGTTATTTTAGTGTGGAGGCATTCTCTCTATCAGTGTTTCCCACCTATTTCAATTTGCACTTCTAGTCTTGCACCCATCCAAACGTGGCTAATAAGATAGTTTATAATGCTGCTCAAAGGGTTCCGAAAAGTTTTCTTAAGTTGGATATCACTTGAATTGCTGGTACATCAATATACACTTGTGTGTGGGGGTGTTCATTTCTAACTTGGCCAAAATCTACACCATGAACGATGTTAATATTATGTACAAGACATGATTGTTCTCTTAAATGCTTTAAATTGAACTTAAGTTTCTTGGGCACTGTCACACAGTTGCTGTTGCTATCCTGGTGGTACTGGTGTTGATTTTGGTAATCTCTGTTCCCACAACCACGGCAGTTCTATAGCTGTTAGTATGTAACTTAAACACAGACTTGTATCAGTGTCAAACACAGATACAAAGTGCTAGACATGCTGACCTCAACATACTGGTTATTCCTTACACTGTGACATACATTTACAAAATACTTTAGTTCATATGAGTTATATTAACACACACTTATATGAACAAATATGGAAAGGATGTATATATATACATACATCTGTCTGAACAAGAGTATTGCCATGTGTCTGACGTGATTGCGACATGGGTGTTGTTATATAGATTGTTAGGGTTTTAGTGTTTGGTAATGACTCCTCAGAAGCGCTCTCCATCAGCTGTTGGTAAACTACGTTGGAGTATCAGTAATCGTCACATCTAACAACTGTGCTCAAAACATAAAATCAAAGGCATAAGTGCATTGAGATAATGTCCTCGAGGAAGTAACAAAAAGATACCACGGACTTTCATCTTGAACTCTCTGGACCTGACTCTAGCTGTCACTGAGCCCACACTGTCATCTCCTGCAACAATCATATTATCGACATATAATAAGAGGATAACTTGGTCACAAGAGGAGGTTGATATCAACATTGTGGTCATACTTATTCTTGGAAGCTAGTATTTTCACTACAGTTTGGAATTTCTCAGATCAGGCTGAAGGAACTTGTTTCAGATTGTAAAGGCGGGGCAGAGATGATAGACATGGTGTGACAATCAAGGAGCTTCTTCACATCCATCTGAAACATCTTCTTTCGATGAACTGCAACAAAAATTACTGAAGTACAAACTGAGGTCATACACTACTAGAGAAGGTGCTTTTGATAATTGACTCCATATTCTTGATGTCAGCATTTAGTTACAAGTAATGCCTTATCTCCCTTGTGAACCATTTGACCTGGTCTCCACTTTGTATACCTACTTATACTTGATAGGTGTTTCATTGTCGAGAAGAGGTATAAGGCCCAATAAATATGTCCTGTGAAGAGCATCAAGCTCTTCTGCCATTGTTTCCTTCCAGTTAGATACACTAGATGCTTCGTTGTACTCTCAGACTCAACAAATGAATGAATGGAATCAATGGTGATAGGAATATGATCCAAGGAGGGACTCTCAACAAAGCATGGACAGAAGAATTAGACTAAGACAAGGAATAGAGAATAAGCTTTGACATGAAACATTACGGGAAACATGACGCGATCAACCTTAGAATCGCAGCATTGGCAACTCTTGTGGGTTATTCTACAGTGGGAAAAACATAGATGGCTGACTTGGGTCACAACTTATCTTTATAGTCTTCGGATGTAGTCCAAATTAGGCACACAACCAAAGATTTTTTGACCAGTTTTGTTAATAATGTTTTGAGGACAGATGCGTCAAAGGAGAGGGATCACCAGTTCAGTGAGTGGAGTGGAGTGGAGTTAATGAGGAAAGCTATGGTTAGAGCAACTTCAGCCTCTAACTTACAAGGAACATAACTAGATAATAGCAAGGAGCTTGTTGTCTCTAAAGATGTGATGGTATTTCTCTCAATAACTCCATTTTTCTGCAGCGTGTAGCTCACGAGTGTGAGGGTACAGTCCCATGGGAGGCAAATATCAGGATGCTTTGGAGAATGGAGATATATTCTCCTCAAGACTTGATTCTGGAAGAAAAGTCAGTTTAAACCATGTGGGCAAAAGTAGAATATATCTTTAAAAGCTTAAGAGTGATGGCGCATTATATAAAATCCAAGGAAAATAAGAGAAGTCATCAACAGATATAGTGTAATAACAAGATCCACCAATGTGAGTTGCAGGAGCAGGATCCTCTACATCAGAATGAATTAAATCAAAAGAGACAACGGAATATATCAACTTCTATTAAACGGAATGATCAAATGTTTTCTCAACTTCTAAACAATACAAGTAAATCTTTAATTTAAGTTTAACATACCCAGAACTCTAGTGGAAATAAATATCTAAGTCTAGAACCACAGACATCAACTACTCGGCAGTTCCATAACTATAATGAGGAAGAAGAACTATCATAGGTAACTCATTTTAACATCTAGTACCCAACCTAAATATTTTTAGATGTGGAAATATATTTGTTTCTCATGTCAAACCATTATATCATATTTCACGGATAAATTTGTTAATCACAAAAATTGCTTCTGATATGTGTTTCAACCTAAAATTCATTTATGGTTTGTCCTTATTTTGATATTGGTTCTTGCAGTGGCTATTTATTAGAAGAGATGAGAATGACCTTGGCCCATATTCTACTTGGAACATAACAGGAACCTATAGAGGTTTGTCATTTTTCTTTTTGTGATTTTAGTCCTTTACTTGTTATAGTTGATGTGAGATTGTGCTTACTTGTAAAACAAAAGCTCCGTAGTTACAAAAATTTGCCCCTATAACATCTTATCCAGGTCACTTTTGTCATCATCATCACTATCCCATTGTTGCTTCTTTTCTTTGCTTTCTTCTAGTAAGTTGTCCTTGACATGTCTGAATGTTGTCCAAAGCATTTGTGCCTGTCTGTTCCAGTTGATTGTCCATTTCACCCAGTATATTCATTTTCCATTGTTTTATCTAATCATTTGTAGACCAAGGTTAGGTTTTTCTTTCAAGTGAGCGGGTCCAACTTTTTGTGTTTTTGATAAGCATATTATATTAAGAAGAAAGGGGAAAGAACCCTAGTATACAAGAGAAAAACAAAGAAACTAGAGAGGGAGGACCTCACTAGCTGTACAAAAATATACATAGACATGGGATTATCTATGACCAAGCAAAACATCCTTCCCTCTAAATACAAAATCCTCAAACCTAGCTCCCTTAAAACTCTTCTAAGGGAGAAGACCAAAAAAAATAGCGAGGCTTTAATATTTAGGATCAAGTCTTTCACCTCATCTTCAAAAATACGCCTATTCCTTTCCTTCCAAATCAACCACACAAGGGCAAAAGGGAAAGAATCTCCAGGAATGTACTGAAATGATTACATCTGTCAATGATCTTCTTATGAACTGCAACCTCATCTTCAATGAATGAAGACTAGACTCTTTTGAGGATTCTTTATTTTTTAATGTTGCAGGGTTGATTGAGCCGTACTTCATGGGCTTTAAAGGTTACTTGGCATTAGAGGAGCATGCTTCTTTTATCCTTTTACGTAATTAGTCAGTGACATGCTTTGCAAACTGGGTGTTTTCTTTTTTCAGTTGTATTTTAATGTTTCCAGACTATGTTTGAGGGAATTTCTGGACAAGAACAAAAGGTCCCGTTATGAAGTTTAATAGCTTGAGTTAGTATCTATGCTGTCGATCTGATTGTACTTATTGGGTCATGCGAGGTACAGGCACTTGGAACTTCCTAGACTCCACCAATAGCTCTTCCAGATTTCCAGATTTCGGGAAATCTAACGGCATTTCTGTCCTTGAATTAATGAGTACTTCGACAAAGATAACTGGTGTACATTACGTTCAGGTGAGGAGGTTGTTGTGTTTTTATTGGTATGATCATTTAAGAGGCAGAGCTTCATTCACTTTAGCCTGTCTTTTCTTTGTTTTTCTGTTGAATTTATTTATATTAGAAATTAGAAAAGTGGACCTCTGTATTATATACATATAAAATCTGTGGTTGATTAGAAAATTTGGGGCAGTGCTTTGGTACCTTATTCCGCAGCAACTGAAATTAGGCTAGTTGTTGATGTATGTCATTGTTAGTTTCTTTTTGTTGGATTTTACTTTCTTCTTTTTGTATGTGTTCAGCGGAGAGCCACTTTCTGCTAAGCATAAGCGCTTGGCAGTAAAGTTTTACTCTAGATTGTGTTGAATAATCATAATATTATGTGTTGTCCAACACCAATAAGATTGCACCGCTTTAGAAACCAAAATTTTAATAATCGTTTTGTACCATTTGCAAGAATAAGGGAGATATACAAAATTTTATTAACTATCGTGGGATAAAACTTATGAGCCGCACTATAAAGTTATGAAAGGGAATCGTGGAGAAAGATTAAGACAAGAAACAATGGTATCAGAAAACCAGTTTGGTCTCATGCTACGGAGGTCAACCAGTGAGACTATTTCATACTTAGACAATTAATGGAAAAGTTTGGGAAAACAGGAAGAATTTGCACATGATTTTTATTGACTTAGAAAAGGCATGTAATGAAGTTCCTACAGAGTTAATTTGGTAGGTATTAGGAAAATAAAGGAGTCTCGAGTAAAAATAAGGACATGTATGTTGGAGTTGTAACTAACGTGAGAACAGTTAGTGGTAAGACAAGTGAGTTTCGAGTTACAATAATTTTGTATCAGGGATTGGCCCTAAGTCCGTAACATTTTTTTTTAAGTAAATGATTTGTATTAATAAAAAGGGAATTTTTGACATACCCCCCCATGTTATTTTGAAAATTTGACATACCCCCCTCACAATTTGAAAAAGCTGACACACCCCGCTATGACTCAGTCCACTGTCATTTGACTAGTGTTGACCCGAGTTGACTACCAAATTTTGTATTAAATGACAGAAACGCCCTTGTCTTCACCTTTGGAACAAGGATTTTGGCTAAAACCTAAACCCCAAATCGAACGGCTATGGACGACGACCAGCCAAGAGACTGCAATGGGTTGGCCGCCCATCACCGGCAACCAACCCACCGGAGTCTCATGGCCAGCCTACCACTACTCCGGCAACAATTTAAACTCAAGGTTTTGAAAAAAATAAAAATAAAGCATACAATTATATTTCTAAAAATTTCATTAATAAAAATGAAAAACAAGAATAAGAGCAGTTTAGATTTTAAGCTTTTGATACATGGATTTTGGAAAGATGGGTTCTCTCAATTTTAAAAAGAAATCAAATTCCCTCATGAGTTTTATCTATTTTATGGTTTTTTATTTTCAATCTTTGCTTAATTCATAAAAAAAAAAAATCTTAGGTTTACCAACAATGGTTTTTATTTTTATTTTTAATCTCCTATTTTCATGTTTGATTTGGGGTTTGGCCCAAACACAAACCCTTGTTCTAAGGTTGAAGACAAGGGCACTTTTGTCCATTAATACAAAATTTGGTAGTCAACTCGAGTCAACACTGGTCAAATGACAGTGGACCGAGTCATAGGGGGGTATGTCAGCTTTTTCAAATAATGGGGGGGTATTGTCAAATTTTAAACATAAGATGGGGGGGGTATGTCAAAAATTCCCTAATAAAAAAGGAGGGGATAGAAACCCCCTATACAAAGAGAGGAATAAAAAAGCTATAATGGAAGATCCTCTCGAACTATACAAAATAATATAGACCCAAGGATTATCTCATGCCTATCAAGATCTCTTCCCATCTAAAAACAAAATCTTCAAACTTTAGACCTTTAAGTAAGTCCAAAAAAAATTTAACAATGCTTTTATCTTCAAACCTAAGTCCGTACCTTTTTGCACTAGTTATGCATGGATTAAATGCTCATATACATGGAGAGGTCCTTTGGTGTATGTTATTTGCAGATGATGTAGTATTGGTTGACGAGACTAGAGAAAGTAAATGAAAAATTAGAACTATAGAAGGATACTTTAGAAACTAGGGGTATTAAGTTAGGTAGGACCAAGGTAGAATACGTGTAGTGCAACTTTAGTAAGGACATTCATAGGGATGAGACCTTAAGTAAGATTGATGGCAAGAAATATCCACATGACCATTTTTGTTATTTAGGTTTGATTATCCACAAAGATGAAGAGATTGGTGAGGATGTGATCCATAGAATTAGTGCTAGCCTGCTAGGTAGGGTAAATTGGAAACGTGCTTCTAGAGTTTTATCTGACCGGCGTATACTAATCAACTTAAAGGAAAAATTGTACAACACAACAGTAAGGCCACCTATGCTTTATGGAGAATGTTGGGCTATCAAGAAACAACTTGTTCATAGAATGAGTGTAGCATAGATAAGGATGTTGAGATGGATGGATGGAAAGACTAGGAAAGACAAAATTAGAAACGAGCACATTTGAGAAAATCTAGGAATAACCTCAATTGGAGATAAAATAAGGAAGAGTCGATTGAGATGGTTTAGACATGTACAACGACGACCAACAATGTCACCAATGAAGGAGTAGTGAAATTGCAAATTTAAGAAATGTCTTGAAAGTTTCAAAGTATTATTAGAGAGTAAGAAGTAAAATTTCTATAGTCGGGAACTTTTCAATCCTAACATTGAAGTTACGGTCTATAGCTATGTTGTCTTTTGGTCTCACTTTAATACTTGTACGTTTTCTAAGAATTATATGTGATGTGATTTGATGAACATCAATAGTGAGTTCCAGTGAGCATTCAGAATTAAACATACTCACACAAGGAATCAAAACATGAAAAGCCTAATACAAAGACCATAAACCAAACTTCAAGGCTCATTTTCTTTCTCAAAATAACACATACAAATTTCTTGTTGTTTTTTTAAATCATATATGTGATAGAATGGATGATTCTGTTATCTTTCATGGTTGTGGTCATTAATTTTATTACTAAACATTCGTTCCTCTCCCATGTTGTGCACAACAGGGAGTAATAATTTTCCACGATGTGTTTGACAATGAACGTGATGTTGGAGCTGCTCAAATGAGGGTAGAAGGTGTATATATATGGCCATTTAGACAACTTCGAATGGTAGCCAGCAGGTAAACTTCTTGTATATTGTCAATAAAAGTCAAAATCCCTTAGATACATTTCCTCATTCCCTATTCCCTATAATATTTTTTGTTAGTTAATGAATATTATGGAGTTCAATAATGCAAACCATTTGTGTTTTTTACCTTCCAAGATAGGTTTTCAATCTTCTGTGAAAATGTTATTTCTTATCGTAGGTTTCATTCTCAGTATAATGTTTTGTGAAATTGCTTTGTTTTTGTCTTTGCTGTAATTGGTGAAGAAAAACTACATTTTTTGTTAGTTTGAAGTTCTTTAATTTGGACAATTGATGTGAGTGATAGGGTCATCTATCTTGATGATTTTGTGGAATGAAGCTGTTCACACTAAACAACCATGTATGGTGCGTGATTAAAATATGGCCTCAAGGTAACTGGTTTAAGAATGACTGGACTGCTGATATGTCCGTCACTGGATGAGATCGCTGATGGATCTTCATTCTATCCTTCTATAAGATGTAATTATATATTCAGTGGTATTTTTTGTTCTTGTCGTAGCCTCAGATTTAATATTTTTTCTACTCCTTGTAAGGCTATCTTGGAGAACTCTTATGGTATAGCCCAAACCTATTTAGCAAGACAGAGACACGGTGTCCAACACTGTGTGAAGCATACAATATGGAAGAACATACTTAGATGAGCTAATATTATTGATATAAACAATATATAAATAATTATTGGAAAAAAATAATTTGAATAAATTTAGAAAGTTTGTTTGGCATGTGTCCGGCAGGTGAGTATGACATGGGAAACTATTAGAAAATCAAGTGTCTTTGTTGCCCATACTAATAAAGAAATATAAGCAAAGACCTGAATGAAGTTATTATTTGTTCACAATATCTTTTCTGCCAGCAAGGAGTCAAAAGTATTGAGACCCCCAAATCCCTTCTATGCATGCTCTGGGTATCGCTAGCTTTGATTCGAGTCATTCAATGCTGCAGGAGATCAGGTGAATTTGTACTGATGACAGCAGCTGTAGCATTAGTGGTGTCATCAGTAAGGTGCGGGTTACATTAGAGTATAATATTGATTTTTTTCAGATTTTTGAGGATCCTGGTAGGGGTTGATAAAGGAAGATGGCCGTTTGTATCTTGAACAGTTCTAGTCCTCTCTCATTTGGAATGTTAGAAGATTCTTTTTTTTTTTTGATCGGTGAATGTTAGAAGATTCTTGGTTAGCATGAGTTGAAAGCTATATTGCCTTTCTGCATCAGACATCAATCCCCTCTGGGTTTGGTTGCATGGCCATACGAAGGAGCTGCAACCTATCCATGTTGCTTGATTTTTAATGTGATTTTGGTTAGTGGATCTTGCATTTGCATGGTTGTGGTTGGATGTCTAAAGCAATTTGGAAACGGAAATCTCTAATTGACATTCTTGTCGCTGATTTTTTTTTTCCTTTTATCATTGAGAGTCTGGGCTTTGAATACTTGTTATAAAGAGATGTTACCTTCAATTGTTTATGTTAAGTAGGGGTATATTAGGGCTTTCTATAAAATACCTTTTAGACTTTGTCCTCATGTAAGTGGTGGTATACTAGATATTTTCTATGTAATGGAGGGTTGAGATTAAGATTTCATTAGGATGAATCAACAAGTAGGATTGAACATAGCATTAGGGCTTGGTTTTGGCTTTTATATGGATCTCCTAGAGGGTGGTTGCGGACCTTGATTGAGAATAACATCTTGTTAAATCTTGCATTTAGTTGTAGTTTCACTCATTAAGTTCCAATCTTCCATTGCTTGTTGAGCCATTAAACTCCATTCTTGCTTGTTAGTGAGGTTCCATACCATGTCCATGTGAAACAGATTAAGGGAACCCAATTTTTTGGAATAATCTCCGACTCTCTGTGCCTATTGTCAGAACCTATAAATTGTAACCAAGAAGGGTAAGTGACCATGTGACATACATACCCATGAACAAAGATTTAGGGACAAAATGTGGCAAGAATTAATGTGAGATAAAAAAAATAAAATAATGCGAGATATAAGCACACCATGTCTTTCTTTTTTGTAGCTTTGATATCCTGTCGAATAAAGCAAGAATTCTGTGAGTAGGTAACTCTCTTGTGGCATTTTCTTTAAGTTTGGAAGGATTTGTTAATTATTATTGTTAATGTAATTAATGTACCGTCCTAAGGTCATTGGGGGGGGAGATCGCAAGCCGAAAGCCATCGGGGGCCGGGCAGCAATACAACATCCGTATGTTTCTTAGGGGTATTTCGGTAATTTTGTTCTTACTGTTTTATATATATATATATATTAGGGGACGTATGGAGAGAAGGTTATGTTGCTCCGTACGATTCCCTCTTTCTCCTCACTTCTTCTCTCTCATTCTCCATGAAACCTTAATTAACTAACCGAATTCATTAGCTACTTTTGGCAATGTTTATATGGCTAAACCGCTGGTATCTTTGGGCCGTTAATGAACACTCAATTTCTCTCATTATCATTCTTCCTCTTTTTTTGCCATTGTAACAAAATCTACGTCGTAGAGATACAGGAGTGTCAGAAGTTGATGTGGGTAAGAAATAGGATGATTGGATTTTTTTCTTTTTTGATAATTGTAGGATTTTTGCATTTGGCAGTATGTTTTATATAATCTAATCATCATCATTATCATTCACATTTCACAATGCCTGATCCCAACTATTGGGGGTTGGCAACATGAATTCTGTTTCACCATTCAATTCTATTTGGAGCTTTATATTCTCTTAAGGCATGTGTCTTCAGATAATGTATTTATCTGTGAAATTAGGGTTATACTGGTTTATATAATTTGATTTCATATAGTTAATATGTCTATTGTCATATACTTAGAGACAAGAGCATCCATGAATGTAATGATAAATTTGGCACTTAAAATTTTCTTTTGGGAAAAGGTAGAACTTTTTATATATGGTAAATGTTAATTTATGCCGAGTGAACAAAGGAAAATTAACGACAGGGAATCTTCAAGTGTCATACCTGAATCTGATGGAGTGTTGGAATCTGACATGTTTCTACATGGGTACTTCACCCATTCAGAAGAAGCATTCAACATGGAATTGAATCATCCTAATCATTTTTATTTATCCATTTCCCATGGCAATGCTTGCTATTTCAGTCTTAACATTGCGTACAAAGATTTTGGTTTACTTTTTGTATGAGATGGAAGTTCATACTTCTCCTTAGATAATTTTTGAAACTCCATTGTAGTTTCTTTATTATGTTCACTTTCTTTCTTATTCTAAATTTTCTGTTGTGGTATTTGTAGTTCTATTTGTTTGTCACATATTTATCCAATGAAAACATTTGATGGTTTAAGGTTTTAAAATTTTGTATGTAATTTAGTTCACTTTTTGGCTGATCCGTCTTTTAATATTTGTACATTTACATGTCAAACTGAGATGTTCTCTTATTCAATCTAATTTTGAGCGAATACCAGCTCAAGTTTTATTATTCAATGCTTTTACTTTGTAGTGGAAAAGACGGAGAGCTGGGCCAAGAAGATGATTACATTTTATCCAATCCTTATCACTTGGTAACTAATCAATATTTCCCATTCATTCAACTTTTCTTTTATTTACACATTTTTTTTATGATTCCATTATAAATATCCTAATTAGTTGGTTTCCTCCTATCCTTTGGATTATACACCGGATTCATCTTGCAAATCGTGTGACGTTGAATGAAGAATTATTAGATATTTCTCTCTCTTATCTCTTTATAAGTTCTCACCTCATTAAATTTTACGCATGAAAGAGTATTATATTTGTGTTGTTAGATGTGTGAAAATAGATTGTCATGAGCAGGATGTATATTGAGATGTTGAGTTATAACTTATATGTACTCTGACAATGATATGGCATTTGTTAGGATTTTTGCCGTTTAGGCACTTAGCGACACTATACTCGTGTTAGTATGGGTAGACACGGATTTCTTTTCTAAAGAATAGAAAACCTGCTCCAAATCTTTCTTTTTTTATAATATAAAAATATATGGGTTATTTAATCTTATCTTACCCGTCTAGCATAGAAGATCCACACAAGAGAGACCTAGAGAAATCATCCCAGAAGAAGAGATAGTCCATTTCCTTCTTCTTTTCTGGGAGAGAAAATGCTGTTGTTATCTCTTTAACAGTTACTCAGTCATCCTTATCTCGGTTGGGATTTTGGAATACAAAAGTTTTTCCAAAATTGGAGATTTGTTACTCAATTTTTAACAATTTATTTTTCTTTTCAAAAGAATATAAACCTGATCAAATCTTTTTTTTTTATACAAAAATATGTGGGTCATTTTAATCTTTCTTAACCATCTAGCATAGAAGATCCATGCAAGGGAGACTTAGAGAAATCATCCCAAAAGAACAGATAGTCCATTTTGTTTTGTTTTCTGGGAGAGAAAATGTTATCCTTAACCCTTTATCTGTTACTCAGTCCTCCTTATCTCGATTTGGGTTTTTGAATACCAAAGTGTTTCCGAAGTCGGCAATTTCTAACTTGGTTTTGAGATTATTGATGGATTGGGCGCTTGTTCGTAAGGATTTCCGGGTTTGAAAATCTCTGATCTCCTAGGCAATCAGGAGAATATTCTTTTTGCCAGTACTTAAAGATGGATCCTAAAGTTGAGAGGAGCAACCCAGATGGGACTGGGGGTTGGATCTTCATGGTTGGGGGGTTTGGCTTTTTTGTATGGTTTTGTTTGGTCATGTTTTCTGTTTTCTTGCTTGCTTTGTATTCTTTAAGACTTTTGGTATGCTTCCTTAGCCTCTAATTGTCTCAATCGAATAAATTTTTTATACATATAAAAAAAAGGTTGGTTAATATTAAATAGCGATGGTATTGCTCTTGGTAAACTGGCCTGGCCAGAATTGGGGGCGTTTTAAGAAGTGAATGAAGGGAGATTCTTAAAGCATTTTCGGGCCCAATAAATGTTGCAGTTTCCAATAAAGCGGAGTTGAAATCTCTTCTCCAAGGTCTAAAATTCTTAAAGGGCAATTCTCGGGTCCTTTGGAGGTGAAAGGTGATTCTATGGATGCCATCTGATGGGTGGAAGGGAAAGACAAAACTCCTTGGAGACTTGCCAACACAATTGACCACCTTAGAGAGTTAGCAACTTAGTTTTCCCCATACTCCAAGGGAAGCGAAATGACACTGGTCTGTCTTTTGTTAAAAATGGTGTACATAGGATACTTTGTATATAAGGAAATCACTTCCCCGATTTTGTATATTTTTTATATTATTACCTACAATACTGTAAAGGTTACTTCATCAAAGAAAAAAAAAAAAAAAAACTCTTCCAAAGTAACTATTGTTGCTTGACCTTGTTTTTGGGTGGTTAGAGAAAAAGTGTGGAGAATGACATGTCTTTTTCCAATTAACTATTTTGATTATTAAAAAAATATGTGAAATATATTTAAGATATGAGTCCATCTAGAGCTACACCCATTTCTTGCATTCACTTTTTACACCTGAGGTTGGGGCCCACATGGAGATCATGTTGGACAGTCTAACCATACATTGAGTTGTCCTTGCCATGATGATCATTGTTGCCAAAAATCAGTTCACTTCGACATCGCTAACCATATAAAAAATTTACCGAAAATAATGGTTTAATTGGATGGTCTGGATTTTTAAAATTAAAGTCATATTTTCATGAGGTTAAGAACGTTGAATTGTTCTGATTTTTTGTGAGAAGGGTAACCATAGTATGAAAAACTCATTGTGCGGTTGGATTGTCCAACATGATCTCCATGTCGGCCCCAACCTCGGGTGTAAGAAGTGGATGTAAGAAATGGGTGTAGCTCTAGACGGACTCTTAAGATATTTAGTTTTAAAATATTTGTATATAAGAAGTATATTTTATTATGTGTACGAACATGTCAAGTTTCCTGCTTCATGACACTTATGTATCTGAGACCTTTATCAATTTTAGATGTCGACTGACGAAAGTTGTATCCTTGTTACATAGAATGTGCTAACATGGTTCAGAATCTTGTTCCATCTCGGCCGAGACATCTACTTCCAGTTGTGTACCGAGACGATAAATAGGGAAATGTATATTTTGATGCCAAAGCCTAATTTAAGTACTAAAACTAGTTCAAACGTTTATTTTCATGGTAATGTGTCAAAAGTTTATTTTCATGGTAATTTGTCTTTTATAAGACATATAAATGCTAAAAGATAAATTTATAGCTTATGTAAGAATTAAGAAATAGTTCAATCATTTTGAGACATATACTGTTTTTCCCATTGTCTCGTTTCGTTTTGGTCGAGACGTCTCGCTCCATCAGCTTACCAAGATAACGAGACGGAATGATATTTTAAACTTTATACGCAGCATACTTTTGGGTATTTTATACATTGTCAGACGTGTTGATAAAAATATAAAAAATGTGGTAGATTAGGGAAACTGTCTACTATGTGTTGGAACAGAAATAACTGTGTATGTGTCCTGTCATATTTAGTGCTACTTTTACACGAATTTGTTTTGGATAAGTAAACATGAACTTATTTTCAAGGCTGTGTGCTGGCCAGGCGACCATGAGGGTGGTTTTTGGCAGCATCTTTTGGCCTGCAGGGTGAGCCTGCACTTGGATCTTTAGGTACCAATCACTTCCAAGTTAGGTCTGGTCCTGAATTTTGAGTAGAATTTGTGTTGGGCTCGACCAGACTTTTTAAGCCCATCCTTAGCCTGGGGTTTGGGCTTAAGGTGTAAAATGGCAGCTGGGCCTATGGTGACTATGGTTCTATTCAGATCAGGCCCGTTGAGAACCGTTTTTTTTTTATCGCTTCGTCAACCACCTTATTGTTGTATTGGTGTTTGCGTTTGGGCATATGATGGATTTTCATGTTTGGCAAGTGGTATACTAATCATGTTGTGGTTATTTGGCGACATGGATTATGAGATTGACATGTGTGCATTTTTGGACTTGAACAGCTTGGAGTTTTCTCATCTCAAGTGTTTCAAGAGTCTCCCCGAGATAAGATTTGGAAGAGGAAAAACTGTAATTTTATCTCCTTATCTTTAACCTTACATTGGTCTTGGCATTATGTTTAAGTGATTTTTATCGTTTCTTATTGCAGCACCTACCTATGACATGGAGAAACATTGTAATTTAGAAATTGCAGCTCAAATTTCACGTGTCTCATCCACTCAAAATGGTACTTGACTTCAATTGACGAATGATTTCTCTATTTATTTTTCTCCTCCAAACCTTTCTATGAATTGTTTCCTCCATTGATTGTTCATTGAACATCATTACTAATACACATTGTTATTGGTTGGTGCATCATTGGAAATATTTCATTTTAAAGTGGCATCCTTAATAGCATTAAAGTGGGTGGGTGGCAAAGGGTATTGTCTGTGGAGGCTAGCTAACATGATTGACCACATTAAGGAGTTGGTTAAGGATGGACAATATGTTATCATATACGTATTTAAGTATTTCCATGTATAAGGGGTAATTCTGTAAATACCTCCTTTGAGTGGTATACTTGTCTTTTGTAATGTTTTACCTATATAATATATGTTATTGGAGTCACGTGACCACACACATGACATCCTTCTCTTTTCTCTCCTCTTTCTTCTCTCTTCTTCGTCTCGTTGAAACCCTAACCCTAAATCACAAATCCAACTCAATAATCTTTTCTCAAAAGCTAAGGAGTGCAAATGATTCGGTGGTTACTTTAGCAAAGGATGGTGTAAATCGGAACTATTACTTATAAGGAATTCTTTTTCTAACCTTTGTACTTATCTTCTATAAAGTAATATTATTCAATACATCTTGTTAATTGTTGGACAAAAAATAGTACCCCCAATTGGACACCTATGAAAACCATTTCAATTTATTAATCTCAAATTCTCAATCTATGCAACAGCTGAGTCGCATAATCGAAATAACCGCTTCTTAGTTGGTCTTACCTATAATCGAGAGCTGTATTTGTGAGACGAGATATGTTTTGTTCAATCATTGTTTTTAAAGGCACACTTCGAGATGTACGCCTTGAGGTGAGGCTTAAGCCTCAGTTAGTTGAGGTGTGAGGCGTGACTTGTGAGGCACAGTTGATGGGACCTCTTTATATATTTGTGTACAAACAACCCAATATTAGGGGTTGAGCCTCTAAAATTTTCCTTATGACAACTCACTTTCTTGTAATTTATTCATACAAGATCAGCCCATAAAGCGCAAGAATGTTTTTGGTTAGCATGACTATCAAGTTCAAATTCACACATTTTTCATGTTTACTCTTTAGATGAAGGAATCTATTCGCTCATCCTTAGGACCTATTGATTTCTCATTTGTTTATTTTTTCTCTTGTCTAAGAAGAAGATATCGCGGAAAAAATGTTACTAACATATTCTTTATATCCAAGAAAACCCTTAGGGCCTAATGATTTATCTTTCTTGGGTGGGATAACCCAAAGGAAAATCTACATGGTCTTTCTCTTACGTCACTTTTTTTCTCCTGCTCCCCTTTCACAGTAAGTCCAATCATTGGAGGATAATACTGCGAATACCTTATTAAATGCTGATGCTGTGTACTTATGGTTCAGTGATGGAAGTGGCCTCAAGAACCTCAATTTTCTTACGTGTAGGGTATTTGAGGAGAACCTTTTCTTTACTCAATGTACAGTTTTTTGGTTGTTCCAGATAATTCATCTTTTACTTGTTTTGAGATACATTATCTTTTTCTGAGTCATTCAATTGTTTTCTCATCCATTGAACTTAAATAGACTCATATTAAATGCACTTGAGTGATCCCTTCATTCCACATATTATGTGGCATATCGAAATCCTTTGGAACCAATTCAAATATGCATGCAACAAGAGGTTTTCTTTTTCCCATTCGGTGCAATGCATTGTAGAGCATGTTAATTGTGAACATGTTGTGGCTCATCTATAATAGATAGAACGTAAAACTCCTAATCTTTATGATTTTCTACTTCATAACAATGTGCTGAAATTTATTTACTTATTTCAAGTTACTAAGTTGCTTCTTACCTGCTAGTAGATGGAGATCGTGAAAATTATCATTTGGAAGGATTGATGGAGAGTCCTTCTGCGGATGATGATGGAGAGTGCTTCTCGCCCATAGTATTAAATGCTACTTCTGTCAACATTGAGGTTTACTACAACAAAGCAGTTAACTATACCTTGATGGTCACCTTTGTATCCTTCATAAACCATGTCTGCTATGACTTCTTTGCCCTATCACTATTCTTTTGTTCTGGGTGAGTCCTTAACGTCTTCATGTATCAGATCTCTTTCCTTCAAGTTCTTCTGTTAATTCGACAAATGGAACACAGCAATACTCAATCTGTAAGTCTTTTTTTTTCTTTAAATTTTTTTTTTTTCTGATGATAGCTGAATATTGTACTGGTCAGGTTCGTTTTATCCTTACGACTAAGAAGTAAATTCATATTTGATTATAGTATTCTATTTGCTTTTGTCAGGGAGCAGCTAAAGTTTCAATTTTAATGATTGGGCAACAAGCAATCATGGATGCTTATCTTTGTCTTCTACATCTAACTGCGGGGATATTAGTTGGTGAGTTTAGTAAATTATCAGTATCATTGTTTAGTAGTGTTGTATCTTAAAAGCTCAGTAGAGGTTTATAATCTCCATATGACTTGCGTTTTTCTGGAGCATTTAACAGTTTTTACTGTCAACCATTTGTTCAGTCTAGGTTCAGGGTTATTTTTCAGTTCTAGGACTCCAGGGAGTGTTGTGTTAGACGATGACTAATCTCTTACTTAACTCATAATAATTACAATTACAAATAATTCCTCTAGTAACTTTTTGGTTAGAGTGTTAACTGAAAGACTAAGGACTAATCCTTTCTTACCAAACCCCAAATTTCATCGTTATCATCATCTTCATCATCCTAGATTTGTCCCAACTATCCAGGGTTGGCTACACGAAACTTGTTCTGCCATCCCATTCAATACAGGGTAGTATCCTTGGTTGCCTTTAACAGTGCATTGCTTTTAGGGATTTCCCTAGCATGAGCTTGAAGCAACACATAGGGATTCATGTGAAAGGGTTTGACAAAAGTTTTACACCGGCTGCCCACCTGATGATCCTCATTCTAGGCTTTGGATACATAATTATAATATCACATTAAAACTATTAACTGTCCCCATAAAGCTGGAGAATGGAGATGTATTATGCCAAGCCTGCCTCAACAAAGTGACCATCACTTCAATGGTGCTTCGTCCATTAAGGCACATCGAGTACCAGATTATTCAAGAGTGACCTAATACATGAAAACTCACATATTGAAGGAACAATAGCTTGATCTTTTTTCTTTACATTATTATAAAAAAAAAGAAGTTGTCTTTACATTATGATCCAGCAACATTGAACCTTTTCCTACTCTTCCACATGACAAGCTTTCCCCAAACAAATGTACGATATTCAATGATAGATCACTGCAAGTATTGGGGAGAATCTACCCAATCTGTATTTAATTATGTTGGGACACAAAGTTGATGACCATGTGGAGGATAGAGAACCCTTTGTCAGAACAAAAAACCCTATCTAGATCAAAATCTCCTTGACAACCTAAGGCTTTGATATCACTTGAATGCTTCTCTAAGCTGCTTTGGTAAGCCCTCCTGACAGTTTAAATCTAACCTGATTAATAGCAATAAAATGCTCCTCAAGAGTTTGCAAACTAATAATCTTTGAGATTTTGACTTCCCACTCATCAATCAATTGTTCATCACTGTGATTATTGCTGATTCAGTCCCCACATACTTCCATGTGCGACAAACATGGAGAAAAATTTTCATCAAAAATGCCAAAAAGTGTCGTTTCAACCATCAAGCTTGGCATTGGTGCATTAATGGGATCTGTATCCATATGAGCAACTTGAGGACAATGACAGAGAAGTCCTAGATAAAAGAAGCTGAAGATTGCAACAAATAAAGAGCAAAAAGTGGGAACTGCCAAAAACAACCTCATGATTGCGGTTGGGATCCAGTCGCAACAATAATTCACAGCAACTTTCGAGGAGAAGAAACGACACACAAACAAGCAAACCTTGGCCTGTTCCACGTGTGGTGCATGGGAGGGAAGAAGGAAAAAATAATGAGGGATGTCTGCCCCGTGTAACCCAGAGCTCCTTCAGAACTCATCCAACTTTCCAAAAATTTAACATGTGAGGCTTAGGAGGGGCAACTGGCATTACAAGCTTCAGATCAAACAAAGTTGAGATGCTCCGGATCTGAGATGAAACAGATGGGGAAAAAACCCTAACATATATTTTGACCCCAGAACATTCATCAGGTGGCTTAAAAAAGATTGGAAATATCACCAAAAAGCTTAAGTTTGGGTCAATTCAGATGATCATGGGCTTGGACATATCTGACAGGCTGACATCAGCACTGAATATTTTGAGAAAAGAAAATAGAAGACACAGATATATGATAATTTCAAATGTATATGAACGGGTGAAGATTAATAAATAGTGAACCTCGACCATGTAGACAACATCAAGATTGTTTACTGACTGTAAGAAGCTTGATTTGATCCGTAAAGCCAACTGCAAAATATCGAAACATGTCAATTCCATTCTCTAAGAACAAAAATGTGGGATATCGTGCAAATATAGGACTCTACGAAATCAGACAACAGATTGTAAATATAAATATAGAAACCTAACGCCATGTTAATTGAAACTTGCCTGATAACAGTATATAGCTTTGTCAAGATTATCTATGGCTTTGTACATTCCTCCTAAATTGTTATGCTTTCATGAGACAATTGATTCCTCATACAGAAGTTGATTACTAAATTGGCTTTAGTTAGATATTTCTTACCGAAATATAAAATTAGGCAACCAATATGAGCAAGGAGATAACAAACACTTCTAGATAGAGAAACAGAAACATGCTAACATTTTCCAACATTGAGATGCTAATTAAATAAGCTCTCTCTCTCTTTTGGGGCTGATGAAGAACAGAGGGAAAATAATATGAGAAAAACACCTACAAGAAAAAAAGAACAAAAAAGGCAAAGTACAGAAGTGTGTATAATACATAACTTTAGCACACACGTTACATAACTATACAAGAATGGAGGCAGAAAGGTGGGCATTCACATGTTGGCAACGAGATAGGTATACATATGCAATTTTATAGGCATGCGTGCAATATATATGATGCATGTCTCCATCAACATATACATACATGCATAATATAATGCATGCAAGCAGGTATACCTACGTGCATGTTTATATGTATGCGTGCATTATATGCATATGTATGTTTTCCACGTAAAGCTTCACATTCATGCTTTATTGAGTGTTTTACTTTAAACTATCTTCTAATCAATGATGTACTTAGTCTTGAATATAATATGTAGTTCAGCATTTCATCTAGATGGTCTGTTTGCTTTTATTTTTTTCTTTTATCTTGGGACTGCTCTAATAGGCTCGCTACCACTGTTCCTGACATGGGATTGTATGGAACTAAACGTGGTTCTTACACCTTCACTGTTTATATTAGTCTTCTTCTCTTTGTGTTTTTCTTTTTTCAACTTCATTTTTGTCTCTGATCCTAGCCCAGTACATGTGCATTAAGTAAAAATTGCTGCTAATGTTTGCAACTTTCCATACAGAATCCCTGTTTAATGCTTTTGCAACAGCTGCCTTTTTCAAGTTCGTTGTCTTCTCCATTTTTGAGATGAGATATCTTCTTGCCATATGGAAAGCAAGTAGGCCTATGATTAACGGAGAAGGTTGGGAGACATTGAGACGTGAGCTATCAGTTCTTTACAGTCGCTTTTGTAAGTAGTTTTACTGAACCATAACAATTACATTTCCTCTTTGTCGTCTATTATGACCAGGATTATATTAATGGCTTGTTGATTTTATTTAATTTCTCCCGATGGTAAAAGAAGCTTTGGGTTCTTGAAGCATCTTTAATATGATAAATGTTTGTTGTGTTATTCTAAATAGTGATATTTATTTGCAGATGGGATTCTTTTGGGAGGCATTCTAGTCATGTACGAGTTTCATAATTTTCTGCGGCCTATTCTTCTCATTATGTACTGCTTTTGGATCCCTCAAATAGTGACCAATGTTGTACGTGATTCAAGAAAACCACTACATCCTTATTACATATTAGGCATGACTGTCACTCGGCTAGCAATCCCGTTATATGTCTTTGGTTGCCCATACAACTTCATGCGCATCGAGCAAGACAAGAATTGGTGTATCTGTTTGGGGGTATTCCTGGGACTTCAAGCATCGATTCTTCTTCTGCAGCATTATCTTGGATCTCGGTGGTTCATTCCTCGTCAGGTTTGAACTTCCGTCTTATTGTTTCCTTCTTGCATTTTGCTTTGTGTATCCATTTTTTCTAGACATACTTAAAAATATGAATCTTTCTACTGTATAGCATCATCAGATGTCAGACAATGTTAATTTTAAATATCGAAAGTGTGTATTTATTTTGAATGTGTGCCAAACTACCATCATATTTTTGTCTCCTAAGATGCTCGCTCGCTATATATGTACATATGGGTTGATGGGTCCCATAAGCATGGACCCGCATTGTATTGGTGGGCCACCCCTTTTTAGATGTGTTTGTTTAGTGATTCCTGATCCTTTTTTTTTCAAGTATTCAATGTTAAGGTGATTCATGGTGTAATTAACATAGAGGCAAAACCGTCCAAAACTAAGATTGTAGCAACCAAAAGAGGTGTTGAGGCCTCCTTTGAAATCTTGTGACCTTTGGGCCCTCCGAAATATTTCCAATAATTTTTTTTTGATAAGTGGATATTTCCAATAATGGAGGGCCTCGTTGATTATATGCCCACTTCATGAAGCCTTTTTCGTTATTCCCCCAATTTTTCAAATATATAAAAAGCTAAATGAAATATTTCTCTGCCTATTTTAGCCCCATGGCATAGTGCTATTTGGCTGAAACTTACTACATGAGGTACAGGGTGCGGTGGCAAAACAGATGTACCACTTTGAGCCTGCCACCTCAGCTTTCACGTGAAGAAAACCTTGTCTGTGCAGTTTGTAATGAGGTTCGGAGTGACATTCCAGACTACCCACCCCTCTATAATTGTTAAGGGTTATGCTTGACTTTTATGCTCACTGAAAATAATTTGCAGCTAAATGTATTTTTCATGTAATAGGCTAATAGCTAATTGATCATTGAAGAATTGTATTTGTGATCTTGAGATTCATGGTCTTCATTGCATTTTGGCTCAAGTATGGAGCACATGATTGAGGACTCTGCTTGTTCTCTCACAACGACAATAATTAATTTCAGCAGTTCCTGGCCTCACCATTAGTTTAAAAATAAAATGGAATACTAGTTACATTGCATGGCCTTCTCTTTCTCTGTCTGTAAATGGTAGCTCACGATAAGTTTTGTTGTCTAGTAACTGTGCTTCAGTGCAAACTTGGGTCTTTTAAAGAAAATCTTGTGACATCCCCACCACAATCACTACTTTCACAAAAAACTCTACCTTGATTGTTTCGGGAGAAAACTCACTTTGATTTGATGGTTGACAGATCCTTCCAGAGAAATATAGCTACTATAGAAGATTCAACCATGATGCAAGTCATTCTACTGATTGCGTCATTTGCATGACTGGCATCGATCTCACACAATGGTCCAATGACTGCATGGTACTTCACAGAGATCCCTCTGGATATATCATTCATATAATTGTTCATACTCTTTCAAGGAGCATTTTCTTTGTAGCTTTGAAAATCAAATGGGCAAATCCTCCTGCAGGTGACACCATGTGATCATTTCTTTCATTCTGGTTGCTTACAAAGGTGGATGGATATAAAGATGGAATGCCCAACTTGCCGGCGTCCCCTGCCACCAGCCTAAATAGATCCTCCTGCCTGTTTGTATATTATTTAGAATCAACTGACATTGCCTGACTCATTTAATTTTGCGGTAATGGTAAATTCGCAAGAAAACCTTTTCAATGATTTAAAAAATTTAATTATGAATTAGAGCCAGAGATATTGCATTATTCAATTTATTCTGGTCATCGGTTCTATTCTTGAGGTCTTAGTAACTTGCTGTGAATATCTGTTTCAGGTGGCAAAGAACCCAGATTCTGCATAATGCATCCCTCACAAGACGGCTGATATATAATATAATCAATTCAGAACAGTTAGAGGCTGCATGACCCTTTTTTGGCCTGCATAATATGTATATGATGTTTAGGTACATTTTGATATTCCTACAGGGGTAATTTCTTATCAATTCCATGTTTGATTCCCACTTGGGGCTAGGGAACCTCTTAATTCTCGCAATCTCTCTTCTACTTCAGTAGCAAAGGCCTTGGTATCAAACTGTGACAATGTTAACTACTGCTAAGCTACAGAGGCACGTCTTATTTGCATCTTCAACTATGTGTGGGTACATCCAAGCTACATGGAAGGCTTCTGTCTAAATTAAACTGTTGGTCGTTGAACCTGGTGAATGCAGCAACATTTGACAGGAATAGAAGATAGTGTGTGGATTGGGAAGTGTGCACATGAACATATACTGTGATGTGACCACGTGTTTGAGAATGGCATTTGTAAGCACCAAAATAATGACACTAATACAATTGGAAAGGTAACAGTTAACATATAACCCCGTGACCTCTGAACAAGCACCTTGTTGTAGTCACTCCCCTCGAATGAAGAAAAGGAATGCTGTGGAAGAAGTGTACATGGGAATATAGGACTACAAGGAGACTTATTGCTTCTTTATAAATAGATGTAGAAATCTGCAAAGAAAGTTATAACCTTGATCATAGGCTTGTTTCGTTTAATCACAGCTGCATATTTACAAACATGAATTGAAATTGTTGGTGTCAGTTTGAAGTAGTTTATAAAAAAATTTTAATCAACTGATGATTATATTAAAACAGAGCAAAACATACAGAAGAGCCTGGATTTTACCCAGTCAATAGAGTAATCCAAGAGTGCCTGAATTACGAAGCAGTTCATAAAACTATTTAGCTTCTCTACTTTGCTCAGTATTAGGGTGGCTGATTTGTGGCTGAATCGACCTGGATTTCCAGAGAAGTTGATAGCATTGTAAGGGTAACCCATCCTGTCTCGGACTCAAATAGGCTCACATTCAGGTTATGTTCTGTTGAACAATCTGATTACATCTTCAAATGAGAGGGAGACTATCCATGTTTTGGCTTGATCCACCCTTGCTCCTATTTATTGATCGTATGATGCCTCTTGAATCTTGATGGTATGCATAGATCAATCATGCCTTCGCACTAAGACTCTCATACGTGGTTGTAAAATCTAATAATAAAAATAAATAGAAAAACAAAATTAGAGGGCCTGTTTTGAGCCGAAGAGCATTTTATATGCAAAATAAAGTGTTTTTCCCGGTGCCAAAATAGCAATCCAACCATGCCTGTGTTTGAAAATTATGACCCGCAACAACAGTCTAGATTTACAGCTACAGTGAGGCTGATTAGTGATTTCTAGGCGTTGGATCTTTGTACCTCAAATACTGCTCAAATTCCCACAGTTGAGATCAACCCATGAAAATAAGTCCAATCCAATGCCTAGAAAATCACTAATCAGACTGATTTTTGGTTTGTAGGTCCACCTAGGTTCTGGCCAAACATCCATACGGTCAAGAGTCCTCTAATAGTGTGCCACGTGGCTCATAGTGTGTCCTGTAACAGGAGCCTGTCATTTTAAGGGCTGTCACTGGAGCTCGACCCTTATATAAAAGTATAAAACTACTCTTTATAATTAAAAAACTAGGGAAAAAATTTAGATGCAAAGGACTCCCGGTGCAGTCGATGCATAGGACTCTTGTGGCCGTAGATCATTTTTTTGGGTCCAATGACTGCATGGATGTTCAGCCCACCTATTGATGGATAAACACATAAAAATCAGCTTGAATGATGATTTACCCAAAAAAAACATGATTGAATCCAGTGGCTAGAATCATGTCCTAAAAAGTACTAAAATCTTTGGCTAGAGATAATAATCAGGTTGATTTTTGGTTTGTATATCCAGTGGGCTAAAAATCCATGTGGTTAGTGGGACCTTGGCTGGGGGCCTTCTCTCACCAAGGGGGGCCTTAGGCGACTGCCTCAATGGCCTTGAGGTAGAGCCGACCTTGATTTAAGGTTGTGTTTTCGGCAGAAGACGGAGATTTTCTTCCTTGTTCTTCCGTAACTCCGTTACGTTACTATCCCAAGAATTACCGTGCAACATGGTCACTTGACCTTCATCTCCTTCCTCTTCCACGTCCTCCTCAATTTCTTTTCTTTAGAGGCGTACATGATTGCATGCTTTTCTTCCTTTGCAATTTTTACGTGTGGAGGTGCGCGCCAAAGTTGGTTCTTCGACCTTTTCAGTGGAAATGTACTGCACTCTTGCACTCTAGATCTAGTTCCTCTTGCCAACAGACATCGAGAAGTTGAATCCCGGAGAATGAATCCAAACCCAGCAGAACCAGTTGAAGATACCACAATCTCCACATCAGAACGCACATATAATCTCGAAGATGAAATTCAGCATCACATGTTTGATTGGAAAGATATATTAACATAGACAGCAGACACGTACGTCTCAAGATTTTTAGCGTCCTGCATCTCACACCTCAAAGATAATAGAGATGCAAACCAAATTTTAGCACTAATAGGGCAATGAAAGACGGCACGTAGGCTAGTTTCAGAGTGATAGTGGCATCGATGGCAAGATGGGTTGATGATCCGGGAGTGAAGAGTAGCCCGAGTGGGTAGGAATAGGATGCGCAAAAATTTCCATATAAAGAATTTTGCCCTGTGAGAGGTATTCCCATAACGCCGAATTTTCTTCCAAAGTTCCGGTGGAGGGCTTGAGGTTGTGAGAGCTGATGGAGCGCCTGATATGCCGATTTGGATGAAAATTGTCCACATTTTTTCTTGCCTAAGAAAGACATTTCGATCTCCAGCCTTCCGTCGGGTGAGTGATGCAGCCTTGGAGAGCATTATATTTTGATTGACCCACAAAGAGGGGAGTCCTCACATAATATTTCTCCGTAATCCTTAGATTTTTAATTTGAAGAATCTGACACAACACCTTCTTTTGACGAGAGTGAAGATTGGGACTAAAGCAGACTCAAGATTTGTCAAAATTCACTTGTTGCCCTGACATTTGACAGAATAAATTCACGACATATATCCTTTGGGAAACGCGCCTGCACCAAGTTAGCTCGGCAAAATAAGATACAGTCGTCCGCAATATCGGCGGGCAATTTTTTCCCATTAATCCCATGAATATGGTTTCTTTGCTCCTCCATATTGAAGATATGAGAAAAGATATTCATACACAGGGTGAACAGAAATGGTGACAAATTAAGGGTCACCTTGGCGAAGCCCCCCTAGAGGGTTTAAAATACCCATAAGGTGAGCCATTAAGCTTGATGGAGAATGATGGAGAGGAGATGCAGTCCATTGATTATTAAAACCCATTACTTGAAGGATTTGGAGAAGGAAGGACCATTCAATGGTCAATGACCTCAACCCGAAAATTAGAATTGCATTTAAAGATTGCTAATAATGCCAATGGTAGATGATGGTCATGGGATGATAGTGATGGTCGTGGAGATATACAATGTACGTACTTAGCCCAAAATCATTCATCCTCAACAATAAGATTAGGAAAACTAAAGTTAACAACATGTAACAGTGAGCAACCAAATAAAAACTAGATCAACACCCAGAAAATACAATAACAAATCTCCCTCCCTCTGATCTATATTAATAACTATACCCAACCCAATCCCCCAAACCAAAACAAGAAAAAATTAAGAAAAAAAAAAAAAAAAAACTAATTAGTTCCCCCATCTGATCTTCTTCTCTGAAGACTGATACATGTATCTCCAATAAACCCCCAATGTGATGCGTATATATACATAGAAAGAAAAACATATACTTACTAGGCCGCCAGGAAACTCTTCATATATATAGTTGATGATGAGACGAAGAAGATCCGAGGTTCCTCTCAGAGCAAACATCTTTCTCAATGTGTAGTGTTTGCATCTGACATGATCGCTCCGATCCAAACCCCTCCCATCATGGTTTTGTGTCCACGAAGTTCACTACAATGAGGAAAACTAACCAACAAACCTAACTCTTAATTAACTAAGAAGACCCAGACCCAGACCCAGACCCAGAGACAGAAATGGTATTGGTTTTGCTAGATCAAAGAAGTGACCGAAGATCCGTAGTTGGTGAGATCAGGCCAAGCACCAACACTAGTCGGATTCCAATAGAAAGATGAACCTGAGGAACCAATCGGTTCCATCGGATTATTGTTGTCCCTTCGGTCTTCCATTTTAACTTCTTTCATCATCATCCCCTGATCATAAAAGGGAAATAAGGCCTGAAGATGACTAGTGGGTCTAGAGATCAAAGAAACGGTACTTTTTGGAGTAGTAGTAGAAGATGGAGCTCCAAACAGAGAAAAGTTGGAAGGAGGCACATCTTGAATTTGAGTGCTACAATTATACCCGCCAACTCCATAATTCTCATCATTTGCCAACGGATAACTCAATCCGTGAGCACTCAACTGAGGAAAAGGGTGATGATTAATGTCAGAATGATCATTGGGTAGGCCATAAAACAATGGATTAATGTGAGGAGTAGGTATATGTGTGGGTAGTAGTGATGGAGCGGTACTATCAGCAGCGGAGACCGCGGGCCTTCTGAATTTCTTATTCTTCCTGCACCCGCCTCCGACCGGAACGTTACGCAATGTTCCACCTCTAGTCCAGTAACGCTTGCAAGCCTTACAGAAGTGTCTAGGCTGAGATAAGCTGTAATTGTTGTAGTAACAAAACTTTGTGTTTGAAGAATCACAACGAGGGCACTTGAGTGATTGTTCCGGACCTGCAGGTTTCTCCATCATCGTACCACTTGAACCCATCACTCCCGTCGTCTCATCTATCTGCACAAAGAGAGAAAAAAAAAAGAATTATAATTAATCAAAAGAGTAAGTAAATAAGAACCCAACACAAATATTCCCATCCAAGAGCTAAGAAACAAATGGGTCATGTTATGTTTAATTATTGAAAGAGATAGAGAGAGAAAGAAACCTGTGGCCATTCCATCTTCTCGCAGTTACCCAACATTTCTTCTCAAAGGATGAGTGAATGGAGAAGGAGCAGGTAGCGACGTGAGTAGTACTGGATGGTTTGAAAACTTTGAATTTGAAACGGGAAAGAAAGAGAGAAGGAGATAAACTACCATTAAGAAAAAGAATTATCTCACAGTCTCACTATCCAAGAAGAGAAGGATATGAGGAAGAGCAGGTGAGTCCCACCAAGTTCAAGAGAAAGAACATTATACAGACTTAAAATTCCTTTGCGCTTTCATTTATGTTCGAAGGAGGGAATCCCTAGGGGAGTAGGGACCAAGACCCGAGGCCAGTAAGACAACAAATCCCATTGTATATTATTATTAGGGTCGGGCTCATGGGACCCCCATTTCTGACCCTCTTTTTTGACCCCCATCTTGGCGTACCCACGTAGAAGATGAATCAATGGCTGATTTTTGGTGGGGATGATAACCTCGTCGTATAGATTACCCCAACAAAAAATCAACCCATTCCGAAATTTCTAACCCTATCAAATGTGGGTTTAAAGTTACACGGTAAAAATCAACGGTCCATAATGCTTCAGCTTCTAAACCAGTCTATGAATATCAGAATGATTTGAATTTTTGTGAGGATGATCTCCTCACCATAGAGATCATCCTCATAAAAAATCAGCCATTGATTCATCTTCTATGTGGGTACGCCAAGATGGGGTCAAAAAAGGGGGTCAGAAATGGGGGTCCCTTGAGCTCGACCTTTATTATAATACCATCTTGTTATACTATACCCACTTGTAGTGGAAAAGTTGAAAACGAAAGTGAGAAGAGGCAGCCATGTGGGTGTCTACATCTGATCATCCTAATGCCTCTTAGCTGCTTCTTCTTCTTCTTCTTCTTCTCCGTTTGGCTTGGAAAACCGTTAAGGGGGGATGTCAGAGACTTGGGATGAAACATAAACGGCAGAAGCATGTGGTGGGCAGCTCAGCCATTAGGAAAAAGAAGAAAAAAAGCAAACATGGCTTGAAGAACAAATGGATTTTGTAGTCTCCCAAGGGATCTCCCCCTGCGTCCCGTAATTATTCCCCCCTCACAACCCTCAGTTTCTAAGGAATTATATTACTAATTTAATTGATTCAAATGAAAAACAGTATTTTATGATGTATGGAGTCGTACATCTACAATCACATTGATCTACAGTCAAATGACCTTGATCACATGCACAATATGAGGACAAGTGTCACACTTGACTGGAGACCCACCATACAATGGGCCCTACTAAATGTATATATCTCCTATGTAATCTGATTAGCACAAGTTGAATAATTGTCCCAAACCTTTGAAATAAACTGTGTGTAACGTGATCGATCAGTAGAGAAAAGTAGGCCTGAGAAGAAATTAAACAAGAGGGGGTTGTATGACTTGTGAGTCAAAGCAGAGGTGGAGGTGGGTCCCACCCACCCACCCACGCTCGCCAGCCCCACCACCAGCGGCCAAGATTCCATTTTGGCAAACATGAAAGAAACCCAACGCGCGCATTCAAGGGAACTTCGAAGATGTGAAGGAAGACCGAGTCAGTGATGACGGGGAGAGAGAGAGAGAGAGAGAGAGAGAGAGAGAGAGAGAGAGAGAGAGAGGGGTTGAATCAATGGGGGGGTGGTGGGGGGACCAAAGCATAAAATCCATGCCAACCGTACCTATCAAAGGCTGATCACATTGCACCTTAAATAAAGTCGGGACAAAGATCTCACTCCTTTTATTTTTATTTTCTTCGCATTTTCTATACATTAGAATATTAATTATAGGATATGGAATTTATTAATTCTTTTAATATTGTAAATTTCCTTCAGTGGATTACCTAAAATCTCCCTCTTAATAAGTGGCACACATCCAATGGTTCATCACTCATAGAGAGTGTATTTCAAATGTAGTGGGGATCACAATTGAATCTAGCTACTTCTACAGTCACCAATCACGACCTTCCACAAATCATGGTTGAATTCCTTGAAAAAAATAAGAGAAGAGATAAACCTCTAATGTTCAAACCAACGATTGAAAGATGTTGATCTTGGTGCAGTACTGGTGGGACCTATTTAAGTGATAACATGTTCATTGCTGACCCGACGACTCGTTGATATACATAGTTGTTTTACCTTTCCCCAATAAATCGATCTTTTAGGGTAAATAGTTGTTTAACATGGTATTAAAGCCTTAAGGCCTAGAAGGTTAATCGATCTTTTAGGGTAAATGGTTGTTTAACATGGTATTAAAGCCTTAAGGCCTGGAAGGTTGCGGGTTCAAGTCTCTAGCGAAGTGTATTTCCATTAATTGAGACGTGTTAGCGGATGGTGTTTTCACATGCACACGTTGTGTTGACCCGACAACCCGTTGATATACATAGTTATTTTGCCTTTCTCCACAGGTCGATCTTTTGAAGTAAATGGTTGTTTAACACAGATCTCTAACTTGTTTTCGCCTGTAGATCAAGGTTCGAACTATAGGGCCATCTCGGGCTGGATCGGGCGAACCGGATTGGTTGGATTGTTTGGTATATATGGAATTTTCAAGTGCCGCCTTGTCGGGTGGGACCCACCCTAGGAATGTTAGAGAGAACAGTTGTAAAACTTATTTTAGAAGGGTGGAGTGAACAAAATGTGTACATTAAATAGTGAGATTCTGAGAGAAAAAGTGAGATGGATAGAGATAGACAGTCCTTGCTACCACCACTATGTTTTTAATATTATTATTCTCATATTCTTTGAATATCTTAATCTTCTAAAGTGGGAGCATCTCAACGTCTCACCTGCTCTAATTAATTCTCCATCACACACTTTTAGTCAACCAACATTTGGAATGTGTGAACACTTCTATATTCCTCTCTCACATTCACACGCGCACATGCACACACACACACCTCAAAAGATAACTGCCCTGCGCATAGCTTGCTATTGATGTCCCAGCTTTGTGGGCTTGCAAAGAGCTCAGCCAGGCCCAATTAAACCCAGCACTGGCTCACCATGTATAAGCTAGCAGAAATGTATATCGTGTGGCTTATCTGAAAAACAATGTAGATCATGTGCTTATCGTCATTGTCATCTATGCCTTTTCCGAATTATATTGGGTCAGTGGGCCCATATAACACTAGTAAGTAAAAAAAATCTCAAAATTCGCTTGCGACCTTCCCTCTTAAGGTCTTGGACGTCTACTGCCGTCTGCCCCCCTGCATGCAGAAGCAATTTGTTTTTTTATCTGATTCACAGACTCCTATATTCCATTATAAAAGTTCACCCCTCCCAATTAAGATAGATTTAACAATTAGATTAATTCTTAATAGCACAGGGAATTGCTTTAAGTGGGTGGTTCAGATTTGACGAGGAAAATGATAGGATCATCCTGAGGACAATACTGTAATAACAGGAACAAATTTTGCTCTGATCCTTCCCCTGTTAAAACACTACGACGCCAATTTAATTGCCAGGCCCACTGACCCTATTAATCTTCAACTCACCTCTTAATGGACCTAATCACCAAATCCACTGACCCTATGAATCTTTCATGGGCTTCGAACTCATCCATAGGCCGACTTGGTTGATACGGCCGTCTGTAAGGGTCCACCAGGAGGTGGCCAAACATGCATAGGCTTTTCTAGTTATTGGATTTGAGATTTTTCATCATGGGCTTAGAACTCATCCATAGGCCTGTCCATATGAGCCCATGAAAGAAAGAATCTCAAATCCAACAGGCTGATTTTTGGTGTGCGTCCGTTACTAGTGCCCAAAACATAAAAAAATTATTGTGTGAAGAGTGGGATTTGAACCCACGCCCTTTCAGACCAGAACCTTAATCTGGCGCCTTAGACCACCTCGGTCTTCTCCAGTTTCAACAGTAAACATAAATATAAAAAATATAAAAATAAAATTTTATTACATTTTCTAGGACTATGATAAGATGTGGGAAGAGTGGAAAAAGTATTTTGTTCAACGAATGTGGAGGAGTGAATCAGCCCAAGCTGGGGTATAAAAACTGGTCCCAATTATTTCGGTTCCAGGATTAGATATTTCGGAATTGGATTCCGAAAGAAAGACTAGGCTTTGATAGGAGCCGAAGTAAAATAATAGGCTTTGGTTCTTGGTACACTAGTAGTACCCAGACCAAACCAGAACCAACACTAGTAGGGCTCAGACCGTAAAGGAACGCGTGAAGTCAATCACGAAGAACAAAACTAAGGAAGAAGATCACCTTCTCTAACCAAAATTAGAGAAATTCTTTAATCTACAAGGCAAAAATGAAGTACAAACTTTAATAGATTCAATTCTTCAATAATAACGAAATTCGTCCCAATTGCAACCCTTATTTTATTCACAAGAGGATCTTTGGCTATATTTTCACATTAGTAACACTAGGGGCTGCCACGTGTGATGCACATGCACTTTACATGTTGTAGCACCTTACACGTGGAACACTACTGACCGTATAGATATTTGGCCCATCCCTAGGTGGACATACATACATACAAAAATTCACCTTGATTAGTAATTATTTCTATCCGTTGTATTAGAGACTTTTTCATGCATGGTTTGTTTTTAACCCTGGATTTTGAGTATTATTTGGCCAATGACAAAGCGACACCACTATGCAACATGATAACGTCCATGACTCTTGGACCATGTGATCATTACACTTTTAATAATGGTGTAGGTACCTCGGTGCACTTAACTTTTTTTATTTTTTATTTTTTTCTTCAAACTTCAACATTGATGATGGACCATATTATGAGCCTGCAGTCCATCTTGTTCAATGGACTCTATTATCAAATACTAGGAATGGCCCATTAAATCAATGTTTAAACTCAACCTGCATAATGAACAAGTAATGTTGCCGTTATGTCCGTATAATAAGTCGCAGACTCACAACATAGTAAAAAAGTCAAAATAATATATTTTTTAGATTTTTTTTTCAAAATAACATCGATAAGAGTAAAATAACGGATAATGGATCCACTTTTTCGGTTTTTTACCTTATGAGTACAAATAATGTAATGGTCTTGGAGCGTTATCATTATAATAATAATGAGTGACCGTTACAATAATTTTTTAAAATCATGCATTAAATAACCCATCCATACAGTTCAACCGGTGGGCCACTTCTATTACGAGAATACGAGACAAATAAACTTAGATATTTTCAAATCTTAAAGCATTTAAAGCATTGTTTTTTGAAAATTGACCTCATAAATTGGAATGCTTACATGTAGACCACAATTTCCATACACTAGTATCATACATGTGACGCATGTGTAAGTTATCAAGATCCAAGTCCATTCGAAAATCAAAATTACGGTGATCTTGGAGACCGGGTAAGCCTGTTTTAATGGAAATTATTTTCTCCTAAATAATGTGGGACTAAATTTTCAATACGAATGCACACACACCATTTAAAAAAGACTCTACGGGTGTGTTTGATTGCACAGAAAATTTTCGGAGAAAATACATCTGAGAAATGTCTTAAATGGCTGATTGATTGCAACTGAGAACACATATTTCAATCATGTGAGAAAATAAAGACGTTTTATCAAGTGGAAATGAGTTCTCATCTATCTGGATGGGAATTGACTGATGGGCTTAGTAGGAAAAATTATCCATATTTTAATGGCTTGGGAGGAAAAATTATATATATTTAAAATGGCTATCTAACAATGGATCGTCGTGTTTTCCCAAGGAAAATGAAATTTTAATTCCCACTTGACAATCAAACATGCCCTAAAGTTTTTCAATCCTAATTTTTATTTAAATATTTTAATAAAGCTGTAGGGCACACCGAGAAAAAATAAAAGTTTAAAAAATAACAACCTAGAGTTCTTAGGTTCAAAACTTGTTAGTAACAACTTTATAGCTAATTTTTTTAATAAACAACTTTATAAATAACAACCAATACACCAAAACAGACTTATTATTAGTTGGGCTTTAAAGTCGAACTCGGAACCCAATATCAAGCTGATTTTTAGGTCCAGGCCCACAATGAAAAATCATCAATTCCAACAGCTAAGATTCACCCTGTTATTACGTTATGTCATCAAAGATTTATTCATAGAAATGACAAAGGTTATTGTCAATACAGACCGTCTAATTAGTGGACCCATGCAGCACAGTCACACCGAATTGGAGGGAAGATTACGCTAGCCCCGGGGACCTTCAAAAAACTTTGAATGCTCCCTCCCCTCCAAAAAACGTATGTCAGGACCTTCAAAGTCCCTGGACCAGCGGATTTTTTCTCCGTCAGTACCGATTACCTGACAGGCCCAAACCTGGTTATGGGATGACCTGATAAATGATCGGGTCAAGCCTGGGACTCGCGCATACCAGAGGGATCAAATTGACTGGGCCCGGACCCATTAACACCCTTAAATTATGGACATTAAATTGTGCTCGTTATGGTCTAGAAAATCATATGCGTGGGGGTTCCACTTAATAGAGGATCCAACTCCCAACTGATAAGTGATTTCAAACCTTCTAATCTTAGTACCTCAATTACTGCTCAAATTCCCACAGTTGAGATCAACCCATGAAAATAAGTCCAATCCAATGCCTAGAAATAACTAATCAGGCTGATTTTTTGTTTGTAGGTCCACCTAGGGATTGTCAAAACATCCATACGGTTAGAGCCCTCTAATATACAATGCTAAAGGCATGTGATTCAAGTCCATTTTAACTCAAGTCAACCACCGTTAAACTAGGTCAAGGGGGTAATCCTACTGTTTGAAAGTATAATGGGGTATTACAAATTACAAATTACTTTCAAATTTCAGGGGGGTGTTACTAAAATACCTTATTATTTTTGGTAGCGTTGATTCCATCAAGTTCATGGTGTGATCGTGTTCCTTCGGGCTGCTTTTTTTTTTTAAGGAAGTTGCAAGTTCTAACTGTTAACTACTTAAACTTGAAGACAAAACTAACACCAAATCTAATAAAGGTAAAAGGGAAAAGAAAAAGAAAAACAATAGCGTACAAAAATCCACAGTGTAACTAGTAAAAGTGTAAAACGTACGCTACCATGTTCAAAACGCATCAAGCCACGGACGGCCACGTTTGTGAAACACAGAGCCCCAGAGCGTACACTCCAAAATAGAACTGTCGTTCTCAAAACGGTTCGTGCTAGAGAGCGACGGGTAGGAGAGAGAAGACAGAGAGAATAATAAAAAGCAAGTGTGTGTAACACCCCCCCCCCCCCCCTCCCACCCAATGTTTACACATGTGACCAGACCACCACCCCCATACCCATAAGGCCAACACAAAATGCTAAAGGGATTAATACCGTGGTTTTAAAAACGGTCGTTATAACGAAAATAATAACTGCCGTTATACCGGTAATGTCTCAAGATTATTTTGAAAAATAATAATATTCTGACTGCTTTTTTCCTTCTAACGTGACTGATGTGACCTGTTATAACAATCAAATGGTAACGTTAAGTGACCATTATTACCTTGTAACAGTCAATTTAAAACCTTGATTAATGGAATAAGATGGGTTCTCTATACCGACAGTTGAGAGAAGAAGTCTTCACATTCACGTGGGTAAACCGAGGTGATGGTTGAGTAAACCTTCGACAACACCTGCACTTGGCGGTGACTGCAGCCAATATGAGCTAGGTGACACGTTCTTAAGAGGCCACTAGTCTTATGGATATTTGGCGAGTATAACTTCTATCACAGCATTCTGACAGATTCTTCTGTCACTATGAAAATCACAACCCACATGGCACACTCTTAGTGAACGCTGACCGTATGAATGTTTGGCCAGTCCCTCAGTGGACCTCTAAACCAAAAATCAACATGATTAGTGATTTACAACCTTTGGATCTTTGCACCCAAATAACGCTCAATAATGCTTGAATTCTTACCGTTAAAATCAACCCATGAAAATAACTTCAATCAAATCGCTTAGAAATCACTAATCAAGCTGATTTTTTGGTTTAGAGGTCCACTGGGGGACTGGCCAAACATCCATACGGTCAGCGTCCACTAAGAGTGTGCCACGTGGGCTGCGATATTCATTGTGACAGAAGCATATGTCAAAACGCTGTGACAGAAGTTTTACTCATATTTGGCCAATCCCTCGCTAGGTGGACCTACAAACCAAAAACAAACTTGATCAGTGATTTCTAAGCGATTCGATTGAAGATATTTTCATGGGTTAATTTTAACCGTAGGAATATGAGCATTATTTGGATACAAAGATCCAAAGGTTTTAAATCACTAATCAGGCTGATATTTAGTTTGGAGATCCACCTAGTGATTGGCCAAACACCCATACGGTCAGTGTCCTCTTAAGAATGTGCCACGTGACTCATTAGCTGTAGTGGGTGGTGTTGTTGACTGCAGGTGTCATGAAAGGTTTACTCACGGTCTTAAAGGACTTCACATGTTTCACTTTCACCGCCTCTACTGTCAAAGTACTAGTATTTTCCTTCAACACATGGCATGTTTTTAAGTAGGATCGGGATGGGGGGAAGGGGACAACCATTTTTTACAATTATTTTTGACAACCATTTGGTGGACCCACTTAGAAGATGAATCAATGGCTGATTTTTTGTGAGTGTGATCTCTGTGGTGAGGAGATCATCCTCACAAAAATTCAGATCATTCCGATATTTGTAGACTGGTTTAGAAGTTGGTAGAATTATGGACTGTCTATTTTTACGGTGTAACTTGAAAACCACATTTGATGGGGTTAGAAATTTAAAAAACGGCTGATTTTTTGTTGGGGTGATCTATATGGTGAGAAGATCATCCTCACCAAAAATCAACCATTGATTCATCTCCTATGTAGGTCCGCCAAAATGGTTGTCAAAAATAGTTGTCAAAAATGGTTGTCCCCCAATCCTGAACCTTTTTAAGTATGCCAAGAATTCTAAATAAGTTCCCTATCTTGTAGAAGGTTTTGGGCTAAAACTTGAGAAATGAAAGAAACACCTCATTCTTCACCAATGTAAACTTCTTCTCTAAATGTTATAACAAGCATTTGGGTCATTTTACGTCTGAACGCATTAAATGCATTCACATTGTGTAAAGACCTAACAGATCGGTTAATAAAAATAATTTTAAAAGAAAAAAAAATCAAAAGACCGGGCATATTCCAAAGTGTCTCGTTGCGTCCCTGACACAAGAAGATCCTTTCGCTCGTTAATAAGTAGAAAGTAGAACAGATGGTTTTAAATAAAAAAAAAAAACTAATAGTTGTCATAATTGTAATGCAAGAAAAAATTCACTTGTCCCTGGGACTTTCAAACTTTGAAGGTCCCCTCCCAAAATGTCAGATACGTACCCTTTGTTAACCACCCTTAACTAACTAACCAAGGGTTTAATGTGGGTTGGGTTTAAGCTAGGATGTACGTGTCAGACATTTTTGGAGGGAACCTTCAAAGTTTGAAGGTCCATTGGACCAACTAATTTTTGTGTTATTTTGGAAAAAAAAAATAAAAATAAATGAGAAAATGGGTTAATAACAATTTTTTGACTTTTTTTTTTTTAAATAAAAATTAATAGGCCTAACCTAATTTAACAGTAGTTGACTCAAGTTAAAATGGTTACAGTTAGCGTTAGTCACCTTTCAGTTGGAGATTAACACGTAACAAGATTTTTGAAATGTGCACTAACGCCATGTGCATATCCGTTACTAATACAACAGTCGTTATAACGAGCGTTATAACGGTTTTTTAAGTCCTCATCTTACCATTCTATCATTCTCTTCCCTATACTGACAGGAAAAAAAATGGAGATTGTGGTCCTCACTGCCCCTTTTTCACCTTTTCTCCTCTTGATTTCTCCTCCTCCTCCTTTCAGAGTTGTTCCTTCTCTATTCCACTTCCCTCCACCCTGCCATTCCATAATTCTCACTGATGGATACTAGAATTGATAACAGTAGGTTCGGAGCCAAGGGGGGGAGCTCGAAGGAGAAGACCAAGAAGGAAGTGGCGGTGGAGGACGATGCCGAAGAGGACGAAGAAGAGCTAGGCTTAGGGTTTGGTGACGTTGAAAAGAAGAAGAAGGCCGTGGTTAAGAGAGGTTTGGGCGGCGGGGGAGGGGTTTCGCCGCCGTGCTGTCAGGCGGAGAAGTGCACGACTGATCTCACCGACGCCAAGCGCTACCATCGACGCCATAAGGTCTGCGAGCATCACTCCAAGGCTCCTTTTGTGATTGTCTCTGGAATCCGCCAGAGGTTCTGCCAGCAATGCAGCAGGTCAAGAACAATTTCTAATTTTCCGCCACACCTCTTTCTAATTTCTTGTATTTCTGTATATATTCTTCGCTTTAATTCGATGGTGGTTATAGTTGTAGAACCTTGAGGTCGCGGGTTCAATTTCAGTTTAATTACTGAATGAGGAGAAGAAATTTTGTTTTAGCTTCTCAGGCATTTTTTAAGGGTTTTTGCTTGGTAGGTTAAGTTGACTCAGACAGATCGAATTCTGTTATATCTTAAGTAGTCTTGGGATTATGTGACCACCCCTTCCACGAATTTGTTCCTAATTCTATCAGAAATTTAAGAACATTTTGGATTTTTTTCCTTTAATCTTCTTCGAATTTTTTTCTACCAATATTTGATTTTGATTCTGAATTATGGTAGCGCCGCAGCAGTGAATGCTTCTTGCTAAATTTCTATAAAAATTTGATTTTGCTAAATTTCTAGAATTCTACCTTGCATGATTTTACCACTAGCTGCATTTCAGGGTCCCTCTTGCCAATTTCAATCTGTTTCAGGTTTATTATGGCTTGAGTCTGCTTGGTCTGTAAACCAAATACCCAATTCAAGCTAGATTTTGCCACATAAAATTTTTCCTCATGGTTTGGTGTTTCGCAGTTCCATGTTTCGAATTCGGTCTTTGTTATTTGTTTAGTGTTTTGTCAATGGTTGTCAATTGCGATGCTCTAATATTATTATGTGCTCTCCTGATGTGCATTGTTCTGGAGAAACAAGAAAACATCAAGCACCCTCTGTTTCCTGCACCACTCATTAGTTCTGTTTGGAATGGTTTCTAATACTTTTTATGCAGGTTCCATGAGCTATCAGAGTTTGACGAAGCAAAGAGGAGTTGCCGTAGGCGTTTGGCTGGACACAATGAGCGGCGCAGGAAGAACTCTTCTGAATCTCATGGAGAAGGCTCAAGCCGCAAAGGAGAGAGCCCTCAGTTGAAGGAAAATCATTGCAGGCAGGCTGACCAAAGTGGGAGGATGACAATAACCCTCCCAGGAAGTGCCAAACATTTCCAGATCAGATAAGATCTAACTGTTTGCTCTCTAGCATGCTCTCTCTCTTCTGTCATGTTATGTATTGAAGAAAATTGTATCTAAATCATACACTAAATAACAGCACTGTAATAACCATCTCACGGTCGTGCTTCGTTGCTAGTTGGGGCAGTAGGTATAAGATTACTCTATGTTGGCTAGTTCGTTAAAGTTAGTGTTTCTGTAGTGGGTTTATGTGTCTATCTACATGTACTTCTTGCTCACAGAATAAGTGTTTCCTATTTATTATAACTTAAATAAATGGTTTTAAAAGGCTACCGTCTTGAGGAGGAAGGCCTACACTTGCTGTCAAGGTGTTGCAACAACAAGGCTTAGTATGATAGTGGCATGAGCCTAATATCAAAGCATGTCCATCAAATGTATACTTCAAGACAGGCACACACCTCAAGCTGCTCACAGAACTCCATCAGTTTTGTCTTGTTTTCTTCTTTAAGATATCAAACCTATATCTTAAGGTAAGTGCGTATACATAAAGAATAAGGAAGTTGTTTATTTGGACTATTTAGTGCTTTGTTATCAGTTTATATTTTTTGTTGTTTTTAACTTGATGCTAAGTAGATAATTGATAGTTCATGATACCATTCAGTGTTTGGTAGTTGTATGTTCTTTATATTTGGTAATTATATTTGTTAGAGACAAGGCAAATACCTAGGCACAAGACATAGTGCTCGCCTTGTCTGTGACCTATTGTGCAGTGGGTGCATAGAAACATTTACTTTCTTGTTCTGTTGTTTTACTTGATTTCCTTTGAATCCATCAAAGCTTCTTCCCTTGGTTTTGTTGTGGACGTGTTTTCGGAACAATAACTTCTATTTTCATAGGATTGAAACGGATTTTTAAGGATAAAAGTATTGGATAATCAATACAAAGTAATGCATGTGTATAGTAAAAAGCACCTCTGAAAGCATGGTTTAAAAAACGGCCATTATAACGAAAATAATGGCCGTTATAACGGTGACGCCCAAACCCCAACATGTTTTCCCCTTATAATACCCAAAACCAGAAAAATGGGATATCCGGTATAATGGAAATAATGGCCGTCATTTTGAAAAAAAAAACCAATTTTTTTACCGTTCTCGAGGTTTCTTTTGAAAAAAAATAGTAAAATAATATTACAATATTAATATTCTACTGTTTATTTTTACCCGGACGTGACTGATGGGACCCGTTATAACATGGGCCATTTAAAACCTTGCCTGAAAGTTCTAAACATTCTCCCATGTATGTACCCTGTGCCTCAGGCAAGTCAGTTCTTTTGCAACGGAATTGCATCTAGCATCTCTATGTAAACTGATGATGACTTTGCCTTTCTCTTCTCAGATCATACTTAATGCCTCGGATACATTCACAATATACAAAGTTTGAATAAATGATTCACCTCAAGAAAGAGAAGTATATAAATATTTTGTCTGGAGATTCCTGTATCAAGAATCTCTTAATTAAGTTCTCTATGGGTTGCACCTCAACTACCTCAAGGATTATGGTTTGCCATCTGAGAGTTAGCTATTTCATAGTAATTTTGATGAATATAGGCATGCGTCCCAGACTTGAATGGTTGAATTTAACCATAAAATCTTCTAGCTTTTGTGGAATTGAGTTCTCACTTGATGCTGGATATTGTGATTCTGTTGTATGAATTAATGAAACAAAATTTTTTTGCAAGTTAAATAAAGAGTTTAATTGTGTTATAATTAAACTTTCTCGGCCTTTTTAAAATCATCGTTTTTTTATGTTATAATTGTGCTTTTTGTGATATATATCATGGTAAATAGTTGTTGGCTTCTATATTTTTTATTAACATTTATGTAGGGTCATTTTATCTACAAGCTAAGAGTTTGCTTCATCTCATTTAGTGCTATTTCGTAGCTTTGTGTAATTGAGTTCGCACATATGTTTGCATTGGGAAGAATAGGGTACCCAATTCAGTGGAAAAGTGGATATAGGTTCATCCAGTGTTTTTAAACGCTAAGGTGTGAGGCGAGGCGCTTCACTAGCCAAATCCTTGAGGCGTAAGCCTCACACGCACGCATTTTTTAGGTAGATAAGTATTTAAATCTATAAATAAATGTAGCAAAAATTCAAAAAACAAAGCATATTTCCAAGTTCTAACCACTCTAACAAAAAAGCACAACACCAATCAAAGACTCAATCTTCTACTAAATTAAATGCATCTTCATCAATTATATGAACAACATTCTCTTCTTGATAGTCCAAGTCGAAATTCAATATCTCGTCGTCAATCAATTGTAGATCAATCGATGTTGGATCCCTTTTAAATATAAAACTTAGGGTTTTTTATTTTATTTTTATGTTGGGTCCCTTCGACACCTATTTTTTTTAATATCTTGACATTCTTTTTTTATTTATTTTTTAAAACAGCATGCCAAAAAAATAGCACATCTAAGGCGTACGCCCAATCCAAGAAGCATTGACGAGGCGTACGCCTCAGATGTGTAAACGCATTTTGATTGAGCCTCAGGACGTTTTTTAAGAGCTCTGCCCCGAGGCGCACCTCGAGGCGTAAGCCTCACACGCCTTTAAAAACACTAGGTTCATCTGCTAAGGAAAAAGAGAAAATAAAATAAAAACTTAGATATGTTGGTTTTGTATACTTAAAAGTTTACATGAAGATAAACAGTCAATTGATTTGAACCCTAAGCAAAATCCTTTGATCTGACATTTCATACCCTAAACTTTCCGTGACCGTGTGTGCAACAACACCATTGCAGGTTGGCATTGGCATATATCTTTTTTTTTGGGTAGAAGCATATATCTTATTTTAGGAGCTGAAATTTGCAAGACCTCGGCCAACTGAGCATGACCTGTTGATAGTCCTAATATTGAGTTTGTTTTGTATCATTTATCCACATGCCAAACCAAGTATCTCAGGGCCATGAAAGAGGAACTTAAAGCTTTGTTTCAGTTTTGATCTCATTTGATTTGGTTGAGAATTGAGCAATATATCATGAAATCTCTACTGCAGTATTACTGCCACCCCTTGTAATCTGGCTATTTTCTTAATTATATTAGTCGAATTGTTTTTAATCAGTCTCTTCTGATCTTAGATTAGTCATATCTTTGTCAATTGAAACCTCACTTTCTTCGAGCAGAAGTTCAACAAGTGGTGTTGGATTTGTATCGCAGGTTCCAGTAAGTTTTTTTGGGTGAGATGTAAATCTTGAATGTACATTAGTTTTCACAAAAGCTGAATGGATTATTTTAGCTGCACTGTTCTCATGCTACTGAGCTTTATCTTGGATGTAAACTGACAATGTTTATATATTGAAGGACCCTTAGCTGACTCTTCTGGTGACCCCATTTCATGTTGTATAAAATGCTTTGGATGGGTAATGAGCTAATCATGTGTTGGATTTTTAAATTCTATCTTTCCACTGTTGTAGCCATCTATGTTGAAACCACCTGGAGACATTTTACTGCTGGGAAAATGCAGAAAAAATATTTCAGATCGAGTTGGAGATTTTTAATTTCTAACAAGGACATTTATCCTAGGTTGAAGACCATAGCATACCATGCTCCTTTTGAGAATTGGCAGCTGTGTGCATTCACATATCAAGGTGTTCTTGTCAGTGATCATATGGGTTGTGTGACTTGTGTCATTTGCAAGATGGGTATGTGAACAAAGGTTGTTTCAGGTACTGGCTGGTCTTAAACCACAGTTTTGAGGTTTTCAAGACCCAGATACAATGTAACGACGATTTAAGTATCGTGTTGCTTGCTTGCTTTGTCTTACCTGCTCAACAAAGAAGAGCAAGCATCAAAAGACCATGCAGTTTTGTTGTAAATAGCACATGGTGGGTGTGGATGGAACACATATGATAGAATTATGTTGATTTCCACGGAGATGAAGTGGGGTATAACATATTTTTCCTAGAGGCTTGTATTTGGAAAGAAAGTTTGAATTCTAATTCTCTTTCTATGTGCTATTGAGGTAATTTGATCTGCGTTCTTGGTGGTTTAGATATTTCATGAGTGATACGATGCTAGCTAGTTGGTGATTCTTTAATTAGTCCAGACTTCTTTCTTGTAAACTTGATTGCGTAAAAATGTGAGATTCTGCAGATTGCAGATATGGTTCGAAGTATCGGTATTGGGCACCGGATCGTATGACGCTGATCCTGATCCTGATTGGATGATCCATCCCCAATACCGTGCGATACAGAACCGTGATCAATTTCTTTAAATGGGCGACTTCCCTTACTGGTTTACTTTCTCTCTGTTTCGTTCTCATTCTCTTTAACCTCTCATCAACAACAGTTTTGAGCAACTCTTGACTTCTTGGTTTTCTCTCGATTTTCTTTCATGGGGTTGGTTTAGTTTTTCTGGGTTTTGCTTGTTTTGTACTGTGTTTTGGTTTTGAGATGGCCTCAATTCAGAAACAAGTAGTTGAAAAAGATGATGACGGAGGGACTAGTGATCTGAAAATGAGTGGCGAAGAAGCCGTTAATAACAAAAGCAAGTTCCGGTACTGACATGGTGTTTTGGGACGTAACAGCAAATCCTACTTCTGATCCTCCAACCATGTTGCAGATTGCTCAGTCCATCTGCAGATTGACATTGCTAACGATTCAAAAAAAAAAAAAAAAATTCCTCAACTTCTTTTTGATAAGCTAGTGATCCACATAGTTAGAGCACTGAATTGCAGGCTTGCAGCTAGTGGTAGCAGTGTAATGCACACAAGCCCATCTATTATCTATACTAAAGCTCAGCCCTGCTTAGGTGGCGCTTTCTCCATCTTTTTTGCATTGTTTTTTCTAAAAACACCTCTTAACATCCTCTCTCATCTTAAACCAAAAATGTCTCTTCCTCTGAACCTCTTAATGGTTCAAATTCCACAACTCCAAATAAATTATATATTTCTTAAATGTGTCTTAAATTCCCAAACATCTTTAATATATCTTTCCAAACATCCTTTTCCATATATGGTTACAAAACCTTTCACTCTCTTACGGTTACAAAACTTCAAAAATCTCTCCACTACACCTAAAATCTTTTCAACTCCCATATCTCATATAAGTATTATTTTCTAGAAGCAAAAAAATGCAGCAACAAAAATGTTTCTCAAAAAGAATATGAGTTTGTTCCACCACTACGAGATTCCCTTCTACCCTCAAGTACACATTTCTACCATCTTTGCTAGAAATGACATCCTCGACTACTCTGCCGACCGATTTGATTTTACGGGCTATTCAAAATGTCTATCAAGCTGAGGGGGTTGGGATTACCAAGATGGGATTACCAAGATCTTTGTCTCCACAAACTTCTCATTCGTCAATGTAAGTGACACTCAGTACATTAATTAACTTCATGGCCACTTATCACAATAAGAAAATAATTTATTATATATATATATATATATTATCTATGCTAAAGTAGATCTCTGCTAACGTGGTGCTCTCTCTTTTTTTCATAGGTTTTTCAAAAATACCCTTCGCCGCTTTGAATTATGGGTGAAACTTTTATGGGTATTTCAGAATTTTAAAACCAAACTCTTTGTTTCCCAAAACGCATCCCACGGTTTAAAATTTATTAAAAAAAATTTCAATAACATTAATATGCAATGGGATAACCAAAAGTTATTACTCTTTGTTTCTAATTCATACCCATCTCTCTCTATCCCAATTAAATTTTCTGATTTATTTTTAGTTTCTTATTTCAAAAGTCATTATTTACTCTTTCTAAAAATGTCTCATCTTCCCAAAGCTTTTTATCTCATCTGTATTTTCTTTCCAATAGCATTCCTATTTATACCCGTTTCTCTCTATCTTAATTAAATTGATTAATTTATTCTTAGTTTCTTCTTTCAAAAATTATTATTTCCTTTTCGCAAAAATGTCTCATCTTCCCAAAGCTTTTAAAATGCTTCAAATTCCATCAACTTCTTTTCATGTCTCCATTTTTATTTAGCAACCATGTATGCTTCCAATAACATTCAACTTCATTTAAATTCTCATTCTTTGCTCCTACGTCTTCTCTTTTATTCTTTGCAATCTACACCTTTCACCATTCTGCAATGTTTTCATAACTCATCCATATTCGCTTTTTTAAGTGACAAACTTCTGTTGAAATATTTAAAAAGGATAATATCCTATGAAGAGATATTTGTCCTATTTGACTTGAAATTCATTATTGAGGTTGCACCTAAGTGTGGAGAAGAGTTTTACACGAAAGTGTAAAGGGAATGATAGACATTTTGAAAATGGATGGTTATGTGATTAATACTATTTTAGTAATGTTGTTTGGGGAGTTAATATGATATGTTAGCTTTCAATTTCTAAAGTCTAATCTTGAATCCAAATGTCAATAACCTCAATAGATATTTTTGGTGGGATAATCCGTGGGATAACACGACTTTGGAGTAAATCTTTGATGATAGCGTTTGTCAATAATGTATTACTCATGTCGCACACTCTTAGGACCTGGATGTATATTTGGCCAATCCCTAAGTGGACTTACAGCGCATAAATTACCCTGATTATTAATTCTTAACTATTAGATTATAGTTATTTTCATGGGTTTATTTTTAACTGTGGAATCAAGCATTATTTTTTGGGTACTCAATCTATAGGTTAGAAACCAATAATAAATAGGCTGATTACTGGTTGTACTAAGATCCACAAGGTTAGAAATCAATAATAATCAAACTATTTTTTTTTTGTAAGATACTTTTTTGAAAAAATCAAAAATTTTTTTTATGTAATAATCTATGTTTATTGAGCCAGTGCTTAGCACGGGCTTTTAATTCCTAGTTTAATCTATGGAACAGGCCTCCGGGACTGGCCTTTTTTGATAGGCTACCGGGACTTGCCTTCTCGGGCCATCAGTACAATTTATGGTGTTTGGTGATAGTACGTGCAATCAAACTTGGGGCACCTTGCACACTTGAAAGATATTTTCCTTGTGTCACACACCCCGTACTTTTTTGTGCAAAACCGGTCCAATGGGTTGCCAACCTAAAGTTCCATTGAGGTAGGAAACTAGCTCTAAATTTTATTTTATTTTTGCGAGGTAAGCCTGTTTTTAAAGAGATCAGTAACTCGGTGAAGATGGGTTTTGAACCCAGGTCCATGGTATCATCACCCACAAACTTTACCAACTGAGCAAGCCGGCACCTTCAACTAGCTGTAAGTTAATGTCGTCAAAAGCTAAGGGTGTCCTAGAACAATTGTTAATTTGGTGAGATAGTTTACCTAAGTGAATAAAGAAAGTCCAATCCACTCTCTCTATTGGTTTCCATGATAGGAAGAGAATTAAATAGAAGACTAAGGGTCTGTTTGGTTACCAATAAGGGGGGGACGTCACTTTCTCCAACTCATGCATTTCCAGCCCCATCGTTTTTCCCAAAGTGAGGACAGAGAAGAAATCCATCCTCCATCACAATCAACAACTTTGGGCGATCTCAACCATTAATCAAGTGCACGCATCAATTAGAAGTGATTCACATGTATATTATTAGTTTATGGATCACGAATTCACGATTATATCAATGTGGTCTGATCAAGCATTAAGGTTCAAGATCTTGGATTAAAGAAGGCTAATTTGTTTACATCTTTACAATTGGTATCAAAGAACATAAAGTTCGAAACTTTATTATTGACCTAAATCAAAATCTAATGTTTGATTTAGTTTGATCGTGATCATTATATGTTTGGATCTAAAGATGTTGTTAAGCGAATCGATCTACGCCTAAGATTGTTGATCAATCATATATAGTGATCAAAGGATTTGTTTTGGTGATCCATAAAAAATGGATTTCTAGTTTAAATAATCAATCTAGCTCCATGAAAATGTATCTATTTTGATTGATTATTATTGTGGTTTTGATCTAAAATCCAAGGGCGTGATATATACAAACAAGGGATCACTGTTGAATGGTTTGGTCATGTACATGGACCGAACCAATCAAGTTTGTAAAGGTACAGTTGATCAAGTGTGGACTGGTTTCTGTCCATTTGGGCTAAACCAGTCCATACATATAACCATTTAGGAGTTGGTGGGTTTCGGTCTACACATGGACCAAACCAAACCCACAACACATGTGCAACAGTTGGTAGGTTCAGTCCATGCACAGGCCAATTAAGCCCATGGGCTCTTGTATGTGGGTATTGGGTTCGTTTTTGGGTGTGCTTTTGAGGCATGCTAGGTGGGACTCACACTAACTTTTTGTGTGTTGCAGGGGGTGTCGCAAGATGTTATGTTGCTTGATAATTGAGATGTATTATTTTGGACAAATTAATGCCATATGGGACTGTTTATGTACACTCATTTTGGACTGTACGTTTTATGTATGACACCTAATCTAACATGTAAATATGAACACAAGGGAAGATTTTGATCATAATCTTTCAAAAATACCCGACCTCTCAAAGTCTAATTTGATCGTCGGAGTATTTTGTGCAAGTACCCCTCCTCTTGACAATTGACGAATTTGATCATAAAAGACAAGCTGAATAAAAAATTGAAGATGTGTAGCTTGGATTAGTTCTTCAGAAATCTGGCCTTACAAAATCCAAAATGGCCAAATTAGTATGGAGCCATTTCTTTTCTTTATTTGGGATGGTGTAGGTGATGCCAAGTATCATGAGAGATACATTTAGCGAGTTGTCGGCTTTTACTTTCTCTTTATGTGGTAGACATCTCCAGGGCATTCTTCGTTTTGCTGTGGTTTGGGCGGTTTAGAAAGCGATGAACTGGAAGGCATTTTGATGGAAGGGATTCATTTACCCAACATATCATCCTAGAAGTCAAATCCTTGTTGGTTTAATGATCTAAACTCTTTCGGAAATGTAAATGTATAATTTTTGAAGGTCTTGTTTTTATATTAGAGTTCTTGTTGTTGAGTGGAGAGTAGGTGTTTAGAAGGTTTTTTTTGTAGTTTTTGAAGATCTTGTTTTTGTAGGTTTTTGTTTAATTAATTAAATTACCGTTTATGACCAGAATGTAAATAACTTTTCAAAATGGTCAGAACGATAATTTGCATAGGTCGTTCTCACAGAGATAATTTTAAAAGGGTGAGAGTTTGAGAGAGAAAAATAATATGGATGAGATTGTTTCGACGGAGTAAACCTTTGATGACTGGTTATCATCGAAGACTGTGACTATTAATAAGTTCTTTCCACGTATGCAATCATCATTGAGGTTTGCTTGTACGGTGTGTAGATGTGACTGTTCACAGAGGACGAACGGTGATTTTCTAATCTCCCGACCATTCGATGTTATGATCTACAATCGGATGGTTAATTTACGTTAAAGCCTCCAAAATCAAGCTTCCTTGGGAAGAATCTATGTGTTTGGTCGTTGCAGGTACATCATCAGTGCCTTTTGCATGACATTTTCGAGTTTTGCCAAAAAAGTTGAGTGAAAACTAAAAAATCGTTTTTATGCGGATTTCAAAAACGTTATTCACATTTTGATCATAAATGACGATTTTATTAATTATTTGAGAATTTTAGTAACTAAAGACTATTTTATGTTTCGTAGCCCCGATGTGATTGGCATGTGCATGGCACGTGTTGCACAACCCTACATTGTTCTTTACCCATACAAACTTCACCTTTTTTAGGAAGGGAATTATTATTTTCAGATCACATATTGCTTTTTCCATATCACGTTTTTTTTCTAAATGATTTTTTGCTCACATTTAGCTTCTTCCGTAGTAGACTTTGTTTCAATAATGGTACCTCGGAAAAATATTTTTTTCACTTACTCCTCGTTAATATAGTAAATTAGATATGCCTCCTTTAGATTACACAAAATTAGAGTTGCATCCTTTGACTTAGGACTTTGATATTTTAGACAGAAACTGACGATATTACCCTTTCCTATTTTTTATTCAAGTTTGTATTCTCTGTCTCACGAGTCACGACGACCTCCTCCCACCCTACCGCCAACATCGCCACAAAGGCTCTTTGTTTTTTTCTTAATTATCCACACTGAGAGAGAGATGCTGTCAAGGAACCATTGCTCTCAGATTTCTGAACTCTTTTACTTCTTAATAAGAAAAAAATAGAGATGTTAGGCCAATGATTAACTCCGTGATTCGCTTGGAAAAGAAAAGCTCTCAAATTTGCAAACTCCTGTTTATCATCTGGGTGTAGTCTGTGTAGACTGTCGAGTGAGACACCTGAGAAGAGGAATGAGGATATTGGAAGAAATGATCCAAATGGGTCAAACTTTGATTATATATGAACCTTTTAAAAGGTTTGATCATGTCTTCACTCACCTGACAAGGATCAAACCCTTTTAATTCCGGTGCTTGGATTAGTGTTGAGTTTATTATTTTAGTTCTTCAAATAAGTATCATAATGGTAATTGAGTATCTCGGAGCCCGGAGGAGGAAAACCAAGTTTGGTCTCTTGAGTATATGGATTGTTGGATATGACGTCCTTTGGCGTTATCGGTATCCTTTGTTGGAGAAGATGACAGCTAGTAACACCCGGAGCCCGGAGGAGGATGCCCCGCAGAGGAAGCCGATGGTGATGCTGACAAAGATGAAGAACAACCTTGTAAAGGCTGCAAAGTGGCTTAACCTGGCAGTGGTGATGGTGGTGGTGGTGGCGGCGGTGGTGTTGAGACGAGAGAGAGTAAAACAATCAGGGGTAATATCGTCATTTTAATACAGAAATGCTAGGTAAAGAGAGGCAACAGTAATTGTTTTTTAATATAGGGAGGCCTGTAGAATTTACCACATAAAATGAGGAAGGTAAGGTAAATAAAAAATTACCAATATACCCGTCGAGTACTGTTCTACAATCTACTTACTTATATAGATAGCATAGCATACATAGCACCAATGCCAGCGGAAAAAATAGAAAAAAAAAAAAAAAGGGTGCCGGTGACTAATCTACCTAAAACAAAGGCAAGAGAAGCGAAGGAGGCGAAGAGGTCGATACGCAATTTGTCGAAATTACCCTCTGGCAGACGGAGGATGCCGTGCAGACTAGGAGAGTCGAGAGAGGCAAGGGCATGAGAGATGGAAGAAATAAGTGCATGTGCTTTGTTGCCGCAATATTGATATATAAATCGGGTAAGACCGCGAGAGAGAGCCCCTCTCCAGGTCCAGGCTCTCCTCCCTTCCCAATTCCCATCCCAGCTTCTCATCCGCTTTTCTTTCTCTTCGCAAAAAGAGAAATCTCACTTTCACAATCTCTCTGTTGACTATTCAAAGGCAATAGAAACAATAACAACAACGAAGGGATAAGAGAAGCACAAATCTCTCTTTCTCTAGTTTTGTGCGCGTGTGCAAATTTTCTGCAATGCCTGCACAGAAGCGGACTTCTGAGAATATGGAGGAGGATTCTCAGCAACGCCACCACTATCAGCAGCAACAACAACATAAAAAAGCCGAAGAAGAAGATGATGAAGAAGAAGAAGGAGAAGGTACGTAATTTTTAAGAGGTTTGGTTTCAGTTTTGATGAAATTGATTTCCTTCTCGTTCTTCATCGTCCTTCTCTCTCTTTCTCTTCTCTGTTTCTCAGATTCCGACGGAAGCCCTTCTTCTAGTGAAGGAGACAAAGATGAGTACGTCTTACGTTCTCTGTTCTTTCTTTCTTTCTGTTGTTATTATTCGTTGCCTTGCTTCCATGTTTGTTTCGAGATCGGTGCTTCTCTCTACGAGCATTATCGAAAGGAGCCACGTGCGTTTTACGGAAATATTGGAGCACTTTGACTTTGCTTTTGTTGCTTTGCTTTCCATGTTGTTTCCTCTACCGGATTTCCTCTGTTTCCTCTGTTGCGGAAGGGGATGACTGTCTTTGATGAATATTAACGCTGTCTTCATTTAGATCTTGTGGATCCTTGTGATCCTTTCCACTCTTCGATTTATGCGTGGAGTTCAGTTGCATGTTGCGATCCATATTTTTGGTTCAGTACTCTCGCAGCTCGTGGGACTGCCGCACAGAATTTCAAAGGCTTAGGTTGTTGAATGTGCATTTCTGCACTCTTTGACGCCGTGTTTGTAAAGTCCTTGAAACTTGTGTCTAAGTAACAGATTAAGTAGATAAATTTATTGGTAATTAAACTTCCAAATATATATAGTAAAGTAAGATCTAGCTTGGATATTTGTTTTTATCATTTTGCATGTAGCAGCTTCTGTTTCCATGTCAAAGTGCTTATTGGCCTGAAACAACATTTCCCTAAGTCTCATCTTCATATTGATCTAATATTTGGCATAAACAACTATTACACCACTGCTTTGTTACTAGCTTGTATCAACCGCAATGTTCTGATGCATGTGTGTGAGAAATGCCATGAGAGGCTTATACTAGATCGTATCATCAGCTATAACCTTCAAACCAGTTGTGATAAAACACATACTAGGTGGCGAGTTATTTCCATAAGGTCCTGTTGCTCTTTTGGCTTTTGGGGGAATGAGGGTCTTTCTCAAGTTGATGGTTTTTCATTTTGTCATTACGAGGTGTAAATATGAATGTAGTTTAATAATTATCTTGCTAGTTTATGCATGTCTACAAAGGTAATTTAGATCTCTTACCCTCTTTGTTACCCAGATCTACACCAAGGTATTGATGGTGATTCTCAAATATCATAGAACAGAATGTTATACAATGGGATAGATTGCAATAGAAACAAAAACAGGGAGCGGGTTGCCTACTCTTAATGGTTAAATCGAGCCCTTTCATTCTAAATTCTTGTCATGGAAAACTAGCATTTAACCTTCATATTCGATTTAGTTCACAAGGAATATATCCATATTTACATATATATTTCTAACTACATCTTGATTATTACAAGGCCCTTCAAGCACTTGCACCCTCACACGCGTATAACACACACACACACACACACACACACGCATGCACAATGTATATGTCTGTACTGGCAACACGCATTAAATTGTTTGTAGGCCAAGCATAAGGAAGGATGGGTTATTTATGCCAAGAGTATATTTTGTTCAATCAGTCAACTTCTTTGAATTTTTTTGTATAATGTGTATATGTCAATGATTTGTATATAATATAGCAGTGCTGTTTGTTGCTTGGTGCTTGTTTGCAGATTTGTCTCAGTAAAATTGTCAGACATACGCAAAGAAGTGCAATGCCCAATATGCCTAGGTATGGTTGTTGTTCTAATACTGGACATTAAAAATGTTTGTTGCTATGAGGCTCGAAATACATATCACATGGAAGGATAAGTATTGCATTCATCAAATGTAATTAATATGGTGATACTATTGAAATAAGTATATCTTGTAAACCTTGAAGTACCAAAGCAGAGGAGTAAAATACCCTTATGTCCGATATAAATAATATATTACGTGTATCAGTCCTTTGAAGGCCTTTGGTTAAGATATTAATTCCCTTCTTTTTATTAGAGATCTATAGTGGCATAGCTGCTTCAGCTAGAACCATTTCTATGATAAGTTGGTGATTATTTTTTGTGATTTTGTTCATGCATGGTATACTAACTTAGGACTTAATCAACTATGGTTGTCGCAATGCAACATCTCTGTGAAGTTTTTCACCAGTTAATTTCTGTAGCTACTTCTTCAGTTGGGCTATTCTTCACTTAACACCAGATTCCATTTAGTGCAGTGGTCTATGAAATCATTTTATTCCTGTGGAGAAATGCTAACCCCTTGTAGACCTGTCACATGGGTCTTTTACTTAATGTGCATCAGCATAAGATGTAAATGATGACTATGAAACAAAAGTGTGCGGCTTTTTCTATCTCTTTATTGTATGGCATTATTTTAACAATTTTAGATGTGAAGTCTGGGATTAGAAAGGCACCAACAAACTTTGTTGACTGCAAAGGTATTTTCTGGTCAATATAAACTGAGATGTTGAGGAGACTCCCTACATATTATAAGTTGTTCCATCTTAAACTAGTTCTCTTGTTTAGAGTGCATATTTTTTAAAGATGCAGTAGCCATTTCAATTGGGTTGTTATTTCTTCATTTTACATCTTGAAGACCTATGGATTTGAGGTGGCTTTTAAGAGCCTGTTTTGATGCAAAATTAAAAAGCTTGAAATGAATTGGACTGAAAACATTGGTTGAAAAAAATCACCTATGGTGTCAACTGCATTTTGGTGTCCATCCAAATGCTCCTCACATTTTCTGCTGACCTCTATCAAGAAAATTCTGAGAGTGTTAGGTGCAGTTATTATGTTTCTTTGTAATTATTACAAGTGAATGTACAATGTCTTGGAAGTTTGTAAGAAACGTAGTGGGGTTGGGATTTTAGAAATTCTATTTCAGCAACTTTCCGAACCAAATATAGAAGCATAGGACCTATTTGGTCTACTCCCCTAGTGTCTCACTTTAATACATGATATTCATGGTTTTAGGTCTCGGCAAGATCTTGGCCGTAGATGAGTCCACTCCGAGACTGATTTTAAAAATCATGATGGTATTACAGACCAGTTAGGGCATTTCATTAAGAGACTGGGATTCTATGGCTTTTGTGGGCTGTATACTTGAGAGTGTAGATTTAGAAATCGAATCTCACCCATCCGTGAGTGTATAGTGCTTCTCTTTCAGATCAGTGAACATGAATTTAGTGTAGCTTCATACAGTTGACTTTAACAATCGTGAAAAGCAACAAAATTATGGATCAGGGAAAGTTGATCCTAAAAGTGAGGATTTAGGAATCAAATCTCACCCCCACTAATGAGTAAATAGTGCTAATCTTTCAGATCAGTGAACTTGAAATTAATGGAGGTTCATACGGTTGAGTTTAACAATCATCAATAAGCAACATAACTATGAATTGGGGACAGTTGACCCTAATTGGAGCACTGTGGTGATTCTTAACATCTTTGACACCATATTGACCGTGTTTCAACAGCCACAAGGTAAAAAATGTAGAAGAAATCATGTTGGTTTGTAAGTTTTGATCTCTGAGATCGGGCAACCCCCCTCCATTTTTTAACCCCGTGTTTAAAGGGTATTATCCATATTTTCTAGAGTGTTGCTGGGGCTCGTTTAAGATCATAGTTTCCACCATCCGAATCTTTACTTATTACCTTGAGTTGCATACTGAGAGTGATGATGGAGTAGGTAATTTGAGATCCCAATCTAGTTGTATGATTATGTTCTGATGCGTTTGGTTTCGGATGACTTAGAATTACCCCTTGTATTGGATAAAGGGATGAGGGTAGTATTTCTCATCTATCAACTATCTTGTATCTTATCAACATTTATCTCCTCACAATAAGTTTATACTTCATTTTTCCTCATCTTATATTCTTTCCAGCTTTTTTGAGGATCTGACACCATAAAAGTGGAAGAAGGCCATTGTGAGGGAGTTGAATGGATAAGAGAAAAAATGAAACCTTGGAATTAGTAATTCTTCCCTTAAGGAAGTAGGCAGTTAGATACAACACACAAGAAGGGTTATATTTTGAATCATGAGGTCAATTTGTCCACTGCCCACACACAGATGCAAATCAACAATTTCTTGAGACATTTCACTCTGGCTAATGTTAAATTTTTATTTTTATAGACATTGAAATAGTCAAATTATGTTCAAGTGAGTCCTCAATTTCCTTTGACAAGTTTTGGTCGTTACATCAATTGGATGTAAAGAGTGCATTTCTTCTCGGAGTCAACATGAGGTATACATGACTATATCACTGGGTTGTGATTCTAGTGGGAGCATGAAGCATGCTAGTTGAAGAAGGTGATTTATGGACTTGCCAAGTGCTTAGCTCTAGAGGTTCAATAGAGAATGCAACACAATGGATATAATAGGTGCAACTATTGACCATATGGCGTTTATGCGCTAAGGGTTAGTATAATAATACTCATTATGTATGTTGATATTGCTAAGATGGGGGTTGATCTTACAATTATCTGTGTTTATGGATTATGTTCTCATGCTCTCACCTCAATGACCATTTTTCTTGAGGTATTTTCTCTTATTGGAATGGTTTTAGCCATATGTTCATTATCCAACAATAACTTCAATGACACAAGTTCCATTAGCCATAGTGCGATACTCTGTCTCAATACTACGGAGCAAAGGGTTATAATTCACATGGCTTGTTCCCCACTCTGACTTAAATCTATTAATTTAAATTATAAAGGCATTTTGGTCTTTTAACCAAAATTATCCTTTCAGTTTCCCACCTTGTAGGGACACTATCTGTATTAGACAAGATCCACATTTCGTCCTTGGGTTGGAATCTTTCTTTTTCTCTCTCTTGGAAATCCACTTATCCACTTTTTCGTTCTTAAAATTCCACATCCTCACCTATGGAACGTTTTTCACTCTCCTAGATCAAATCCATGTGCCCTCTTTGTATGGCACTCTTTCCTAGTTTTGTGGGGACAATTTTGAACAAATGGCCAAAATTGCCTTTTAATTTTAGAAGTGTAAAGTTTATAAGGGGGTAAAAATGCCACGTGAGGGTTAGCCATTTTCATCTGTGGTGAATATTATTAGAATCCTATATGTGTTTTAATAAGGTTTGGATGACAAGGGGATTAGTGGCCTAAAGATTGGGTACCCAACTCTTTTTGCCAAATTCTGCTAGTCAATCTTTAGGTTAACAACTCAAAAATAGAACAAGAAGAGAAAATGGGTGAGTTGTCCATGTTTGGGGGATCCTCTAAAGCCTCTTGTGAAGTATCCCATGGTTAAGAAACTTCCTTTTAAGGTGTTGTCTCTTAACATGGGAGAGGCCAAAAATGTGTGAAGAGGAGGTATGCTTCTCCCTACCCGCCAAATAAAAAATATATTACCTCTCTAAATAAAGGAGGATAAATTTTCATTGTATGAATCTTTTTGACCTCCTTTAGAGATCATATTGGGGTGTAATTGAAGCCATTTTAGCTTAGTCAGAACTATCCCCCCTTTTGTTTCACCTGCTACACTCCCCATTCCAAGAAAAACAGCCATTGAGCCTTTAATCTCTTGATCGTTTTTTAAGTTAGGAAAAACTAAATTCCAAACGATTAAAAATTGTTTGCAATCGGATGATCCATTGTGTACACACGTTATTGTATGACCGGAGAGTTGAAAGCGAAGAGGAGCATCCTTATGAAGCAACACCACTTATTGTAAATTGTCTAGTCTCCCTCCTTGGTATTTCTCTTAGTATTTTATATTTGAAATTATAAGTTAGGATTAACTTATATTATAATTTGGAGCTGAAGACAACAAAAGAAAAAATGATATGGCAAGAGTAACTTTAATTTGATAGTGTGGGACCTACTCATCAAAAAGTTGTTAGGTCATCTTAAGAGTGACGACCGGAGGTTCTTTGTGAAGGACAATGAGAATAAGGATGAATTAACTGCTCATACTCAAGGGAAGTCATCGGTGTGTCTTGTTTGTAGGTGACGTAGTGTTAGTTGTTGAGACTAAAGATGGTAAATGGAAAACTTGAACTAGGGATGCCTTAGAATCCAAGATCTTAAAATAGGTCTAACCAAGATGGAATATATCGAGTGCAACTCTAGTAATGACATGCAAAGCGTTACTTAAGATTAATGCGTAGGAGATGCCTAGCATTCCGTATCGCAATTTAGTTATCCATAAGGAGGGAGAGATTGAGGAGGTTGTTCTCCGTAGAAGTAGAGCTTGGTTGTCGAAGTGGAGGTGTGCTCGAGTGCTATGTGATCAACACATATTGGTCAGATTTAAGGAAAAATATAAGACAAAAATGAGATTAGGAACATGTCCAATAAAGGTTTTCCACTGCATTGTTAAGGAGTTTTTGGTATAAGTCAGGCTTTAAAAGAAGAGAAGGTCAAAAGGACATGGATCGAGGTTTGTGAGAAATCATTTGAAGGCGTTTGATTTAAAAAAAGGTATGGCTCTGGATAGAATGGAATACTGGAATAGAACTAGTGTAGTTAACCCAAAATAGTTCGACAAGGCTTCAATGATGATGATGATGACTCCTAATTGAAACCTTTGGCCACTAATTGAGTTGTGTACCTTAAAGAGTCCCATCTTAGTGTGTCTTGACTTTATAGATCACTGTCACCATATAAGAGTCTTGCCTTCAGCCTTTTGGAAGAGTAACAAGGTCCCAAGTATGAGTCCATTCCAGTTTTGGAACCTCCTCTTCCATAGCTTGTTGAAACCACAAAAAGGTGGAGGCTTCACAATAACTTTGGGTTCACAAAATGAGTAAGTATATATATATATACCCACGAAGGAGGGTTCGACCGAGGGCCTGGATCATGGGCTATGAGATAAAGGAATTTAATCTCACGCTACCAACAGTCGCGGCTTTTGGGGAGTATTGGTTAAATGTCCTGCATCAAAAAGTCATCAAAAGAAAAAAAAAAAACAATCTATTCATGAAGTGGATACCTATGGGTGCATCTTTAAATGTCAATTAATATAGTGCATATAGTACTTTCCAATATTGTACATATACACATTAATATAATGCATATAGTACTTAATGAATCTTATTAATTATAAAAAAATATTGTACTTTCCAAAAAAGAAAGATAGAACATGCATTGTATCATTATTGAGGTTTGTAATGGGTGTGTCGACTATAGGCATGCTCACCAACCACATGCCTATGCAGTTATTGATACTCATGTGGTCGCTCAATATTTTTTTGTTAATATTTTGGTTATTTTAGTGTTTTTCAATTGATAAGTAGAGGCAAAGAATGATAAATCACAGCCTTGGTCTACAATTTGCAACAGTGTCCATATTATGAGTAGACATCTATACAGTGTTAAATGCAGTTGACAAGGGTCCCCTTATTGTTGAAGAGGGTAAATGAGAACCAAAGAGCGGCACGGGTGCTCACGCTAAAGCCTACAACTAATGCTTGTGTAAGGTGATGCGCTCGAGCATCCCTGTAATCTTTAGGCTTATCTGGCCACTTTACAAGGAGTTATTGCTTGCATTATGTTAGTGCCTTTGAGAGTGAGACCAGCCATCCATCTAGTGTCAAATGCAGTTGACGTATCCATGCCAACTATATCTGTTATTGACATAGTATGGTCTTTTCTGGGTGAAGTAGGATGTAGACACGTGGGTTGAGCTCCTGTCTTCTCTTAAGATTCCTAGTTAGGGATATGGGCATCGATATGGGAAACAGGAATATGACTTTTTATTTTCCAAAATCCATGACATGAATACGAATATGGGAATCCCATCCAATATGTTCATACCATGCTTTAATTTTTAGTTTTTCAATCTTATCTTTATTTAATATTCACATCATGCCAAATGTAATGAAAATTTTAGAGTTTAGTACAATAAAATGTGTTATAATAAAAATGAGAAATTGGTGGCATAAAGGTATCCATGCAGTATTCGGTACCAATATCAGTATTGATACGATATGATACGGGTACAACAATCATGTTGAAGTATTCGGGTATCGTAGGTGTTATTGTGATGTAGTCAAAATTTATGTGCTTATTTCTCGAATAAAAAGGGACTGGCAATGCCTTTCAAATCGGAGCTTTGGGCCTATGATTGGGACCTTTGATCCCAATGGACCACAAGATCTGCTGGAGGATGGGCATGTTCCAAGTTCACCCTTTTGGCCAAGAAAGTGAAATGGTGTTGTCCATTATCACCATACGCACCATGGAACCAAAGAGGGAAAATCTGGGATTTGTTTACATGGGTTGGGTATCCAACAAGGAGCATTTAATATGGGTTTTCAGAAATGCAGTAGTAACCTAGTAAATTGATATTATTTGATGACTTTCTTCCCTCATAAAAATCCATCTCAATACCCCACAAGTTACATGGCAAACGGATCAAGTTTCTGACAAAATTGTCAAGTCCCATATGTTGAAATCTACCCTCTTATATTCTCCGGGAGGACATTTTGTATTGAATTGTAGGGGGGCTTGCCCAATTACAAAAGAACAAGGAGGAGAACGACTTGGGCATGTTTTCGAGCATGTTTTGAAATTCTATTTCCATTGCAAGCACAATTTGTAGCTCTTATCCTGGGTGTTTATCACCTTGCTGAAATATAACCATCCATAGCATCTTCATCTTCTTGTGTAATCGGTGGCTTGGATTTTTTTCATTGGCATCAACATGCTCTACATATCGTTGCCCTAATTGGAAGTCCTATTAATAACCCTCATCTATCCTAGAAAAGGGGTTGAAATCCTTCCTTGGAGAGATCTTTTATTGGGATTGAGGAGATTTGGGGTTTTGAGGAAGAGGGCCAGCCTCTCTTTTTCTCACTTTCTTGGAGGTAGGAATCCTTCTTTTCTTGCCTCTTGTCAACCTCTTCCTCCATTTTGCTCTTACATAGCACCAATGGTTGAACAGTTATGACTTTGTGTAGTATTGTTCAGGCGACTTCTCCATTGATTAGGCGCTTTAATCATTTGTTATGTAATTGAAATATACCTTGTTCCTTGAAGTATCATGTATCTAGCTAGATTTTTCCTTTTCTTTGTTCTTAGGAGGTCTTCTCAACCTCCATATGTCCCTTGTTTTGTTGCCTTCCTTTCTCTTAATATATTCTACTTTATCAAAAAAAAATCTAGCTTTATCTAGTATAGTTTACCCAGTTACAATATCAAATCTCGTGTCTACACATATTGACATTTATGCTTGTTTGACATGGCAAAAAACCTAAACAATGCCTTGTTGTTATTATATAGTTTGAAATACTATTGAAAATTCCTCAAAAGATTTGGAACATGACTAAAAAGTAAAAAAAGGGCATTTCAAACCCCTATCTTTTCAATTAGTTCATTGATATTGGTGTTAGCTATGCACTTATTGATGTTGTCGATATATTATTATTAATATAACACAGGGGTATTTTTGTACTTTTATATTCATTTTGATAATTCCAAAGAATATTCTTCACTATTTAAGGATTATTTTGGTTCTCATGGTATGTTACATCATACCTCTTGTCTTGGTACACCTCAACAAAATGGGGTAGACGAAAGGAAAAATCAATATATGTTAGAAGTTGCCCATCCCTTGCTTTTTTCAAATGAAAGTACCCAAAATATATTGGTGTCCTCACAACTTGTTATAACATTAATTAGATGCTTTCGTCAATTCTCGATAGTAAGGTTCCATTCCAGTGTTGTTTCCAGATACTTCTTGTTCTCTCTTTTCCCTCGTATTTTTGTTTGTGTGCTTTGTTCATCGCTTAGGTCCAAGGAAGAATAAATTTGATCATTGTTCTATCAAGTGTGCCTTTTTGGGATACTCCTGTATCCAAAAAGGATATCAGTGTTACAGTCTCTCTCGTCGACAATTTGTATGTGTTGATGTCACCTTTTCTAAGTTTGTTCCTTTCTTTTCAAATGAAAGCCATCATATGGATGATAAGTTGTTCTCTATTATTCTTCTTCTAACCGGCCCTCTTCCTTTTGATACATCTGACTCTACGCCTCCTACTTCAGGTTCTACTCGTTCTAGTTCTAATTCACCTGTCTATGTTCAACGATACCATCCCATAATCCACCAGTTATTGCCTCTAAACCGTCGATTTTTCTCATGCATCCTCCATCTTCCATCTTCTACATCTAAATATTTGCCTCCCTCTCCAGATCTTCCCATTGCACTTTGTAAAGGTAAACATGTATGCACTTTTTCACACCCTATTTTTCATTTTATTTCTTACTCATTTGTCTCATTTTCATGCGTTTGACACCTCTCTTTCTCTATGTCAGTTCCTACTAATCTTCAAGTTATTGTCACATTCTGGTTAGAGGAAAGCAATGCATGATGAAATAAATGATCTTCATCACAATGGTACTTGACCTTAACTTTGTTCCTCTTGCAAATTAGGCAGGTTGTGGGTTGTCATTGGGTGTGTACCATCAAACATCTTCCTGATGGATCTGTGGACAGGCTTAAGGCTCATTTGTTGCCAAAGTTTATTCTCAAAGTTATAAAATTGACTATGCTGAGACATTTTCTCTAATGGCTAAAATATCTTCAGTTAATCTCATCATCTCTCTTGCTGCTAATGCGTAATGGCCATTGTACCAGTTAGACATAAAAAATGTGTTACTTCATGGTACCTTGGATGAGGAGGTTTATATGGAGTAACCACTAGGACTTGATGCTCAGGGGGAGTCTTCCAGGGTGTGTAGATTACAGAAGGGTATTTATGGGTTGAATCAATCGCCCCGAGCTTAGTTTGATAGGTTTAATGAAGTACTTCACTTTGGTTTGAGAAGATGTCAATCAAATCACTCTGTATTCTATCAGAGTTTTGAGGTTAGGAAGATCATTTTGGTTGTCTACGTTGATGACATAATGATTACATGTAGTGGCGTTGATGGTATAGAGAATTTGAAACAATTTGTTCATGTACACTTTCACACTAAGGACCTTGGATAGCTAAAGCACTTTCTAGGTATTGAAGTTACATGGTTAAAGGCTGGAATTAATTTATTCCAACGAAAGTATGTCTTGAATTTACTCAAGGAGACTAGTTTGTTAGGAACTAAACCAGTAGACACTCCAATGGATCCTAATGTGAAGCTTATTGTTGATTAGGGAGAATTGTTTGATAATCCTGAAAGGTATTGGAGACTGGTCAACAAGCTTAATTACCTCATCATCCCTAGACCAGATATTTCTTTCATTGTTAGTGTGGTGTCAATTTTTGCAAGAGCCTCGGATCCCACATTGGGAGGTTGTGATTCGTCATCTGATATATTTTAAGGGAGCTTTTGGTTATGATTTGTTATACTAGATGCATGGTCATGTACGTGTTGAGGGCTATGCAGATGCTGATTAGGCCTGCTCATCATCTAATAGGAGTTATACCATAGGATATTGTACATTCCTTAGTGGGAACCTCGTGTCGTGGCGGAGTAAGAAACAAAGTGTGGTGGCTCAGTCTAGCGCAGAAGTTGAGCATCAGGCTATGGCACACACTACCTGTGAGTTGACTAATCTTCTCCATAAGATAGGATTTTCTTCTAATCTTGTTTTTCATGAGAGGACTAAGCACATTGAAGTCGATTGCCACTTCTTTTGATAGAAAGTTGAAAATGGTGAGTTTTGTACTCCTTATGTGAAATCAGAACATTAGTTAGTTAATGTATTTACCAATGCAGTGAGTTGCACAAGAAGTGATTTCTTATGTTCCAAGCTGGGTATATATGATATATATGCTCCAGCTTAAGGGAGGGTGTTAATGTAACACATTGGTATTTCTGTACTTTTACCTTTATTACAACATTAGTATATGTAATAATTGTGAGGGTCAACTAGTTTAAGTTCAAGACACTAGTTTGACTTCCTCTTATATCTCTCTATTCTTCTCTTTCCTCTTCCCATCTCAAAACCCTAATTTACTTTACAATTATATTTTTAGAAAACCAAAAAAGGGAAAAATAAAGACACATAGGAATTGAAATATACTTTGATTTGGACAAAGGATGAAGTATTCGTTCTGAGGTTTGTAGATTCTAACACTACATTAGATATGGATGTAAAACTTCTGGATTTTCTTTTGTTCATTTTTTACTTAATTGCGACAAAACTGACATTTACCATCTATAATGAGCTCTACTTTTTCCTGATAGAAAGACCATGCGGCAAATCTAATATTTTAATTCTTCTCTCCTCATTTGTATGTGTGTGATACGATTCATAAGATATAATCCACTATGATCGTTGTTATTATAAAAAAAAAAAACTATAACTTTTTACATAATTTAAAAGCTCCTGTTGAATCCACAAACCTAATTTACAGGGTTCACCATATACGACAGTACTCGTTTCAGATTCTGACTCATATTTATATCAAAGAAAACATAGATTTTGGCTCCAACACAGTGACACCATATACGACAGTACTCGTTTCAGAGTCTGACTCTTATTTATATCAAAGAAAACATAGATTTTGGCTCCAACACAGTGAAAACTTGCAGATTTCTCTCAAGAGCCCGAGGTTGAAGAATATTTCATTAACTCGAGAAGATTATAATAGTTGAGATGTATATTACTTACAAAATTATGAAACCATCCTCCAATATGTAAATGACAAAGCTACTCTTACACTGAATGTACATAATACAGTAATCCGCTAGTTTTATTTGGTCATCACAGGGTTCTTTGGTCCACCTACGTTCATTTGAACTATATATTTTTGGAGACAACTGTGACATATGGTTATCAAGTTAAGCTTGTAACTGATTTTTTATGTATTGTCGTGATGTTGGTCAATTGATTGATGTGATATTCTTTTTCCAAACGCCCTAAACGATTTCCCATTTTGGCATGGGTTGAATTTTTTTACAATTTCTTAAATGTTTTGGTTTTTTTAGGTTTCAGATTCTTTTTTTTTCCTCTTAAGAGTTCTGATCAAGATTAGCAGCAATGCTAGTGGGTCAGTCCACTGGTCTTGTTGCGGATCTGACTTACATATTGTATGCTGGTTTACTAGTTGGTTGTGAGTGGCTGAGTGCTGAGCTAAGAGGAAACTGTGACAACCTTATTTTGTTCGAGTTGCCTACCTATTTCTTCTTAATATCCCACATGGTTATCTTTTTTGGAAAAAGAAATTCCTAAAATTGATTACTCCTTTCATATTGTCAGGTATTATTCGGAAGACGAGAACTGTAATGGAATGCCTCCATCGCTTCTGCAGGGAATGCATTGACAAATCAATGAGACTGGGGTCTGTTATGAAACTGTGCAAGCCTTGTCTTGTTTTGATTTAGTGGCATCACAATCTTCTCCCTTTTATGTTTTCATTTGTCTGAATCTTACAAATGGTTGGTAGTTCATATGGTGTATCCATTGGCTATCAGTCTTTCTTATTAGACGAATAATTGTAATTTGCTCAGGAACAATGAGTGTCCTGCCTGCCGCACGCATTGTGCAAGTCGTCGTTCTTTGAGAGATGATCCAAACTATGATGCTTTAATTGCAGCCTTATGTCCCGATATTGACAAGTATGAGGAGGAGGTACTACATCGAAAGAATTTTTTTTGTAGTCTTTCATATTGGAATGTGATTTACTGCACTTTTGAATGTCGCCTTTGACTGAATATCTGGCTGCAGGAACTGGCTTTTCACGAAGAGGAAAAGACTCGCAATAAGCAGGTAAGAATATATAAAGATATATAAAGCGTGCGTGCGTGCACGTGTGACACACATGGTCATTAATCTGGACTGTCCAATTGTTAGGCCACCCTCTAGTTTTACCACAACCTAAAATTTACATCGTTGATGATCCTAGCCATTACAATGAGCCTTCATAAAAACCAATGGTCAAAATTGCTTTTTTTGGTCATGAATCCAGAGTTTCCAGAATCCAAATTGAGGCTACCTTTTGGTTTGGCTACGTGCCAAAATTCACACAAGCCGAGCTGTCTAATTATGAGCCTTCATTTGGCAAGGATCCTAATCCTTCCAAAACAACATTACCAGACTTAGATATCTTCTCAATGGTGTGTTGTGAGATTTTTTGTCAATTAAGTCTCCATCACTGTAAAAGTAGTACTATTCTGCCAGAATAGAGTACCTTTCCTACACACGACTTACCAAGGATTAAAATTTCAATTTTGACAAGGTTTTGGCCTTGGTCGAAATCAAAATTTGAAACGAAATTTCAGGAGGTATTTCGAAATTTCAGTGAAATCATGGAAAATTTACAGCTGGCATGAGATTAATATCCCATAAATTATAGAAACGAAATCTTTATCTTTCTCCTTTTCTGTTAATATTTTAATAGTTTAGCCGAAATTTCAAAATTATTTAAATTTCGATTTCAGTATAGCCCGAACCGAAATTTCGGCCTGAAATATCGGATGTTTCGTTGAAATTTTAAACTTCACAACTAATGTTCCTGTCTGCAAAGAATGTGTTGCTTCAGACTCTTATATGATTTGTTGGACAGATCCAAGCATCTATTGCCCAGACTTTGCAACGACAATCAGAAGCACTTGTTAGGAGACGGATGCCTAAAAACACAGCAGCTGCATTTATGAGGAAATCACATGGGAATTATCGGAGAGGAAGAAGTAGAAACAGTCGAGGCACTGAACTTCAAGGATCTGATGATGATGAAGAAGGAAATGGTAATGAGGGGGGCAGAGATTCATCTTCTGCTGACGAGCGCTGCACAGATGTCAAGCAGAAAAGGTGCAAGAGATGGGCAGGACCTCGGTTCTCTCTGCCTTCTTCAGATGCTGCCAATGGAGATGGAGGCTGTGATGAAAATGATGATTTAGAAATGAGCAGAGAAAGCACAGGTGTATCTCCTGGGCTTCTTGGGAACCCCGAAGTGCTTGCTTGGGGCAAGGGTGGTGTGCGGAGTCATACACGATATGGCAGTTTAAGCAATGGAAAGAATAACCGGAGCAGCCGCCTAACAAAGTTGGTGGATTACCTTCGAAGCTTAGAGGAAAATGACGACGAGGTATAAGAGGAGTCTGTTGGATTAGTTGCTTCTTGGGTTCTCATCCACCTTTGAACTGACATGATTGGGTGACTTGTGGTTCCTGTATTCAGTTGGATATACATGTCACGCTGATTCCTTCAGATGAACAAAGTATACCGAGTTTGCAGCGGCCGTACCTTTGCTGCCGGCCAACGTTGTCAGTTAGACATCTATGTCAAGTGAAATTTCTTTTCCCCCACTCTATTCCTTTGATTTTAGTTGCTTCTTTTTATATTAAGTTTTTTGAGGCTTTCTCTCACTTTTATCCAAAGATGGTGTTGATAATTCATGTATTGTAAACAGTATGTTGCTCTCCAAACTCCAGTGCAAGCTGAAGAAATTGAAATATTAGTGGTAAAAGAGCTCCATCCTACAACTGCTGATGAATGTGGGCCCATGCTCAACCCTTCAACCGTTACAGGTGATCCAGTTCACAAGGTTGCTCCTTGCAAAGATGAGCTGCAAATATTGGAAGAGCAAGAAACTCTGGCGAGGCTGCAAGCTAATTGTGCTTTTAGTCAAGGCCATCTGGTGAGGTCTCCCTACTGATATAAAATGTATGTAATTTTGAATGTCTTGTTTTTTTTTCAATCATCAATTCTTTTCGTCTATGCTGTTTTCAGGTTCTGGTATATCGGCAGAAGATGTCGAGTTAGCAAAATCATAATTAACTTTTTGTTGGCTTTTCCATGGGGGAAGAGGCTGTGATATTCGCTGTTCGGGAGGTGTATATTAATATACTCGGAAAGGAAGTTCTCGGCTGTACCTGACAAAGCATTGTTCTTCACACTCATTAACTGTACTTGGTGATTTATTCAAGGGCCACTCTGCTTTTTTGGTTGCACGCAGCATTAGCTGCGGCAACGGTCACCTGAAGCTCTACTTCATATACCAGTGATCCTTTTTGGTGACAGAAAATTGAAAAAAAAATAAAAATACAGAGGAGAAACGATATATTACAGGTGGTCCGTTCACTCGAGTACACGGCACATGTAGTGCAACCTAGTGAGTCGTCGGGTCAGCTAATCGGTCTGCCTCAGTTCAGTTCATAGGAGACCCTTCCCACATTTTGTTAATGTTAAGAAATGTTTGGCTGGTTTTGTCAAGATAGAAAAAGTGCCAGGGCTGTATTTTTGAAGATTCAATACTATCATTTGCTAGGTAAAATTAAGCCCATATAGTTAAACCTGTAACCGAACACGTCCAAAAGGGTTGTTTGCGTCAAGGGGTATGCTTATGACCTCTTTGCTTGCCATGTGATCCCTTAGTTGACGGTAACGGAGTAATCACTTAGCTGTTTAAACTTATTTAAACTTTCAACTTGAAAGGGAAAAAATTAAAAAAAAAAACCACAAGAACCAAAAAAATCCGATTTATGACTTTGTATCCTTCGCTCTTCCTGGTATCCTCCTGCATTCAAAACCCGCCTCCTACCGCACAAACCCACCCTTTTCAAATCATGTGGGACCTACCCCAAATGGCCAATGCTTAGGTGGCAGTGACTAGTGCTGTCACATCGTAGCACAAGAAAATCGTGGGCTTAGTGAACCTCCACGCTCAAACCCACGTGCATTGCGTTGAAGGGGGTCAATTTAATAGAAAGAGAACCCCAAAGACAAATATATATACATCAGCGAAGAACCATCAACCAAGTAGTTGAAGAGAAATACATGACATGGAACATGCCCAAGAAATTGAAGCCCAGGCCCAGATATGGAAACACATCTACTCCTTTGCTGATACATTCACTCTCAGGTGTGCAGTTGAGCTTGGAATCCCGGACATCATCCACAGCCATGAACATCCCATCACAGTCTCTCAATTGGCATCCCGTCTTCCTGTTATCGCCAACATTGATCGGTTGTACCGTTTATTGCGTTATTTGGTGCACATGGGAATTCTTAGTAGAGAGAAAGATATGATCAGCAAAGAAGAAAGGTTTGGACTTACTCCTTTATCAGAAATTCTCGTACGAGAAGCCGAGAACAATGTGATTCCAATGGTATTGGTGGACTTCAAGGTGTTGATGGTCCCATGGTTCCATATGCCATGGAGCTTGGATACAAATGCTAGCAACACAGCTTTTGAGAGAGTTTATGGGACTAAGTTTTGGGAGTACGTGGGGAGGGAAGTGGATTTCGGTGGACGTCTTAATGAGGCGATGGCATGCGAGACAAGATCGACGATGCCTACTATCATCAGAGACTTCAAGGACGTGTTTGGAGAGATAAGTTCACTTGTCGACGTCGGTGGAGGGACTGGCACGGCAGCTAGAGCTATAGCTGACGCATTTCCACAGGTAAAGTGCACAATCTTTGATTACCCTCACGTCGTGGAAGCTTCACCGGAGTGCCCAGGTGTGGGTCGGGTCTCAGGTGACATGTTTGACTTCATTCCTCAGGCAGACGCCCTTCTGTTGAAGGTGAGTATCATCAATCGAATTCCAAATCAAAGTTCCTAACCATTTGATCAATGTGAATGATGACAATGCGTACTATCTCGTGATTCTCGTCTGTTGTTTTCTTATTAATTAGTGGATATTACATAACTACGGAGACGAGGATTGTTTGATGATCCTGAAGAGATGTAAGGAAGCATTGCCGGAAAAGGGAGGGAAGGTTTTTATTGTGGACACGTGATGGACGACGACGATGATCAAAACAATAATGGCGCACCAAACGGCCACGATGAATTTAGGAGTGCAAGGCTTGCCTTAGACATAGAGATGATGTTGCTGTTTGCGGGAAAAGAGAGGACTGAGGAGGAGTGGCGGAAGCTACTTGGATGTGCTGGTTTTAGTCGATGCACAATAACGCGTATTAACTCATCCATTCATTCACTCATAGAAGCTTCTCCCTAAAATTAATTTGTTTCCTCTTTAATTGTGTATCTTTGATGAACGATGATGTTGATCAATTTTTATTTTTCTGTTCAAGCAATAGACTGATTGGGTCTTGAGTACCCCAAAATAATGCTTGAATCCAACAGTCGGTAATGAACCCATGAAAAAGACTCAAATCAAAAGGTTAGAAACCACCAGTCAGGCTGATTTTTGGTCTGTAGGTCCACTCAGTGATGGTTCAAACATCATCATTGATCTCTAGTAGTGTGTCGCACCGTGATAAAAAAAAAAAAAAAAATGCCAGGATCAAAAAATTTCTGCTACTACTACTTCAGGGGAACACCTAATCAACAGGCAAGCAACCTATAAACAGGCTTATAGCTGCCACAAAGCACCCACTTGGGGCTTTTCTGCTGATGATGACATAGTAAACACAAAGTGGAAAATCAAATCCTCTGCATTTGGCAGCTGAGTCCAAATGGTCCCTCAGTTACTAGTTCTCTCTCTCCCCATGCCACAAGGAAAATGCTGAAACCTACGAAAATAGTTAGCAATAATACTGCAAACCAATTGTTCTCTAATATCTGAAAATTGTTCTCTTGAAATCTATTGAATTACACCTGGTAACATTCTTTGTAATGTCAGCACCATGGAAGTTGATGGGACCTGACACAATGGACATCAGTGAAGCAGTCTACTGATTCATCAGTCCAGTCACTTGGCTGCCTCCAAGTGATGATCCTAGCTCTCAAATCTCTGAGCTTCTGATGAGAATCAACTACAATATTATCTACATGTATAAACACAGCATCTAGTCTTTAATTCTAGCTCATAAAATTACCCAATTCGTTAATGATTAATCGGAAATGATGTAACAAGTTCAATCACAAAAACTTGGAAGATTTTTCCGCTAAATAAGTAACAGTAATGGTAGGTTGAAAGAGAGACTTGGAATTCATTTTTATTACTAAGAAACAGGTAAACACGCATCCAGCTGGACATGGGTTTTCCGAACAAAGGAAGGATCAGTGAAACCTTACAACTATACAGGAAATATCATCCTTGCTATTCCTAGAGAGGGCTTCCTCGGTCAGGTGCTTGGCCGCCGACTGTGCATCCTTTGTCTGTCTGATGAAATCCACTGCCTCTTGGTTCGTCATTACCTGGCGAAAAATTGAGAGAAAACCAGAAATCGTCAATTTTCCAGTCTCATTGGACAACTGAAATTCATGCGACATGAATGGAGTACTACTGGGCATCGGAACAAGACTAACCTCCCATAACCCGTCGCTCGCCAACATGAAAAACTCCATGTCATCATCTACAATCTCCATTGCCACATCTGGTTCTGAACTGAGGTGTTCCTTCAAGCTCTTATCACCAAATGCTCTTGCCACTGCCAGCTGTCCATCAACTCGTGGAACGTCCCCTGGACACATCAGAAGATATAAATTTAATCCTAGTAATGGACCTTGATACAAGATAATGATCCATGGGGACACAACAGAGGATTTAAATTTAATCATAGTAATGGACCATGAAACAAGATAATGACCATCCAGGAAAAGTGGAGAATACCCATTTTGTTTATGCCTTTCTGATTACTTCTTCCTCATAATTTGAGAAAACTAGTCCACTGTATAAGGAAATTCAGCACGAGATCTAGCCAGCAGATCAGGCAGTGAAAGTAGGACAGGCTGTGATGATTTCATCAAAATCCAAAACAACCAACTCATAAAAGAACATGAAGTGTGCAAGAAGAGATACGCAAGTACTAGAAGAACCAAACAAATTTAAAAATCTGATTACTACAACCGACCTCATATACGTTCTTCAATATATAATTACTACAAACTATTTTTTTTAATCTGGTTGTCTACTTTCCTACTTTATGTGAATGATTGGATGGTGCCTGATCGTATTATAATTGAGAGGCTAGTCAATATAGAAATTCTTGTTACCTGGAAATTTTGATACAAAACCACCTCTGCTCTCGATATTCTGCTTCTCCTTGCTTGGCTCATGATCAACAGATAGCTGTTTGGCCACACCATTCTTGCAGATAACAGCTCGAGAATCTCCAACATTTGCTACTACCAGCTTCTGACCATTAATCAATACTGCAGTAACTGCAGTTGAACCTCCTTTTCCCAAATCAACTGCTTTCTCCAGAATCTTAGTATCAGTTATACGGTATGCTCTCTTGATTGCACTCTCAGTTGCAGTCCAGAAATCAGGCTACTTGCAACAAGAGAAGAGACAATGTGATAACCGATCATGACATCGAGGATGATCTCAGATTCTCAAGAGAGATCAAAAAACAAAAATCACAGAGCCATAATAAGAAATTTGTGCAAAGACCGGATTACCTCGTTTAGGATATTGTCAAACAGATGGGAGTGCAAGTAATCTGGGACATCAGGACCTAAATGGCCATCAAATATTGCAAATAAACCCAACTCATTGTCATGTATTTGCTTGAATTGTGCAACCACATAATCTTCCATGGCATGATTTGATTTCCCCTTGACCAAGTGGAAGCCATACATAATGTTCTTGTCTGATATTTTGATTTTGCCCTTCCCCGTGTCTGATGCTGATGAATTAAGGCCAGCTTTAACCTACATATATGGTTTCCGCAACAGGGTTAACTTTGTAGATCATGTCAACCGGAAATCTGATAGTAACCAAGTCATGATTTGCTAATTGGTCTCATTCTAGCTAGCTCAGAAATTGTAAAATATACAGTGGGACAATGTAACAGTGGTAATTAAAAGATGGACAGAGACCACATAATGAACGTGTATCATCCAGTAGTTTTCTGTAATCAGCTAATCAAATGCAGCACCAGACTTCAGAGTACTGTATTCCCACTAAGGTCTAGCTTTCATACAATTGTTCAATTTGATAAAAATTCCTCACTTAGTTGTTTAACCCTCACTTAGTTACAATCACTTAAGGGCGTTTCCCGAGAAAATACATCTGGGAAATGCCTTAAATGGCTGATTGATTGCAACTGAGAACACATATTTCAATGAGGTGAGAAAATAAAGGCGTATTTTCAGGTGGAAATGAATTCTCACCTATCTGGATGGGAAATGAATTCTAGGCTCGGTAGGAAAAATTATCCAGATTTAAATGGCTTGGTAGGGAAAATTATACAGATTTAAAATGACTATCTAACAAGGGACAGTTGTGTTTTCCCAAGTAAAATGCAATTTTCCCCTTGGCAATCAAACATGGCCTTAGTTGCTTTCATGCAATCAGTTGTTTAACCCTCACTTAGTTGCAAGTTGGAGCAATTAAGTTAAACTTTTTTTTTGTTTTTTCGGTGGGTAACTTGGGGTTTGGCCAGATCACTACCAGCTATTATAAACAAAAAAGAGATTTACGGATGGTAATATTTAGAGCCTGTAGAATACTCTTCAATATATCAAGAAGATGTTGGAATTAAGTGTTTCAAAATGAATTTTAATCAAATATGATGATACTGATGATAGACATCTTTTACTGTCCTAATCGCTCATAGGCTCCTTTTGGAGTCCTAGCAGCTAGGAAGTCAAAGCGACAATCTTGTTGGAACCTTCTAGACCAAGAAAGACTATGGGTGCTCCCATATGTATCTTGTTAACCAAGAAAGACACATGTATTTTTTTTTTATAAGTCAAAGATTTCATTAAAGAGATCGAGAAGATCTCGTAGGAAACAAAGAGGAAAAAAACAGACCCCTCAAGGGCGAAACAAAAACAACCCACACTACCTCCGCAATAACGACTCAAAACTGAAGACCAAATTGCCAAAAAAACCCATATAAACACTTCCTATTGAGAGTTGCATAGAGAAGAAAAATATGAAGATAAAGTGTAAAATAAATTCTCATAGAGGTTGTACACTCATTAAGGGCTCATTTGAAAGTGTTATGTGACTCTTGGGCTGCTCATTTGGAAGTGTCATGGGACTCTTGAATTGCCCATAGGTAGTGTGTATATATATAAAGCCACCAAGAGGCAAAAACGTGATAACACTTAAAAGCTCAATCTTAGAGAGCTAAAAAGATTAATTCTAGCAACGCTCAATCTCTTAGTACAAGAAAGTCTGAAGACTCTCTTGAAAGTCATGGAAATTTCTTTCATTGAAAGGAAGTATGGAGACTCACAAAATTGAGTAATAACTTTATTTTATTTTATTTAATTTTGGGTTATTTTATTTCAATTGAAATGAAATTCTATCGATTTAAACGTGATTTGATCTTGTTATTTCATTTTCTTATATTGAGCAATTCATAAATGAAATCCATACAACGGTCTCTATGGGAGTGAAACCCTATTGAAATTCTGGCTTTGTTGAATCCTAGAAATAGTGTTGCCAGTAATCTCTTTCACCTTATAGGAGGCTCCAACTATATATCTTTAAGAAGCGATTACACACTTCTAACGGTCGTGAAAAACAATCACGTTTTAAGGGAAGTGCTACCCATACCCTTGGATTCTGAAGATCCATGCCCCATTAGGAAACAACTGCTGCAAAGGATAAAATTGTCAGTCTCCCTCTTAAAAAAGTTGTTGCCTCATGGACAGTTGATCTCTAGAATCAAACGGTAAATAGCGTCAACCGCACAACTATTTTGTGGCCTACCGTGGGTGGGGTAGCACGACCCCAGAAGTTGTAATGATTAATCTACCCCTGATGAATCAAAGAACCTATCTCAAGTCCAAGGATCCCTGTGTGGACTAAACCTTGAAATATATCGAAAATGGCACAAGAGATGCACAACATGTTCAGGTGACGGCACAAATCCTATACCAGCCTTCCACAGACGCATTCACCGCCTTTTTTAACCAATCCCAAAAAATAAAAAATAAAAAGCACCAAGAAATAAAAGAAAACAGAACACCTTATTTGAAGAAAGAGAAGGAAATAAGGGTTACCTTCATCTTGTGCAGGATTTCTCTTCCGGCCATGCTGCTTCCTTCTGTGTAGGCGTGTGTAGCTGATAGCCTTACTACCAGGAGTCTAGGAGAGTCGAGAGACCGAAAGAGAGTCCAAACTCCAAAATAACGTGTCGACTGTTGAGTGAAGAGAGATATAGAGAGAGAGCCAGGTGTTTACGTACGTGGCATTTTGGGAACGTATTCTTAGATAGAAGCAACCTGCTTTTTTGACATCTAATATTCTAATGGGGTAAAAAAAGTCCCCCCAAACCAAAATGCCATGTGGCACCATTAATGTTTTGGCCCATCCTTTTGTGGACCTACATCCAAAAAATCAAGCAGATGATTGATGATTTAAAGCCGTTGGATTTGAGCAACTTTTTATAATTGGGTTGACGAGCAGGTTCATGCAAGCCTTGCCCTTACTTTTCCTCACCCTCACCCTAGTTGAATTTGATTAAGTTGACAAAAAGTTGAATTACTTTTCTAATTGTAAGGCAAACTACAAACAAAAACATGATGTTGCATTTGGTAAAATTTAAATTCAGATATTAAGTTTGAAATTAAGCCATTTAGACCTTAATGGCCCATCCTGACCGTTTGGTTGGTGATCTTAGGTAATAGTTCATTCTCACCTGAATTCCAATGACCTATTTTAAGCCATCGTCCCCTTCACGTAAGTGAAAATATCTTTAAAAAAGATTCTTTTAATATATACCGACATGTGTTTCTCTGTAAAAAACTTACAAAAGTACGTGTCCTCGTAAACATTTTAAAATACTCAAATGCCCTTAACTCAAAGGATCTAATTCAGCAAGAAGTCATTAAACTTTCAAATCTTAAGCACTTTAAGCATTGAATTACCTGAAATTAAGCTTTAAGCACGCACTTAAACCAGACCCCAAAAATTAAAGGAAAATAAGGGGGGTGGTGGGTACGTACCTACCGAAATACTCAAGAGCTGATGCTTGAGAGAGGGGGCAGACAAGAGTTTGGAGTCAAATTGTGGTAAATTCTTAAATGGGTTTATGAGTAAACAAAAACAAAATCATTTGATTCAATTGATTTAAATGAAAACAGAAGCATGAGTAGTAGTAAGTATGTGGAGTAGCTAGTGATTTAGAAACAGTAATAAATGAATCCATAGATGAGATGGTCGATCGCAACTCTCTCTCTCTATAGTCTCTATGCTGCTGCTGCTGCTGCTGCTGCTGCTGCTACGCATGCTGCTCCATCTCTTTAAAGTTACACCCCACACTCTTTCACATATTTCTGAGTGTCGGTCAAAGTCGTTCAATAGATTAGACTCATTTTTTCCTCTTTCTATCATTTCTTTGTCTTCATCATAACCCAAAGATAGCCTGTGTCCATTCCATCATTGCATGCTCTTATTCCCTGTGGAGCCGTGTGTCGTCACACTCCTTCGGGTCCACTTATCCATGAATGATTGGCCCACCCCCCCCCCGCTACTTGATGGACCTACACACCATCAATAAGCATGATTGTTTATCTCTACACATTGGATCCGATCTTTTTTTTATCTCGTGATTTCCAACCGTTGGATTTTAACATTCTTTTTTTCGAATGGATAGAGATCACTAATTACCATGCACATTACTGATTTTTGGTTTGTAGGTTCATTAAGTGGCGGGTGGGGTGGGGTGGGCCAATCATTCTTGGATCAGTGGGCCCAAAAGAGTGTGCAGGGGGTCGCACGTTTTATATGCGATATCCACACATATATAGGTAAATCTCTCTCTCTCTCTCTTTCTTGATTTCTACGAACATAAAGGTCTCTTTCAAACAAGAAGACAACTCGTCAAAGAGATCCATTATTTTTTCTTCTTATCTTCTATCAAAAGCAAACGGGGATTTGAGTACGTACTGCTTTTATATTAATTGCTAATTAAACTTATATATATGATGAAGCTTACGCATCTCATTCAGGTGAGACCCACCTGCACCTTATCAATCCACAATTCCAGACCATTCGATTGGTGGGCCATCTCTTGCTTAGCCATACCCCTCAAACACCATTATCCTATGCCTTGTCTTTATCTTGTCCTAGCTAGCAATTAACTTCAGTACCTACTATTTCTTTTTTTTTAATTATTAAATCTCTGCCATTAATCGGTTCATCAGATCACAGATCCGATATTTCAGATATGCTTGATCATAAAAGTGGGAGGACCACCAGCTGAATGATTTGTATCTAGTGGACCACCTTCCGTTCAATTGAGGGTACGTACCACAAGCACAAGCACAAGCACACCGCACCTCTTTGAAATGCCTGGCAACAACATGGCATTGTAATAACCCACCCAACCTACCAAAAATGCATCGATCGAATGATGTTTAGTCGGCAAGGATCGAGGATGACAAGACACACACAACACCCTGATTTTCTATATCACCCCATCGTAGGCCCCAGATTAATCCATGTGTTCCCATTTAGTGGAGCATCCAAAACTCTTCAACCTCGATCATGTCAGCTACCTCCTTAATTAAGCTGCTATAAAGATATCCGCCTTCGGCTGTAAGCAAGTTGTCACAAAATTCCATGGAGGAATGCCGGCAGAAGAGTTCTTCTATCGGAGTCGTCGGCGTCGAGGTCGTCGCCAATAATGATTCGACAGACACGTTCTCGTTTGATCGTATAACACCAGAATCCCCAGAAAATGATCCAAGCAAGAATTCTCCGGCAGATGTATTGTTCTTCAATGGTCGGCTTCTCCCACATTCATATCCATCTCGATCAGTTAAAAGCACAGGAACCGATTATTATCGACGGAACAGTCGCAACAGCAGCACTAGTAGCAAGGACGACTCCTTTACTTCTTCGTCACGTAGCAACAGCTGTCACAGTAGAAGCAGCAGTTGCAGTAGTGCTCCAACAACCTTAACTGAATACATTGACAAGAAACCAGCGAGTTTTGCAGCCAAAACTACGACTAAGCAGGGACTGGGAGTGAAGAAGAAACCTGCAGTTCGGCTTCAACCACAAGCACCCACTCCACGATGGCAATTCATAAAGCCAGCGCCAATCTTGACATCTTCCACCGAGATTTATTCCCAGCGAAAGAACACTGAGGCGGCCGTGAAACAACAGGAATTATCGAAATTGAAGAAACGAGTTAAGAAGAAGAACACCGTTAATTCTTGGTTCGGTCGGAAGTTTTTCCGATCACTTGTGTCAACCTGCAGAGAATGCCATGCCCTCGAACCATCTACAAAATAAGTTAACAGTGATCCAAAGCTCTGGGTTTTTTTTTTTTTGGGTTATTCGTATAAGGTTGTTTCATTCATCTGGTTCATTATGATTTGCTCCTTTAATTTCCTAATAATCAAAATTTATTAATTTAGTTGTTAATATTTGCTTTTCTTTCGCAACACTTCCGAATTTATCGAATTAAGATTGGCATGTCTTGCTTTTTGGACCGATTTCTGAAACCATTGTAAGTAACTGCTCATGGTTTCCCAAAAAAATTACAACGCCGTTATATAACAGTAACAGTCCAACCCCATTAAGTTATTTTGTATTTAACACTAAAATACGTTATAACGTTTAACGGAACAACGGCTTTTATCCGTTGTTTACATAAAAATAAAGTCAAAAATATAATAAAATAGCAAAATTTGAGTTTGATGACCCATTATAATTGCGTTGGGAAGAATTTTGATGTCTCAAAATATTGACAAGTTGACGAGTGACCCTCTAAAAATGCCATTTGGATGCTTAGCCCACCCTTACGTGGATATGACCTCTCTAGCCATTAGATTTTAGCACTTTTAATGTGATTCTAGTCATTGGATTCAAACAATATTTTTTTAGTACTAAATCCAATGGCTAGAACTCATCAATCATGATGCTTTTTGGTATGTATAACCTAAGGCTGTAACGCTGGCCGGTTGGGTCCGCTTCGGGGCAACCCGATTTCAAGGTTGAGCCCAAACCCAACTCAACCTGAGGCTGGGCCTAGAATTTCCAGCCTGAGTCCAACCTGATCGGATTAGTTACGTTGGGTTGGTCAGGTTGGTAAATTACTCAATTTTTAATTTTTAATTACTAAGAAAGGTTGGTAATTTTTTACATTAATTTCTAATATAAAAATACATATAACAATTTTTATATTTATCATCTTTACAAACGTAAACCACATTAAAAATAGGTTAGGAAACATAAAGCATCGTTAACAAAATATATACATTTATATTTGCAATGGTGTATTGTCGGGCTCGGGTTGGGTTAAATTGCCCAAAGCCTCAGCCCGAGCTCAATTCAATTTTAATTGGGCTATCAAAATCCAAGTCCGAACCCAACATTTGATTGAGTCCGCCCAAGTTGCAGCCCTAGTAGAATCATCAAGGGTGGAGCAAACATCATGCAGTCAGTGGGCTTGAAAAAAATGCACTACATGCCATTTTTAATGGCTAGCATAACGTTCATTGTATTGACCAATTAACAATTTTAATATGAAAAACATTTAGCAACTTTCCAGCCAATAAAAAACTTAAGAAATTGACCAACCGGACCAGTCGAGTTGGGCTTGGACTAGAAAATTTAGACCCGACCTTGGATTGGGTTGGGCTTGAGTTCATAGTCTTGAAAGTTGGGTTGGGCTAGGTTTGACCCCTAATCGGCCCGAGTTGCTGCCCTACAATTACAGATTTGCTCCTCCAAACTAAGCTACCTGGCTTGAAAGTCTTATTTTGCCCCTTCTTTCTTTTAAAGAGAGAAGAAAAGGGGACAGAGAGATATATGAAACCCCCACCCCACCCCACCCCCAAGACTCTGTCCTCAATTCTCCAACCCCATTTTCTGGTAAGACCCAACTTCTCTTCTACAATCTCTCTGTTTCCAAGTTGCTCTGAAAACAAAATGTTTTGGTTTTTCTTCTGTTTTCTTAATGAAACAAAGTGATGTTTTTTGTCCCATTTCACTCTCTCTCTCATTGTTCCTGATATCTAACAAACACATGTTTAATTTTTTCTCCAACCAATGCTTTCCTTTAATTCCTCCGAGTGTTCAACTGATACCTTCATTACACATTTTCCTAAACTGGTTTAAACTGGGATCTCGAATTATCAAAATAAGGCATAGATTTGTTGATCTGACTGTTTCGAAATTCTGTTTCAGAGTTGGAGCTTCCGAGCTGAGACGGAATTAAATCCAGTCTCTCACGTCCGACGCAATGTTGATTATTCCGTTTTGCCACGATGGAGATGGTTTAGAAGAATGTGAGCAGTGTGGACTGTGGAGGGATTTTACCTGATTTTCCCGCCCACCTCCATCTATTGTAGATGCTATTATATGGCTGATTGGAAAAAGGATCCTTCGGCGATGTCTATAAAGGGTAAGTACTAGTTTCTTCAATGGTCATGGATTTCTGCTTCATTGCTGTTAACTGAACCTTGCAAAGCCCCCCAATTTCTTATTTTCTATGTGACTGGCAAAGTTTCTGGTACTCTTTTCATTAACTGGAATCGATTCTACTTCAAATTCTATTGGAACTAGGTTTCATGTTCTTGTTTTTCTACTCACATATGTGAATGTAAAACAGAAATTGCTATGTTAAGATCACATTCTATTATTCACATATAGGTAGGAGTTGAGGAGTTGACTGTTGCTCAAGCTAACACATTTATTTCATTTCCAAGATCACTTGGTTTGTGGGGTCTCACACTAACAAAAATAATACCTAGTTTTCAAGGGATTGGATCAGTAGAGCTTATATTGTATGAAAAATTATCATAAGCCCGCCCCAAAACTTTTTGGTTCATTTTGCAATAAGTATACAACATTTTCTTCAACATTACAATGGGCTAGCTTGTGTTTCACTATCACAGTGGCAACCATGCACTCTTAGAACTGCTTACAGTACATTCCATCTCCAAGGTGCCGGGCTTAGGTGTAGGTTAGAACCCAACTATAAATAAGTGGTTGTTGGCATACAAGTTGCAACATGGAATCACCCAAGGATTTGACTAGGCATTTCAGTCATTGTCTTGTGTAGAGATAATCCATTAAAAATGAAGAAGTTATTTTGTTACTAGGATAATTAGTTGTGTCACTTTCGTCACCTTATTTTGAAACCCCCATTCAAGTTGGGTGCCTTTTTTTACCAAAGCTGTTGGGTATCCTTCTAACATTTTAGCTGGAATTCGTTGCTGACATCGACTTTCTATATTTTCCTCATTTCTTAAGGAACATCAAAACTCTTTTCATTCAAAAAGCGTAAGTATGTGGACCACTTCTTGGGTGATATTTTATTGTACTGCCATGGTTGTCCCAATAGAGTGTGAGCTACGTCCACTGGGACAATACTGCACCATTTAGAAATTGCATGTTTTTCCACTCGAGAAAGATGCAGGGCATCCATAACCAACCAATAATTCCTTCTCTTTCTGCAACAGACAATGTGGATGATGAATGTTGTCACATGGAAGCTTCAACAATTCAATCATATTTGTAACAACAAAACTTTTGCTACTATCATCGTCAATCATGACTTCAAAGATCTTCCCTCTTGAAGTACATTTCGTATGAAAGCCGTCCTCATTTGATTTTCTTCTCTACTTGAGGGGCACCCAATGTTTATTGAACCATCAAGTTTTTTGTCGATCCCAAACTCCCTTCTATTTTATCTTTAAAATCGTCCATTTGTGCTGATTTTACTTGATTATAGGGCAACGTTGGACCTAAACAAGCATTTCCTCTTCTCTAGGAAGTTTTTTTATGTGACTGTTGCTGTATCTTACATCGAAATTTGTTTCTAAATATTGTTGTGAGCATGCATGCTGACATTCTGATCAGCCGGACAAATCATCATATTGCCATCATCCAACATTTGTTCCAACTATTTTGGATTGGCAACTTAAATCCTATTTTGCTATTCCATTATGTCAATGGTCATATCCTCCATTAACGCATATGCCTTTAAATCATTTGTCACCACCTCGATCTACGTTCTCGCAGGTCTTCCCCTCCTGTTTTAAGCCTTCGACATGCATTAGTCATGCTAATTCTCATTGGTGTTGTCTATGGTCTTTGTTGCCTGCAAGGCCATGACCATGCTATCTCAATCAGCTCTCTTTTATTTTATCACCTATTGGAGCTACTCCTAGGTTCCATAAGATGTGCTCATTTCTAACTTTTTCTTTATCAGTCTTGTCACTCTTCCATTTCAACGTCCTTATCCAGGTTATGCTCATTCTATGTACATGTTGTTTCTTGTTTGCTAATTGTGCTCCATAAAGCATTTTATTGTCGTTCTCTAAAATATATTAGGACATATTAATTTATTTTTTCCTCATTATTACCTAGATGTATTCTTTTTGACATTTTATACTTAAACGAGCAAATATTAATAGATAGAGTACCATTTAATATCATTTTTTATAAATAATATATGAGAGAAAAGGAAAAGAAGATACAAAAGTTAGGGAAGAGAGTTCCCTACATATGAAAGGTTTATTTTTATAACTTCTTTTTACAGAGTTGTTTTTTTTTCTTCTTGATACGTAAATATTTACTTGTATATAGATAGAAAAGGGGAAGTAATTTACACTTTACAAACTGCCTCTATGCAAATGCCGACCACACAAAGCCACATTAGCAAAAAGGCTATAAAAAACTATCAAAAGACTTTTCAAAAGGGTTAACTTGATTCAAGAATAACTGCGTCCCACCAAAAGAGAAAATTCTCAAAATGAGTCCCCTTAAATTCTTTGAGGATGGCGGACTAATGTAACATCAAAACTTTGACCTTTTCAATGGCTGACTCTAGCATTACTTAATCTTCAAGAATTTGTGCTGTTGATAGCACTTTAAGATTATCTGGATATAAAGCAAGAATTGCTAAAAAGATTGAAGTCATGAACAGCCACTAATTAAAATTGATTAACTAGGAGATACATCGAAGCAACCTTTTTTATTTATTTTGGTTATATTATCTATAAGTTGGGAGAGACTGAGGAAGATGTTGCCAGAGAATTAGAGCTGGGTGGTTAAAGTGGTGATGTGATTCTCAAGTGCTATGCAATTGATGCATACCAATCAAACTTACCCAAACCCAGTGTAAGAAAGACAAAATCAGAAATGGATGCATTCGTGAAAATATAGGAGTAGCCCCAATTGGGGATAAAATAAGGGAGAGTTTATTGAAATGGTTTGGTTATGTACAAAGAAGACCGATCACAGCACCAATGAGAAGGAGCGTGCAAGTTGAAAGTTCTAAAAGAACAAGAGGAAGGCCAAAAAAGGACATGGATTGAAGTATTGAGAGGAGATTTTAGAAAATTTCTTTAATAGAAGACATGTTTTTAGACAAAATTGAGTGGATGAATAGGATTCATGTAGCCGACCTCATGTAGTTAGGATAAGGCTTATGGTGGTGATTGAAAACAATATAAAAAAAGTAGGTAAACATCTATGGACTGTCCTCTCTACCCAAAGCCAATGATATGACACATTGTAATCTTCCTCCTCCTCTGATTGCCCCTCAAAATGAGACTTTAAGATTAGGAGAAATTGCAAAAGAGTACGCCATGTCTAAGTTACATACGTACATAAGTAACTTAGACATGGTGTGTTCTCGGGTCCAGTAGATGAAGGAAACTCAAACAGAGCTAAAATTTTAGTGCTTCTTCATGGTAGAGAATCTCCAAGAACCTTTCACTAAACAAAATTGTGATGGAATCTACATTATCAAAAAAGAGATTCACGATTCGATGTCATCCATGAACATCTTGTCTCATGCGTACCAAGATTGGTGAACTACTTGGTGGATAATCTCGCAAAGGAGGGAGTTCATAGGGATAATATATATTGTGCCCTGGATCTCCCTCTCTAATTTTGTTTTTGCTTGGTTTTTTCTTTTGAGGGCGGGTTTTGTTTCTTTCTCTTTCGTACAGTTTTCTCCTATTCTATTTTCATTGTTAATGATGAAAAAGAAAGTTACATACATATAGACAATCAATACTCATGCTTACCATGTGTACATATTTGATTATGCCATTTAATTAATCAAATGAACTGCATGGACTTGTTATGTTTGGCAAGTTACTTGTCCAACTTTTTGGATCCGATACTGGCATGCATGCTTATTTAGATAACGTTCATAGTTGTAGTCCTTGTTCTGATTTACCATGAAGATAAAAGAAATGACTGACTGTATATACTAGTATGTGTGGGGTACTGTCTCTGACCTATTTCTCATGAACTTCATAAAAGGATGTTTTTGTGTACAATATAGCAATTTTTTTTGTAAATATGTTTTGGTGTTGTCATAATCAGGACAATAGCAATGCCCTGATATCTTTCTTGTATGCAGGTTTGATAAGGAGCTGAATAAAGATGTTGCAATTAAAGTTATTGATTTAGAAGAAGCGTGAGTTTTCTCTATATAATCTTTTATTGTCTGTTTTTCTTTCTAGATGCTTGATCTTATTAAGAACTGCTTGATTTCGATCTCTTATCCTCTGTTTCCGTTGTCAAAGCCCGGTCTTATTAAGAGTTGTTTTCTCCTGGTAGTAATTGTCCCTTTTAAATTGAGCTTTTGATCTTTTCTTTTTGCCTTTATATTGGCATGCATAACAAGTGTCGGGGATACTCTCATGTATTCAAATATGTTGCTCCTTTGTGTATAAAGTGTTGGAAGAAAGAAATATAAACACAAAGATGCAAAACACATGACACAGAGATTTATGTGGTTTCCTCAAGATTGAGGTATGTCCATGGACTCACAGATTCCACTATGCTCTGGGGCAAAAGAAAATACTCACAATACAATGAATAATCGTCTCAGAGACAAAACTAGAGTTTCCATATCTCTATGTAAGAGTACGAAAATGCCTGTAAAGAAAAGAAGACCTCCCCGAGGTATCGTGTCTTCATGTACAGTACGCTAGCACCATCAGGCTCCACATAACATGAGCTTAATAAGGTCATTGAGACACTAAATCTTGAAAACCATGGAAAAGCCTTGTTGTTTAGAGCTTGCACTTTGAATTTCTATGTTGTGAGATATGAGTATGAAAAAATTGTTGTTTCTTCTGGATTGTGTGGCTATAATGCTATTATTTTCCTTGCGGGAAATTTCAGTTTTATCCCAATGCCGATCTCCAGAGAAAATTTTCGCTGGCCCCGGGAGACTTCAAACTTTGATGTCCCCCTCCCAAAATGTCTGACAAGTATCTTTTTTGACCACTAACCAAGGGCTTAACCAAGGTTGAGTTAAGGGATTGGGGTACTTGTCAGACATTTTGGGCGGGGAGACTTCAAAGTTTGAAGTCCCCCGGGGCCGGCGAATGTTTTCTCCCGATCTCCATATATTACCAAGTACTATGGAAAGGGTCGTGATGTAACAAGGTATACCTGAGATCTTTTCATTTGCGGAAGCGGCATTTTTGGTAGTCGCCACTTTCATCTTGGCCCACTGACCGCATGGATGTTTAGCCCACCCCTTAATAGTCATTCATACAAAAAATCAGCTTGTTTAATGATCTTTAGCCGTTGGTTTTAGTACTCAAAAATGGTTGCATTCAACGGCTATAAGAACACCTTAAAAGGTGCTAAAAAGTGTTAAAATCTAATGGTTAAAGATTACCAATCAAGGTGATTTTTGGTGTGTATATCCACCAAGGGGTGGGATAAACATCCATGCGGTCAGTGGGCCCAGTTGGAATAGGTCACTACCAAAAAATGCCGCTTCCGCAAATGAACAGTTTCAGGCATACCTTGTTACATCTTTTTCCCTATGGAAATACATTGCTGGTGGCTCTGTCGCTGACCTAGGCGGCGATCACATCCATCTCGGTCACTAAACATGTACTTCATTAATTTAAGTGAAACAAACTCAGCAGCTCTGAGCCTTTTGATCGCAACAGCCCAGAAGCTACCCTCCACCGACTAAGTGACACGACACCTCCTAAGAAACCAAAAAAAAGTCAGGGCAGTCGCTACCTGTGACGTCACCAGGAGCACAGTAGAGAATCTATAGATCACACGAAAGCCGCTGCGACACGTCAAATCCGGCAGCGGCTGTGCGGGCTAGCTCCTTATCTCACCCCACCCCAGATTAACGATTTCGTCGGCAAAGTTGCTGACCGACTACAATATGAGCCACGTGGCATATTTTTAGAGATTTCTTTCTGGGTCGTGATGCAACAAGGTATACCTGAGATTTTTTTCAAATGCGGAAGCGCATTTTTGTTACTCACCGCTGCCATCTAGGCCCACTGACCGCATGGATGTTTAGCGTTAGCACACCTCTTAGTAGACATTCATACCAAAAATCAGCCGGTTCGATGATTTTTTTAGCCAGTGGTTTTAGTACTTGAGAAAAGGTTGAATTATACGGCTATAATCACGCCCTTAAAAGTACCAAAATCTAATGGATAGAGATTATCGATGAAGGTGATTTTTGGTGTGCATATCCACCAAGGGGTGGGATAAACATCCATGCCGTTAGTGGGCCCAGATGATAGCGTTGAGTAACAAAAATGGTGCTTCGGCATTTGAAAAAGTATCATTAATACCTTGTTACATCTTTTGCCTTTTTGAATCATGCCGATTTTTAGTTTGTAGGCCAACCTAGGGATTGGCTAACATCGTTGCGGTAAGCGTCCTCTAAAACATTGTGACGTGGCTCATATTGTGGGCAGTCAACAACTTTTCTAACCACCAGCAGTCAGCAAAGGTCTACTCGGCCGAAAGAGGTTCACACGAGGCATGTTGGGATGGCGTAGCAAATTTTTATTTAAAGCAGCTGCGGTCACCTGTTGCGGCAACAGATTCCACATTTAAAGGTGGTGCGGTTGCTTTTATTGCTAGAGCAACACGTTGCGTACTTGAGGCGGCGCTACCGCGAACCCACGCCTGCGCTGGCCACCACTTGAGTCCCACGCACGGCACCGCTCCTGTGCCACATAATAGTTGGTGAATTCTCGAGTAAAAGTTCGCTGACCACAGCCAATGTGAGCCACGTGGCACATTCTTAAGAGCACAATAGCTTCATGAATGTTTGGCCAATCACTAGGTGGACCTACATACAAAAAGAAAAAAAAAAACCTGATCGTTATTTCTAAGCATTGGTTAATTTTAACCCGTAGGAATTTGAGCTTTATTGGGGTACAAAGATCCAAATGTTTTAAATCACTAATTAGGGTGATTTTTGGTTTGTAGGTCCACCTAGTGATTGGCCAAACATCCATACGGTCAGTGTCTCCTCTTAAGAATATGCCACGTGGCTCACATTGGCTGCAGGTGTCATCAAAGGTTTTTTTTTCCATTAATTAACAAATAGTACGATTTACTATAAATAAATTAAAAAAAAAAACAAACCAAACAACTTATTCGAAGGTTTGGAATAATTCACAAGTTTTTTTCCGCATCAATCAGTTTTGAACATGAAAAATCATTTTATAAGACAAAAATGTCAATTCAGAATGCATATTTTAATGACAAAACCTGAATTTGTAATCCAATATTTTCAAAATTGAAATTTTTACGTACTCTGAACATAACGCATACATATTGTAATAAATACGAGGTGTGTTAGGCTGTTAGAATGCCTGTAAGGCGATATTGTAGCACGCCATCTCAACCATAGTTAGCAATTTGGAGTATGGCAAAAAAAATATGTGGTATGGAAAATGTTTGAGTGCAATTCAGATTTGTCATTAAAAAATGTATTAATAAATTATTGAAAACTTTTTGTCTTATAAGATAATTTTTCATGTTCAAAACAGAATAATCCAAACGACATGCAAGAATTATTCGAGAATGTTCAAAAATGCACAAATTTTATCTAAACCTTTGAAATGGATGTTATTCCGAGAACATCCAATGATTTGAATACCCGGGCATGACCATAGTAGATTCTAGAATTATTTGCAATTAGTTCGTACATAATTCACAAACTACACATTTTTTAACATGATCAAATTATTCTTGAATAATTCACAAACCTTTTTGAATTATTTTTGGGTTATTCAGTTTTGAATATGAAAAATCAACAAAAAAGTGATCACTATTTTACTTTTTATTTTATTTTTACGAAATTATTACTGGTGTTTTAAAACTCGTTGAGTCAACTCGAAACTCGGCCGGGTTGACTTGACTTGGCTGAAAATAAACTGGAATCGAATATACAACGGACTTGGTGCGTGATATTTCTGTAAAAAAAATAGGCACTAAGCATGTTGTTTATAATCGAGGCACCAATAAATTTCTCAAATGCTTAGTCAACTCAAACTCAACCAAATCTTATAAATTATTATATTTATATATTAATATTGAGTCGGGTCGATTTCGAGTCTTATGAGTTAACTGGATAGACATCCGAGTCGAGACGAGTTTTCAAACACTTGTTTAATGAAAAATCGGAATTGTAAAAGGTTTTCCGTTATTTTTGCCGCACTCAGTCTGAATTGCCATGGGGTGGGGACAATGCCTACGATTTTCCGTGAGAGGAGTACAAGAAAAAAGCAAATTCTTTACAGATTCCGACAACGAGGCTCGGAGGCCCTACCGAAAGCGGCCGCCGCGCCTCCACTTCCAAGGCTCGTGTCCGCGTGGGGTCCACACGACTCTCCTAACGTATCTGAAGGGAAACTAGTAAGAAAAGAACCTCGTAGGGACCAGCCGGCTTTTTTTTTTTTTGGTAGAACAGCCGGCTACTTTGTCTCCCCTTCAATCTCCTCACGAGTACCCTGTCATCATGGCCGATGACACGACGCGATATGAGCCACGTGGCACACTTTTAGAGGATTCTGACCGTATGGATGTTTTTTCAATCCCTAGGTGGACGTACAAACCAAAATTCAGCTTGATTAGGGATTTCAAACATTTGGATCTTTTTAGTTTGTACCTCAAATAATGGGGTCAATAATGCCCACGGTTAAAATCACCCCATGAAAATAATCCCAATCCAACTTGTAGAAATCACTAATCCGGCTGATTTTTGGTTAGTGAGTCCACATAGGGATTGGCCAAACATCCATACGATCAGAGTCTTCTAAGAGTTTACCACGTGGCTCATATTATGCCCTGTCATAAAAGTTTTACTCCTCACGATCCTAACGTATCTGAACTAAAATAATTATAAAGAACAGAAAGGATATTTTTTGGAATATCCCTTGAAAATGGAGAGTATATTTTCAAACTCAAAAAATTAGCCCCTTGATCTAGCTTATATTTTCAAACTTTTTAATAATAAAGGGGTGTATTACAAATTTGAGGAAGTTAGAAAGACACCCGAAAAGAAATCATCATATAGACCTAATGTCAGTAAGTCCACGTGCCGGTCCGCTGATTCTTGGCATATACGTCAACACGGAAATGAGTAAGAGGTGGGTAGGACGGTAGGAGGGACCACACCCCATAAACACCGCAGGTGTTTCGGTCGCGTGACCATGCGGTTTCGACGTCGGTGCCGTTTATGGTTAAAAACTTAAAATATTAACAATGAACACCACCAAAGATTACTCTCAACTTCTGAACCACACTCTTTCCGTGTATGTGTGTCACGCCAAGAAACTATTGCCGGTGGCCGGATATTTTCGAAAATGGAAAAAGGATAGTTTTCAAGAAGAAAAAAAAAATACAAACAGATCTAGAGAGAGAGAGAGAGAGATGTTATGTATTAAGCTAAAATCGATTCATTTAATTAAATGGGGATCAGAAAATATGGACGAGAGGTTACATGTTACATCATCAGGATTCAGGCTTCAGGGTGGAATGGTACCATGGTTGGTAATGGTAGCAAACAACATTGAGAAACTTGTGATTTCTCTGTTGCAAAAACAGAAGAAAAAAGGTTGTTCGGGCCGGGTCACATATTTACAAATTACAACAAATCTTCTCCTCTCGAGCGGTAAACAGCACAACATTTATGTAACAGGCTGCGCTCTCCCTATCTTTAATTTTATTTTTCTTTTTCCACGATCTTCTTCTTTCCTTGGTCTTGACTCTTGAAATAAAAGAGATGAAAAACGAACAACTACGGAGAATTAATTGAAATTCCTATAATTGGCGGTGACGATCTCAAAATCCACCGACATCATATCATTCGACTTCCGGTGGAGGGAGGTTGAGATCAATACCGAGGACTCTCCTCGGCGGGCTATTAGGGTGATTGTAGTTAAAATCAACCACGGACGACGAATCGGAGTCGCTCTGTACCCCACCAAGATGGAAATCAGCCGCGGCAGGGTCGTACTTGAGGCTGTTAAGCTTCATCTCCTCCGACCGCATGATTGCATCAAAGAAGAAGAGAGGCTGTCCGGTCGCTATAAGACTAGGAGACGACGTGAGCTGATGGTGATTGAACGGAAATCGAACGGCGGAAGCACCGACAAGACCAATACCTCCACCACCACCGCGATGCAGTAGATCAAGTTCCAAAGGAGAGGGAGCAGCGACCGGAGCAGGCGAGAATCCCTCCTGGTCCTGGCTGGAAGTTTCAATGGTGCTGCTCGGGCTCGGGCTCTGGTTGTTGTTATTCTCAGAGGGAAGAGGGAAGTTAGTTTTAGCCTTTGCACCGCGAAATTCAATAGCGGCTGCGTCGTAAGCCCTTGCAGCCTCTTCAGCCGTATCGAACGTACCCAACCAAACACGGCTTTTTTTGCCAGGATCTCTGATCTCAGCCGCGTACCGTCCCCATGGTCTCTTCCTCACACCTCTGAAATGCACCTCTTTCTCGTTGCAGTTACCTCCTTTAACGCCATTAGGTTTCTCTGATCTCGGAGCCATTTCTTGTTTTTCTTTTCTTCTGGGTCAAATTAATATCGGAGAAGAGAGGTAGGGCAGACAAAGGAGCGGAGAGGGGTTTTATAGAGAGTGAGGAATATAGGAAAGGGTCGGGAAGAGATCGGCGAGGAAATTGAAAATATTCGGCGCAGTCAACAAGGGGTTTGACTGTCCTGGGCCGCCGCCCCAGCGTGATGCCATATTATTATTGAGATTGTTGTTAGTCGAGGCTTTGGGCAACGTGGCACGCGGGATTAGGGAAACACGCGTCCATCGTGCGACCAAGCAGCGTTCTCTAACGGCCTTCCAGACGCCTCTTGTCCTGTGAGGGTCCTGGGACGGAAAAGCTGACGGTGGTTTAACAGTTGTTGTGAGGCACGCTCCGCTTTCTCGCAGTGTGACTTGGGTCGGGGAGCCCTGCCTTACTCCCCTTGAACCGCTCCGCTCCCTCGACCGACAGTTAATACTTTAAACGAATCTATTATCGACACGTGTCCCCCTTACGCGGGCGGGACTGAGGCAATATAGAAGGTCTAATTTTGCCGACAACGTATTTGCTCACGGACGATCATGAACGTCAATATGAAACATGTTGCAAACTCTTAGAGACCACCGACGGTATGGTTGTTTGGCCCATCTCTAGGTGGACCTACAAATCAATAATCAGATTGATTGGTGAGTTAAACTTTTAACCGTTTGGTTTTTTTAGGTGGCGTTTGTAGGGCTGGCAATGATCGAGTGGGATTGGTACTGATTTGGTACCGATCCGATAAGAAATCTAATCAATCTGTACCCAATCGGATCAATAAAATTCAGTTCCGGAACCAATCCGATATGATTAGATCGGTTCCGGGTCCGATCCGATCTGATCACATATGTATATAATATATAACATGTACAATTCCATTAGGCATACAGGTCGGTTGTTTCCCCCTCTTATCCGGCTTCATAAAGGATGGCCGAGATCTTATCATACCAAATGGACGGTGGATCTCAGTTGCTCACACCCAATTTTGACAAACGCTTTGTCGATGAGTGTCTGGGCACGGGTCACCTACTATCTATATAATAAAACAGGACAGTTGTCTCCCCCTCTTATCCGGCTTCATAAAGGATGGCCGAGATCTTATCACACCAAATGAACAGTGGATCTCAGCCACTCACACCCAATTTTGACAAACGCCTTGTTGATGAGTGCCATGGGCACGGCTCACCTACTATTTACCTACATATAAGGAATGAAATGGGTTGGATATACATATAGGCCAAGGGTCAGGCTCAGGAGCCCCACTTTTTATGCCTCGAGAGGGGTGTTACCGTTAAAACAGATTGAAACGGCCAGGGGCAAAATTGGATTTTAATGATTTTAACCATTGTTTTAAACACAGCCGTTTAAATGGTAACGCCCCAAGCCCGTTTCCGTTTGAACACGTTTTAACGTTTTTGAATTTAACGGACGTTAAAATCGTTTAAACAGCCGTTAAATTCTGAAAAATTTTGTGAAAAAAATGGCATTAAATCCGTTAAAATCCGTTTAATTTCCATTAAAATTATTTTAATTTTCGTTAAATTCCATTTTTTTTTTCAAATTTCAAGTTTCAAAATTTGAATTTCAGCGCCATTTTTTCCGTTTTTTCCCGTTAAAATCAGTTAAATTCCTTTTTTTTCATTTTTTCCATTTTTACCCTTGACCGTTTCAATCCGTTTTAACGATCGTTTAAACGGTAACGCCCCAGTCCGTTTAACCGTTAAAACGGCCTCCTTTAAACCTTGATTTTAACTGAAAAAATTGGTGCTGAAATTCAAATTTTAAAATTTAAAAAAAAATAGAATTTAACGGAAATTTAATGGTTTTCTTATACCCATCTTATCTTATATGGCTTCATAATGAGTGGCTGAGATCCATTATGCTTCATATCGATGGTTGAGATTAACTCCCACCCGATTTTGACAAACACTTTGTCGGAAAGTGCTGCGGGCACGGGCCACCCACACATATATCAAGACAACTCAGTTGTATTCTCTTATCTTATCCATCCATCTAATGTAGACGGTTAGATTAAGAGTGGTTGAGATCAAATCCATCGATCTAATGTGGACGGTTAGATTTCAGCTACTCAATCCACCTCATTTGACCTCAATTTATTCAAAATTTAAATTTCAACACCGTTACTTTTTGTTATTTCTGTTATTTTTCTATTTCTCCCTCTGTGCGTTACAATCAGTTATAACAGCCGTTATAATAGAAAAAATAGTAACGTCCCAGTCCGTTATACTGTTTGACTGGTTTGAGTGCCAAAGGCCAATTTTTTCAAACGCTTTTGTGAGAGTGCCGTGGGCATGGGCCATTTACTATTCTATATAACAAAACACATTTGTTGTCTCCCTACTTATACCTCCTCTTATAAGCATCAACAAAGAAGGGCCGAGATCTAATCCTCCCCCAAATGGATGGTGGATCTCTGCTACTCACCAGATTTTGGCAAATTCTTTGTCGAGGAGTGCCGATGGCACGGGGCACCCACTAGTATATTATATATAGTATAGATATCAGGTCTATATCGGATTGGAACAAGGTCGATCTGGTACCGATCCGATAAGAGATCCAATCAATAATCTGTGATCGAAAAATAAAGTTCCAGACCAATTTTTGGACAAATCTAGTATGTAACTGTTTGCATACTTTTAACTATGCAAACATTGTATCCACCATTGAATGCTCCTTGAAAAACATATTTTTAATTTATAAAATATATTTTTTTGAAAACGTTGAAATAACACATTTTTCAAGGGACGTCCAACAGTACTGACAATGTTTGCATACAAACAGTTGCATACTAGATTTGTCCCAATTTTTTCGATCCATTGCTAGCCCTGCCTCGTTTGGTAAAACTTTTTTTTAACCTTAATTCTGAATTAACTGAAATTAAGTGATTTTGGTGATTAAGTGGCGTTTGGTAAACATTTTTTTTTTTGGTAAACAACTTAATAACATCACTTATCACCAAAACCATTAAAATTAAAAGTAAAAAAGTCACCGTCCCTTCACTTATTATTATTATGGTAAGTGAAAGCATATTTTCAAAAGATTCTAAGATTCTCTTTTAATACCGATAATGCCCTTTTTTTTAAAGCTTTCTCCTTTAAAAACTTACGGAAGTGTCTTAATAAATATTTTAAAATACCCATAATGCCCTTTACTTAACTTTAAGACTTAAGACATTTACCAAACAATCCAATTCAAACACAAGTCAATAAGCTATCAGACCTTAAGCACTTTAAGCTTTTAGATCTGAGAACTTAATTTACCAAACGTCACCTTAGTCTTTTACTGAGTTGATTTTCAACTTGAGATCTGGGCATAATTTGGGGTGCTTAAGTGCAACAGATAAAAATAGCCAATCAAACTTACTTTTGATTTGTAAATCAACTCAGGGATAAAATAAACATCCATATGGTCAGTGGTCTCGAATAATATGCCACGTGGCTCATATGGATGTTCGTGTTCTTTTGTGAACAAAGAAGCGAGTAAATCTAGGCTCCAATAGAAAGCTCCCTTTTTCTGAATAAATATTTGATGATGAGACATCCGCATCATCTGGAGCAAAAGTATATATGAGACACATGGACACTCTTTAGAGACTACTAACCGTATGGATGTTTGGCCCATCCCTAAGTGGACTTACATGCCAAAAATGCCTTCTAAGTGATTTCTAAACTTTGGATCTGGGTACCCAAAATAATGCTCTATTCCCACGTAAAAAATAAACTCATGAAAAAGACTCCAATCCAATGGCTAAAAATCACTAATAAAGCTGATTTTTGGTATGTTAAGTCCTCTAGGGGGTGGACCAATCATTTATAGGACAGTAGTCTCTAATAGCGTGCCGTGTGGCTTATATTGCAGTGAACATTATCAAAGATTTAATACCTGGACTCCAATCCTAGCGATAGCAATTATTAATCAAGCAGAGTTTTGGTCTGGAGGTTTATCTAGGGATGGCCCAAACATCTATAGGGTCATTTCGTATACAGAGAGAGTTGGTCTTTTCTATTGCCATTTTATTGTACGTTTCCATTGCCGTTTCCTAATCGTTTCATGTTTCCTGTATCACATGAATTTTTAGGAGTTGTTTTCTGTTTCGTGTATTTTTTCTCACTTTCTTTAACCTCTCGAGCAATTATGTCTTAGATTTCCTCTATATTATTACCCATTTATTTATAATTCTACTTATTAGAGAACAAAGGGGGCTCTTGCGTTTGTAACAATATCCCCATAATTTTAAGAATATGTCCCTCTTTTCATTCTTGCCTTTTTTTAGTTACTTATGTCCTTGATAAGTAAAATATATTATTTAGGGGTACTTTAGTCTTTTTTGCTTTTTTCGAAAATATCCTTATTTGGTTGTTTAATTTTCTCACTTATTTCTATTAACTAGAAATCAAAAGCTCGTGCTCAATATATATATATATATATATATATATATAATTGGACCTCAGTTCTAAGTGTTAAATGCCTAAACTTATAATTGACTATATTTTTTCAACCGAATATCGACATTTGACCATGTTTCTTCTAACACCTTTGTTTCAACACATTTGAAATGTTGGAACATGATCCGTGAGATTCTGACTTTATTTGCTCAATGTGGGTGTCGAGGTCTCGAAATTGACTTCCATTTTAGGTATTAATGTCTAGACATATAAGAGACTATAGTTTTCCAACCAGACCTCGAAATTTGACATAGTCTCTTCCAATACATATGTTTCAATACATTTGAAGTGTTAGAACATGATTCGGGAGATTCTGACCTCGTTTGCTCGATTTATGTATCGAGCTCTCGAATTGAACTTCAGTTATAAGTCTTAAATTAAATGTCTAAACCTGCTATAAGAGATTAAAGTTTCCCTATCGGACTTGAGATAGAATGACTCATGCTATTCTTATCGATAAAATGACTTACTTCTTATAGCCTGAAGAACTCTTCGCTATAAACTCCGGATTTGGCTTCACCACTTCACCCGAACAGACCCCTCCCAATGAACATCTTACAAATTAATTAAATCCAGTAAAAAAAGCCTGATCAAAATAAGAAACGACCTAATGTGACGCCCCGAGCCCATCACAGTAACAATATTGTCCGCTTTGCCAACCGCAAATGCCCCGGCGCACGGCTTTGCCTCTCCCCCTCTTAGGAGGAAAATGCGTTGTTACTATGAAGGTCCAGCTTGCCACTTATAGCCAGGATCTCGGACGCTTCCTTATCCGATGTGGGACTAAACTCATGCACCCCTCCCCTGCCTACCTCCCCCCCTGCCTACTGTTCGACGGCTCCACGCGGCATCCCAGTAGCCATTTCCGACCCAGCGCTTAGATGACTGGGCCATGACATTCACCCCACTCGACAGGATGAGCTGTCCTCTGCTCTGATACCACTTGTGACGCCCCGGGCCCACCACAGTAACAATATTGTCTGCTTTGCCAAGCGCACATGCCCCAGCGCACGGCTTTGCCTCTCTCCCTCTTTGGGAGAAAAACGCGTTGTTACTATGAAGGTCCAGCTTGCCACTTATAGCCAGTATCTCGGACGCTTCCTTATCCGATGTGGGACTAAACTCATGCACCCCTCTCCTACCTACCTCCCCCCTGCCTATTGTTCGACGGCTCTACGCGACATCCCAGTAGCCATTTCCGACCCAGCGCTTGGATGGGTCGGCGCTTGGATGACTGGGCCATGACATTCACCCCACCCGACAGGATGAGCCGTCCTCGGCTCTGATACCACTTTGTCACGCCCCGAACCTAGGTCTATCAGACCCGACCCGTGGTCCATAACTCAGACCTATGGTCCCGAATGTGAGGATAAGAAAATAATTATGAGAATAATCCAATTATTTCATTAATAGGTCTCATCACTATATTATTCAAATAAAAAAAATGTCAATGTTTATTACATCATAGCTTCTAAAGTAATACCTAATACATATTTTCTAAGAAAGCAATAAAGTAAGATATTGATCAATTCTTTGTCGGTTCCGCATGTGCTACGCACCCGCTTCATTGGGCAAATCTGAAACATAATAAATAGGTTGAGCTGCAAAGCCCAGTAGGTACACTCTATCACCCTTATTACCATGGGGATGAACGACTAACCACGGATAATCAACAGAAATAATACATAATGTAGATAATGCAATAGGATAATAATAATCAAACCAAATTTAAACATTAAAAGAAAATTCGATGAGCATGTATGACATAAACACTACGGGACACGCTTTATACAAATAGCGGGCCAAACTATCAAATACCACATGGATCCAAGGGGGTTGAAGCTTTGCACCCTAGGGCTCCGGGCCCTCCTTGCTCTTTAAGAAAAAATCCTAAGGGGTTCGGCACATAACACGGCACGAAACCCTAACCGTGTGTCCATGCAATCTCAATCTTTTTTTTTTTTTTTTATCTCATAGAATGATCCATCATATATTCGTAGGCAATCATAAAACAACATGACATATATTACAAACAATACACAAATCTGCATTTTTAAGAAGATAACAAATATTTTAAAACATGCTCAAATTCTTTCTAACATAACTAATCATGCTTTTGGAAATATAACACATGTAGATTTAACAAAAATACAAGATTTTTAACTAATTAAAAAATGTAACATTCAACATATCATATTTACACTTTGTATAAAAATAAGCATGGGAATAAAAGAAAGAAATAACCTACCTCTATTCTTTAAACTAGATCTTTGTGATATATTCGTTTCTTCTTTTCTATCTTCTTTTTGCTCTATGATCTTCAACAAGTATTTTAAAATAAAAGGTTTAGAAAAGAACAAAAAGCCCTTAAGAAATAGTTTATAATTTGGGTAATTGGAGGTGAAAAGTTGTTAGAACTTTGGGGTAGCTAATGGCTTAATGAGAGGGAGAACCAACACAAGAGAAGAGAGGGAGAGCTAATGGCTTGATGAAAAGATGGTGTCTCCTATGACCTTTATATAGCCTTACCAAATGCTTATGTTAGTAAGGTTATGTTTAAGTTAGCAAAGAGGTTTTCAAAAGTGGTAAAGTTCATTAATGACTAAAAGAGTTTCTAACTTAATAAAAAGTGAGGTTTCTAAAATTAATAAAAAATGAGTTTCTTATATTTAAAGTGAAGTTTTTCTCCCCATAGTGTTTAACAATTTCTACGTAGGAAGAAAGAAAAATATTTTCTCTTTCATAGGTGGCATTTTGAAAAATTAAGAATGCATTATTACATGTGTTATTTTATTCTAATTTATTTTTATTTGTACATGTGGCAGCCACGTAAGCAAATGAGTTTCTTAAAAAATTAAATCTAACTAGCATAGTAATCTTATTTTTAAATGTTAGGAGTAGGGTGTATGACACACACACAATCACTTAAATGTACATGCACTATTCATATGTGCTTTAAAACACAAACAATTAATTAATTAAGGCCATAGGTTATATGTATATTCTTAATTAAATAATTATAAAATTAACATAAGAATTATAATGCACACATATGGGCATCAAAACAGTCTTCAAGTCATTGGCCTTATTAAGCCCCCCATAAGGAGATCACTAAAAAATCTGAAAAATTATTTTTTTCTAAAACTTTTCAAAAGTCAAATATAATCTCCTATTAGTTAAATAAAGTCAAAGTAGACATAATTAAAGTCTAAAAAGTCAAGAATACCCTAATATATCAAAATGACAAAATTGTCCTTTAAGAGAGTTTTAGGGTTTTACAACCTACCCCCGTAAAGAGAATTTCATCCACGAAATTCAAGTCTCACCTGTGATAGTAAAGAGGTCTGGATACTTTTCACGTAGTAAAGAGGTCGTGGAGTCGCACGATTTCTCTTATGTAGAGTTTGCTCAACATGAAAAGTATCCAGACCTCTTTGGGTGCTTTTGGATGAAATTGCCCTTAAACCCCCCCCCCCCCCCCAAAAAAAAAAAAAAAAACCAAACCCCAGCACCCCTCTTCGTCCCTCCCTCTCCACATCTCTCTCTCTCTCTCTCTCTCTCTCTAAAATGTCCCACGGCCAGCCCATCCGTAGGGCCTGAGAGAGAGAGAGAGACGTACTTGTGGTGGAAGTGGCGGCGGCGGCGACGACGACGACGACATCCTCCTACATTTTTTTTTTTTTTTTTTGGTTTTTTTTCAGGGTGAGAGAGAGAGGTGGAGAGGGAGGGATGACGAGGGGTGTTGGGGTTTTTTTATTTTTTTTGGTCTTGAGGGCATTTTTGGCCAAAAAGCACCCAAATGGGGTGCTTATGAAATTTGTGGGGGTACAAATAGAATTTCCCTTTTTTTAATAAGAGAGATCTTGAATGAGCTGCAAGGGATGACATGTGCTTGCAGGTTTTGAAGAGGAAGTTTTTTATTTTTATTTTTGCCAATGTGCAAGGTGACATATGCACTAATAAACAAAAGCACCCCTACAGCTAATTGAATATTGTACGGAATAGAAGAAAAGTAAGGACATTCTCGGTAAAACAAGAGTATTTTTGAGATTTCATCCATTTTTAATAGGGCTGGCAATGGATCGGATCAAGCCCAAGATCCGATCTAATCCGAAAATTCTGGGTCCGGAACCTTAGTTCTACTTATCGGATCGGTACTGGATCGACCTTGTTCCGATCCAATATTGTGCCGATATATATATTTTTACTTATTCTTTTTGATCGTAGGAGCCTCAGAGAAGTGCGTGAACTGTGGAGGACGGTGCTGGTATGCTTTATTTTCTCTTATTTTCATTCTTATTCTATCACCTTTCTTACACTTACAGCAACAGTATTTTTTGTTCTGATTAGTTAACTAACGAGTACATAATAAAGGGAAAAATAAATTGTTTAAAGTCGAACCAGTTCCACGCAAGTCCCCTTATGTATTAGTATTCTAAACCATTGATCAGTAGGCCACCTTTTTGATGGGTGATATCCTAAAACCATTCAAGATTGGTAAGAGGATGAACCAGTTCCACGCAAGTCCCCGTCGGACTTCAAACTTTGAAGTACCCCTCCCAAAATGCCTGACTAGTACCCCCTTGTTAACCACTAACCAAGGGCTTAACGCGTGTGGGGTTGAAGGATTGGGGTAAATGTCAAACATTTTGGGTGGGAGAACAACGAAAATCTTCTCTTTAAACGACTCCCCTTCTTTTGGTTCACTGCCGTCCCTCGTTTATTAGTCAGCTTGCTAGGTCACTTGTGAGCTTTGATTGGGCCAGGTGGCGAGAGGAAACAGGGCAAAGTAGCAGCGCCTGCGATGATACGAAGGGGTGTGAGGAGCAACTTTTTGATCCTGCAACTTTTTGATCCAGTGATTGAAACTCATAGCTAAGCGCCACCTGTCCTGGGGGCCTTAACTATAGTGAGAGCAGGGACATGTGGCACTAAACTATAGGTGGCAGGATCAGTGGATCAAAAAGTTGCAGGATCAAAAAAAATTCTCAGGGGGTGAGGAGGGGCGGCCGTGACAGAATTGGTGCCAGTTGGAGGAAAATGCAGGATTGTAGGAACAGGTAAAGACGATGGCTTGTATTGCCACGTGTTACGCTAAGATGGACTCCCTCTCTCGAAAAAAATAAAAAAAAAACAAAGACGAAAGTCCAAAGACTCCAAACGAGTTGCTTTCAGTGGAGCACAACTCCGTCATTGACTTCGAAGTTTGACCGAAAAGCAAATTTATGGCATTCTTCTCCTTTTTGTTCTTGATCAGTCATCACAATTCTCCAAAAGGAATCGCTAAATTACTGATAAATGAATCCCCAATCCGCAGCTGAGAAGGCGGTCTCCGTTATCGGTTACGGATACGACCTATCGAGCGATATCCGCCTCTCCTACTGCAAATCCGGTCCCTCCGCTTCTCGTCTGATTGAGCTCGATGAAACTCTATCTTCAGAGCTTGTCTTGCCCGGTGGGATTCTTGTCTTCAATGTATCCAACTCGATCAAGTGCGATAAGGGAGAGCGGACGCGGTTTCGCTCCGATGTTGTTTCGTTTCATCAGGTCATTCTTTCTTTCTTTTTAATTTGGTCTTTGTGTCTATTAATTTTAGATTTCAGCATCACTTAAAACTATTCTTCTCCTCACAATCCCTATAAACATATGAGATTGTTGATCTTAGGTTTAATTTTTCGAGCAAGTGATTGGGGCACCCCTACCCTGTTGGTGCGCCATTTTTTGGTGGAAACACAAAGTTTCCCTGTTTACATTGACGAGAGCAATGGTCAACCTTTCATTTATTACACCCAAATTTATCTCTTCACAAGGAGGGACGCACTCCCCATTTATCAAAAAACAGGGGGTTTCAAGTACACACATACAATATGCTCATGGTGATGACAAATAGTGGAATCAGCATCAAAGAAGGCATGTAAAGCTACAAGAGCTTATATATTGTGTGGATACTCTGAGATAGTTGAGGAAGAATAAGAAGAATGATAGGTTTCTGGGTCTCACTCACACAACCCATGATCATAATACCCTTACAAATTAAAATAACTTTGCCTACTATAATCAGTACCGACGGGATTCCTGACACTGATAGTAGCATCTAATTGCTATCTCTAGCATCTAATAATAGTTTGTCTCTCACATCCCATATGGAAAATTTTCTCTAGTTCCCTTCTAGATTTATACCCTGGTACAAAAACTTCTCGAACACTCTAATTGGAGCAGTTGAACCACTTACATACCTCAGTCCATCTCTTGTTCTGATCACCATCCTCCTGCCCTTGCTTGATTCTCCAATTTCATTTTGTCTTCATTGTCTCATTTATATCCTTAATGTAGGACTTCCTTGCGTGAAACTGGCACACTGCATTTCACTTTTTTTCCTTTTTTCCGTTTCTCTGATTACAAGGATTTGTCTGGTTATAAAAAATGTCTTTGATTTTCAGAACATTAGTTTTATGAAATTTTACTTTTATCTTTCAAGTTCTTTTCTTTACGTCTTCTAATGCATATGTTGCATGAACTCGTCACGATATCAATGTGGTGGTTGAATTTTTGCTTTCATAAAAAAGGTTGATAATTGTGATAACGTGGTGGAATTTGATAAGTTCATTAACTTTAGAAAAATATTGAGAGCACTTGATGCCTTTTTTTAACTTATATTTCTTTTTCATTTCTTCCAGATGGCAGAGCAGTTCAACCAGGAACTCTCTTTATCTGGTAAAATCCCCTCTGGTCTGTTCAATGCTATGTTTAGTTTCCAAGGCTGCTGGCAGAAGGATGCAACTTCCATCAAAAGTCTCGCCTTTGATGGCTGGTTCATAACTCTGTACAATATTGAGTTGGCAAGATCCCAGATAGTATTGTGTGAGCATGTGAAACAAGAAGTTCCTTCTTCATGGGACCCTGCTGCCCTTGCTGGGTAATATTTTCTAACTGAAAGTTTTTACTAGTTGAATGCCTTTCAGTAACTGTGGCTCCCGGAGCAGTTTGCTTTTCTCTTTATACCCTTCAACCTTTATTTCATGTCTTCGGACATTTCCTACTCTTGCTTTCGGTCTAACATAATATGTTTCTGCTGTTCCCAACATAATCAGACCTTGACACATGTTAATGTCAGACATGTGGCCCCCAGCAAAACCGATGCACAAACACTGTACAGTTAATGGGTAGCATTGAGAGATAAATAGTATGCGATCTTAGATCATATAATCATGATAGATGAAAAGATGCATTTAGATAAGTAGGTCTTATATTGAATTATTCTACATCTAATACATGAAAAAATGCCGCAAGATAAATAAATATGATATTTTAAGTACAATGTAAAAAATAGCTGAAAGAAGATAATATGATGTTTTTTAAGGAAAAATGTTAGTGCATGTCCACATGCAGGAGTGCCCGTCATATGGATTTATTCTTTTGCTGGGGTTGTGAAGTAATTTGTATTTTCTGAACAATGATTGTCCGTATCAGATAGATTGATTGTTTTAAGGGCACCTACGACAGCTTACATGAATGGCAAGTTCTTAATGCTGTGTAACTTGCATGGATGATGGAACGATAAAGGGACTAATGGGTTTCAAAAAAAAAGAAAAGAAAAATCACACACTTATATTCTGTTTTTTTAGAAAACATAAATTTGTGGTCTGTGGCTCGTATGTAATATCACAAACATGGTAGATATTGCTTGAATTTTTTAGATGATGTGCAGCTTCTACTATACACATTTCTATTTTCTTATCTTTAAAGGAAAATGAAAAGTTATTCTCACTCTGCCAAAAGTTTTGTTGTACATTCTATAAAAGTGATTGCAGTTCATAATATGAAATTCAGTTCAACTTCAAAGTGTATATTTTTTGATATTCTTGCCAGGTTTTAAGTTCTTTCCAAAGCATGATTTTCCAGGTTCATCGAAAAATATGGTACTCATATTATTGTCGGGGTAAAGATGGGAGGTAAAGATGTAATTCATATTAAGCAGCTACAGAACTCAAATATTCAGCCAACCGAAGTGCAAAAACTGTTAAAGAATTTAGCTGATGAGAGATTTTCTGAAGATGTCCATGGAAGCTTCATCTTGAACTCTGATGAATTCTCAAGAAAGGCAAAGGTACATGGAGTTCAAACTTAACATCTTGATCTGATAATAATGATAATTATTTAGAAAACAACAATAAGATGCATTGCAAGGGCGAGAGGATGGTTTAAAGAACTGATACGATCGTAATGTCTTGTACAATACATATTGTAATTGAGGATGCCGATATGATACATAGGGGTTTGGATAAGGCTTATGATAATGATGATACAATACATATGGGTAATATTAAAATTCCCTGTGCCTACCTACATCGTAATGTATCATTCCTGTACTGTAATGTTATGTATGATACGGGCCATAATGTTTCAAAACTTCCCTACGGATAATTTGTGAAAAGTAATTTTTTTTACTTATGAATTACATATGTGCATGAATTGGAGGGAATTTCCCTCAATCTTTAATGTTCTTATCTATTTTTTTTATTTAAAATTTATTTAAATTAGTTAAAAAAAAAAAGCGTAAAAGATACCAAAAATTGAGAAATGTGTCTTATATAAATGTGTTGTAAGGTAGTATTAATGCTCTAAACATCATATTTTAGTTTTTCTAAGCATTAACATAGTTCTAGTGTAATGTATCTTAGCTTGTTGGTGAACAAAAGTCTGATTCTTTTTAGTTTATGTGGTTGTAGAGTAGTATAATTTCTTTAAAACATCATATTTTAGGTTCTCTGGGCATCAAAGACAGTATTAGAATATTGTATCGATGATTTTTCAGTCATTTTGGTAATATAAAATCCACAGTTACTGTGATATTTATCAGTCTTTCTGCATATTGATACACTGCAAGATATGATATTGATATTTGGTTTTCCATGTCAAATAATGTAAGCATCTTAAGTTCAAGGGCAGTAGAAGACTTCTCTACTTCTGTACTTACCAAATCTATCTAAAAAGACGGCCTGCAAACTGTTTCACGAAAAATCCAGTAGCTTTGTACTTTCTGCCTTATTGTATTTAAAAGATTGTTAACTAATCAATATTTGACTATCAACAACAGACGACAACATAGGGTGCATTAAATATTGAAGTTAGACAACATGAAGTGGTGTAAAAGTTTCAGTCCTCTTCCGAACGATTCTGAAATAGTAAAGTAGGTATTCTCTTGAGAAAATACGCACTTCTCTAACTGCTCTGATAAGATGTCTGCGGCCATTATTACAAAAATCCACAATTTTTAGTACATTAAATCAAGCTTATGCTCAAAATCTGGCTCTCTATTCCTTGTAGTTCCTTAATTTAGGCAATTAATGCCCTAATTTGGGTAATTAATGCAACATAAAGACAGAAAAATCTACACTAAAACAATCTCTACTCCAATGCCTGTAAATTCCCTTGAATCTTTGCAGCTTAGTCCGTACAACAAATAACAAAGAAAAATAGAAAGCGAATGCTTAACTGGTCTTACTCATTGGCAGCCTTTGGATTGGCATTTGCAAAAATGTATAAACCCAAATCTAATCTATGCGATTTGTGTGGGGGATGAAATATAGAAAACAAGCAGAGGTAGAGCAAAAATGAATGATGAAGATGATGATCTTCGATAGGAAAAGGGTACCTCTTAAGGTAATGACTTTGAGGCAGTCAATTCCTCTATTATTAGAATGAATTCCAATAATGTAGGTGGCTTTTAGAAAGTCTGCATCTAGTTACAATGTCCACACTCTAGTTTCTATAGTGCTAAGCTTGCAAACCCTTAGTATCAAAGTGAAACAAATACCAAAACTAAAGCCTTAAAACAGATACTAAGGGAAGCAAGTAGAGAGAGAAAAAATACCAACATGAGAAAGATTTCTTGTGTTTTTATATGCATAGGAAGCATCCACTTTGATCTATTTATAGATCAATAAGTGGCTGTTTGGAGCCTCTTTGTGTGTCTGTTCCTTGTGCCTTTTCAATTTGATTTTTTAGACATTTAGGCTGTTTTTATAGTATTTTAGGACTTGGCCTGCGCATATGGGTGCTGTTTTCTTTATAAAAACATGTTACGTTACTGTGATTCTTATTCAACTTGATAGAACACATGTTGGACAGTCACTTTACTAACATTGTTTTTGATAAGTCACTAATGGATTGTGGACTTGGAGCCTTTGTTTGATGCCATTAAATTCATGATTGTATTTGTTGATACCTTGTTGTCCAAGTGTTTGCGAATTTTCCCCTTTGAGTGATTCTCTCTAATTAAGTCATGGCCAAAGAGATTTCTTCATCTATCATGGGATCCATTGGTGATAGAATCCCTTCTCTGTTAGTGGATCAATGTCTTTGCAAATTATCACCATGAAGTTGAATGGATCAAACTACATACCATGGTCACATTCAAACAAGATATTTTTCACTTTTAATATGTCGATGGGGTATGTTAATGGCAAGGTGATTAAACTCTTGGAAAGTTATCCTAAATTCTTAGAGTGGGAAGCCACGGTGCTGGGTTGGCTTTTTAACTCAATGGAGCCACATATTAGTATTGGAATTTGGAGGATTCCTACTGCTAAAGAGTTATGGGATGTAGTTGCTCAAACATATTCTCAGTAGAACGATGTTGCTCGAGTATATCAATTGCATAAGAAGGTGACTCAGTTTTCTCAGGGTGACAAAGCTGTATGTGACTATTACGCTGCTTTACGAGTTATTTGGGATGAGGTTGATTCTTTGGACCCTATCTCTGCTCATTGTGCATAAGATGCAGAGGAACAGAGACGACGCCTTGAAAAAAGGCGTGTGTTTGAGTTACTTAGAGGTCTTACAGATGGGTATGAGACTACATGTGCCCAGATCCTTAATCAGTCATCACTTCTTTTACAGCTGCTTATGACAACTTCAGGGTGAGGAAGAGAGGAGGATCTCCATGAGATCCATTTTAGAGAGGTTCACTCTTATGGTTGATTCGGCCAATTATACTCAAGCTGGACATGGCAGAGGTAGTAATCTGACAGGGGGAGATAGATCTAGTATTGGAGGTCGAGGCCATGGGGAGATCAGAGATGGTGCGCATACTATAGCAAGCCTAATCACACATGAGAGACATGTTGGAAGCTTCATTGCAAGCCCAGTTTTAGGAGTGCATACATGACATCTACTAAGGGGAGTATTGATGCTCCCACTCCGACTTTACCATCTGTAGACCCCATTTAGTATGGACAAACCTGTGCCTTCCACAGTTCATTTGGAGGAACAGCTGAGAGAGCTCACTGCTAGGCTTTGTTGGTTGTCTTTATTTCCCTTGTTTCATTATATCTTGGGGCACTAGGGGTATTTCTTTGTCTTTCACCTCATTAATATAAATAGGTGGGAAATCATGCTCCATATAATACACGATTACCCCTTTCTCCATTCTTCTATCTTCTCATCTTTCTCTTCTCTTTTCTTCTCTCCTAATTTTTTCTACTTTATTTTCCACTTTACTAATTTAATTTAAACCCTAGGTATGTGAAGTTTAGAACATGGTATCAGATCGGGTACCTAGGGTGCTATGTTTCGAACCTTAGGGCTGCCATAGGTGGTATAACCACACGGTTGGATCTTACACTTAGGGCAAATTACAATTTTTTATGGAGTTAGGTTTATTTCCCCTTCGTACTGTTCATCACACTGCTCACAGAGTATTGTTCATTGTTAGTATTCCTGGGTACTGTTCACGAGAGTACTATTCACAAGGCATGTCGCAAGTTTTTTTTTGGGACTTCAAATGCAAACCCTAGGTTGAAATATGCCCACTAATAATTCGTTTGGTGGTTCATCTGTTACATTTGGAGTGACGAGTGGTACATCACACATGGGTACCCATTGTGACCATTACCCAGGGTTGTAGGTCACCACAGTGAAGTTAGATGGGTCGAATTACCTAGAATGGACATAGTTTGCCCATATGTATATTGGTAAACGTGGTGGGTTGGGGTACATTAGTAGCAAGTTGGTAATACTAGCCCTAACTGATTCTACCTATGATAAGTGGGAGGCTGAAAACTTCGTGGTGATGTCATGGCTATTACATTAGATGCAGTCGCATATTAGTAAGGATTTCTTGTTTGAGAATTTTGCGTAATTGTATGAGTTGCAGCAAGAAATATTCCATCTTCGTGAGGGGGAGATGTTCGTGGGGGCGTAGTATGCTATTCTACAGAGTAAGTAGGAGTTGGGCCACTACCGGAGCTATTTGTTAGTTTGTGCTACTGATGTGTTAGGATATAGAATGATAGTAAAATGCCAATGCATATTTGAATTTCTCTTCGGTCTGAATCAGAGCTACAACTGTGCCAGAGTTCAGATTTTGGGTAGAGATCCTCCACCTTCTACACTGTCTCAAGTTTATGCCTCCATTCAGAGTGAAAAGAGCAGGCGACGTGCTATGTTCTTCAAGCCTGGACAGGACCAACTTTTTCATGATAAGTTTGCACTATGACGACGACTCAAAATGGCCAAGGCAGCCCCAATTTTTTTTGAAATGGTGATGATGAAGACAAGTTGAAATGTGAGCACTATGGGCAAAGACGTCATACGAAGGAGATATGTTGGGATCTATATGATTGATCACCTTAGTTCAGCTCCAGTTCTAAAAATGAGCCATCTAAAGTGCACTCGGTAGTCCAGGATGCAATTCAGCCAATTTCTACATCTCCTGGGGGTATAGTCACATTTTTCAGCGATGAGATGGAAAAGTTTTGACGGATGATGTCTCAACTTGATGGACAGTCAGTGCCCGTACTTCCACTTTCGGTTACTCAAGTGCATTTGGGTCAGCCTTTCTTGTGTCTTCTACACCTTTGACCCTTCCTGGATCATCGATTCTGGGACCTCTAATCACATGACTGGTATGTCATCTGTTTTTTCGTAATATAGTATTTGTTCTGGTGAAGACAAGGTTCAAATTGCTGATAGTACTCTTTTCTTAGTATCCAGGAAAAACAATATGGCCGCTACACCATCCTAATCATGTCTTCCGTTCTTCATGTTCCAAAGTTCACTACTAATCTTCTTTCTGTTTGTAGTATCACAAAAAATTTGAATTGTAGTGTCATATTCTTCCCTTCTTACTGGGTGTTTTAGGACTTGGAGACGAGGAAGACGATTGGCAGTGGTCATGAGGACAAAGGGTTATACTGTCTGGACACGAAGCAACTCTCTTCTTTGGGAACGCAACATTTTAATATTAGTTGTAGTATTAGTGTCAATAAAGATCAGTTAATATGTTGGCATAACCAGTTAGGCCATGTAATTGTTTCTGGGTTGAGACATTTATTTCCGCAATTTGAGTCTTTTACTTCTATTAAGTTAAATTGTGAAATGTGTGAACTGACAAAGTATTGTTGTACTTCATTTTCCATTAATGAGAATAAAAGTACAACTTTTCGTGTTGTTCACTCAGATGTTTGGGGTCCGTCCCCCACTATCTCTCTATTTGGTTATCATTATTTTCTCATATGTGTTGATGATTACAACCATTGTACTTAGGTGTATATGATGAAGTCTAAAGATGAAGTGTTGTACATTTTTAAGACTTTTCATCAGATGTTTCAAACTCAATTTGGTGTTAAAATCCAAATCTTCTGGTCTGATAATGGAGGAGAGTTGATGCAGGACTCATGATGCGGATTAACATGCAAGGCTGAGACTTCAAATTAATTACCAAGAGTAATACCAAATGATAAGCAATCACCAATCTTGAGCAGTCAAGAGAGACCATGTAGGTAATTATGTAAGGGTTTGGGCTGAATTACAATCCCGCAATGTGAACCCTCAAATAATTATCCGCGAGGGTCTAATGGAAGTCTTAGGCTTCCATTGACTTGGGGTCATTCCATACAATTTATGTGAGTTATCTTGAAGCCTATTCTAGGATTTAAAAGAAAAGTCCAAGGCCCAATTCAATGTGTGAAGCATGTAAGTGTGAACATGGATTTTGTTTAGGCCTAAACAAGTTAAAGAACCAACAAGATCAATTTCCACCAGCTTTATTGTACTGATTCGTTACAAAGACAACAATGGTTCAGTCTAATGGTAATAGGATGAGGTATAGTGATAAGGGTTCGAAGTCTTAACCCTAAAGATGAAGGTATGAAGGGTGTTCATCCAGTAGTATAGGCTGGCTGGGGTTAGTGATGGAAGGTTTAGGCTTGAGATTAGGTTCTTCTAGCAGGTTTGAAGGTATATGGAGGGACTGCAGCAAGCTTTATTGCTAGGGATCAAGGGAACACCACCTTATGTGGTTCGGTTGGGCTGTCACAAGGTGTAGGGGACAACCAGGAAGAAGTATGTGCGTGTGGGTTGGCTGGAGTTTCACCTTCAGGTGAATGGTTTAGGGGAATGGTAGGGTTCTGCCATAGGTTTCAGGCTGTAGGGGTCAATGGTGGGAGATTTGGGACTAGGGTTTAAATGTGTGTGTGTGTGTGTTGGGGGTGGGGGTGGTGGACGGTTAGAGTTTCTATAGATTATGGGAGCAACAGACCGGCTGGGTATTTTTGTGTTACTAGGGGTTTGAGACAAGGTGACCCAGTATCGCCTTGTTCATAGTGGTGGCGGAAGCTCTAGGGAGATTGATCACCTGGGCAACAGAGATTGGGGAAATTAAAGGATTTGAGGTTGGTGCAGGCATCGAGGCGATCTCTCATCTTCAATTTGCAGATGATACCTTGATTTTCCTTGGGGACTCCCTGTCCCAGTTGCGATTTCTGAGAGGAGTCCTCGTTTGTTTTGAAGCGGCTTCGGGACTTAGAATTAATATGGCTAAGAGCATGATTTATGGAGTGGGGGAGGTCAGATATTTTGGGGTGTGAGGAAGGCAGTTTGCCTCCTTCGTATCTCGGACTTCCTCTGGGAGTGAACTATATATCAAAAGCTATTTGGGACCCTGTCATGGAGAGATTCAGTAGCAAGCTTGCAATTTTGAAATTCTAAGTATCTTTCTAAAGGAGGTAAACTGGTTCTTCTGAAACATTGCCTTTCCAGCCTGCTTCTTTATATTATGTCATTATTTTCTATTCCTAGAAGTGTAGCCAAGGCCTTTGAAAAGATCATGAGAAACTTTCTTTAGCATGATCGAGATAAGACGAGCAAGTTTCATTTGGTGAATTGGAAATCTATCGCCCTAGGAGGACGGAGGTCTAGGGATCAGGAGTTTGATTGAGATGAATGTGGCTCTTCTGGGTAAATGGTTGTGGAGGTTTAGAGAACATCTTTCCAGTTTATGGAGAAAGGCTCTAGCCGGTAAATATGGGGTTAGGGAGTTTGATTGGGATGAGAGAGTAGTTCTTGCCTCTTATGGTTGTAGCGTTTGGAAGGAGATCATGAAGCTATTTGAGAAGCTTGTCGGGGGGTTTCTTATAAGGTGGGAACTGGTGATAGAGTTCGATTTTGGGAGGACCGATGGTGTGGCCAGAATCCTTTCAGGGTGTACTTTCTCGAGCTTTACACTATCTCTGACAAAAAGTAGTGTGATTTCGGAGTGCTCAAACCATGAAGGTGAGAATATGACTTGGAACTTTGCGTTCAGGAGGGGCCTGAACGATTGGGAGATGGATGCAGTCTCTCGATTGATTAGTCGTCTTCAAGATAGTCAGATATCATCTTCCAGACAGGATAGACGTCTATGGAGATGGTCGAGAGATGGCAGCTTCTCGGTCCAATCCTTTTTTAGAGCTTTACTTCCTCAACTTGAGATTTGATTCCCGGTTAAATTTGTTTGGGGTTCAATGGTTCCGTCCAAGATTGCTTTTTTATATTGGGGTTCATTGTGGATTTTTGTTCTATGTGCAAGAATAGTGGGGAATCCGTGGACCATCTCTTTATTCATTGCCCGGTGGCTAGGGCGGTATGGACAGCTTTCCTTATGGAGTTGGGTATGACTTGGGTGTTCCCTCTCTCTCTCTCTCTCTTTTGCTTCTCACTACTAGCTGGGCTACATCTTCCTTCTCCACTAGAGATCGTATATTATGGCATATGCTCCTTTTGCTATATGTTGGGGCTTGTGGCATGAACGTAACCTTCGGGTGTTTGAGGGTAGGGAGGCTTCAGAGGAGAACATCATCCTTAGCATTAAGGGTTTACTATTTTTTTGGTCTAAAGCTTTTACGGAGTGCCGCGGGCTATTCTTCGAGGATTTCTTCTTTCGTTGGGACTTGATATGTTGCAGTGATATTGTGTAGATTGGATTTTCCTGGATTCCCCTTTTTTTGTTTTTTTTGTTTTATGTTGTTTATGTTTTTGCCTTTTGTAGGTCTTCTCGACCTCTTAGTCCCTTTGTAAAGCTTTCTCATTAATAGATTACACTTATTATAAAAAAAAAAATCGACCCAAAGAGGTGATGTTGGATCAATTTCTGTTAGTGTTATGATGGTAGAAGGTGGTGGTAGCAGATTGTATCGTGGTAAGAGGTGGTGGGTGTTGGTTTTGAGGGCATAGGCAGTAACGACTATAGACTTAGGGTTAATAGGGATTGTCTGTCAAAGTTCTACAAGTTCTATTGGCAGAATATCAAATACCTAGAGAACTTGTATGATTCGATCTATTGGCCTCGCACCAAACCCATCAAGGGCGAAAATCCAAAAGCATAAGCATTCTTTTTTCTTTTTCTTCAATAGTTATTCATTAACCAAAACAGTACATCAATAAGAGTTTTTATCTTAAGCTATAAAACTCTAAATCTAATCTAGATCTTTAAAGCAACTTAAACATTTAATGGCTGTAATAAAATACAGCCCAACAAGAGAATAACCAAAATACCAAAGCCTAACTAAAAAAATTACAATTATGTCAATATTCATTAATAAAACACTCTAACGGTGACAACTCCCCTAACAAATGGGCCCAGGCCCAAGTAACTGGACCCAATTCCATGATGCTTCCATGTATGCCCCATGTAACTCCTCCAACTCCTCTATGCGACGAAGTGTGCGTCAAATCTCTCCCAACCGCGCCAACATCCTCTATGTGCACATCTCCCCAGTGTGGGGTCTTCAATGATGTGCCACATGTACACATAGCTCTTCAAAAGTGCCAGTGAGTCCGTGACCAACCCATAGTGCAACGTGGGCCTTGTTCTTCCTCTTGCGCCTACAGTATACCCTGTAGGATCTTATGATGTCCCCATCAAGAGTGGTTGGCTACATGAATCTTGTTCCACCACTCAAGGATAAGGTTCATAAACTGTTGTTCTTTTTGAATATTTGAACTCAAATATGTAAAAGTAACTGAAAAAATTAACTAAAGGGAAAACAGTACAAAAGAAATTAAAAGTTCTAGTCTACCCTGACTTACATAAAAGACAAATAGAAAATACTAAAAGTTCCTAATCTATTTTTACTTGCATAAAATACACAATTCACTTTTGATGTCGTCTTATGATTATAAGTGAAGTAAAAGAATAATTAGAAGAAACTGTGGAATTAGTTAAACACATAAGACAATACTAATCTATTTATAAGTGAAATCATGTTTGCATGAATTTAATGGATTACCGTTGGATCTTTGATCATTCTTCACATATTAGAATGAATATTTCAGATTAATAACTAAAATATATCTACATGGAGCATTCATAGTTTTAGTAAAATATCCATGATCTTGGAGTTCATTTATCCGAAAATAATACATTTAGGAATAGTAAAAAAGACAAAAATTGTGAACGATTTGGTGAATGCTAATTTGCCGCAAAATTGGCATCAAAGATCTAAGGATTTAGTAGTTATCCGTGGATCTTTGAGTTTTTCTCTGATTACAAGAAATTAAAGTATGACAGATATAAAAAAGAAAAGGAAGTTAAAAATTAATAATTGACTGTTATCTATATCTATATTAATTATTCATGGAAAATAATACATTTAGGAATAGTAAAAAAGACAAAAATTGTGAACGATTTGGTGAATGCTAATTTGCCGCAAAATTGGCATCAAAGATCTAAGGATTTAGTAGTTATCCGTGGATCTTTGAGTTTTTCTCTGATTACAAGAAATTAAAGTATGACAGATATAAAAAAGAAAAGGAAGTTAAAAATTAATAATTGACTGTTATCTATATCTATATTAATTATTCATGGATCACTGAGGTTTCTAAAGTTAGGTAAAAGGAAAGGAAAAGAAGAGTGCAAAAAAATAGAAAGTTATAAAAAAAAATCTTTAGTTTATTCTAATCTCCTTATTCTACATCATTTCAGGACAAACAATTCATGGCCTTGGAACGTCATGCACCATTTGCAAACTCATTAAGACCTGTTGTTTTTCACTCAAAAAAGGAGGTAACTTCTTCACGACTCTCATAGCAGTTATTTGTGCAATGGATCCACTAGGGGGCAGGTAACTTGAATAATATTTCCTCTCCATTCATGCAGGATATAGTAAGCGTTCATGTCCGAAGGGGTGGTATTGATAATGGTCAAAGTCATAACCAGTGGCTTTCGACTATTTCACAGTCCCCTGATGTTGTATCGATGTCCTTTGTGCCTATAACATCTTTATTGAATGGTGTTCGTGGTGGTGGATTTCTAAGCCATGCAGTGAATCTTTATCTCCGCTGTAAGTATGCACATCTCTAGTCTATTGGATTGATCTCTCTGTGGCAAAAGATTTATGTGCTGCCTGCTGGTTATTTATTTAGACACATGACGTCAGTGTAATGAGCTATAGTTTGCCTGCAGCACATGGAAACATTGATTACCATTTGGTCTGTGACTCCATTTCTTAAACATTTTTCTGCATCTCACTCAGGTTTGACTTGAAAGAGATTCGGACCGTCTTATGGACTGTAAAAGATTTTGACGAAACACATATGCATGAATATTGAATTTATAATTTTTTTGGTCCAAGTGATATTATTTACATACTTCTGAATTATTATTTTTGCTGATAAAAAAAAATTTTCATATGTAAATATGAAACTGCTGTACAGAACCTGTCCTTGTCAATAAACCACACATATATTGATGTTTTAGCTGCTGATCTTTGTTGTTCCTAGATGAATGATAAAACTTGAATCATAAATTGATACCTGGCAATTCACCCTCACCATATGGAGCACACTTTGGTCTATTAGGAACAAACTGAAACTCATATTGGAACTCGAGTGGAGAACAATCTTCCATGCCAGATGAAAACAGACAGCAATAATGTTTCAGTTAACGTTTTATTTTACTTTATCTTCTGTTAAATTTGCACGACTATACAAATTTTACTGGCTGAGAAGGGTGTAAGTATCCAACCTTGTATGGGAAGAGAAATTGAAAGTTGCAGGAGATTTTCTGTTCGGGATTTTGGAATTTTCAAGAATCAATCATGTATTGTGTTTTCTCAACAGAAAGAGTTGTATTGTGTTTTCTCAACAGAAAGAGTTGATAGTTTGTGTTTGGGTTTCATTTCTTTCCTTGTTTCTGTATAGAATAGTGTTCCTGTAAGTGAGAAGTGGCTCTTGACTCTGGTAATTGATAATTGATTCAGATAAGCCACCAATAGAGGAGCTTCATCAATTTTTAGAGTTCCAGTTACCTAGGCAATGGGCTCCAGTGTATGGCGATCTTCCACTCGGTCATCAGCGCAAGAAACATAGCTCCCCATCTCTCCAGTTCACCTTCATGGGCCCCAAGCTTTATGTTAACACAGACCAGGTGAGTCTACTGTTTCTCACGTGCATGAAATGGTTATATCCATTACTTGCAAGTTTCCCAAATAATCAATAAACTAAATGCTGAAAATACCTTGGTTTTAGAAAGATCACAATATATAGTTAATTGTAATTTGGTAAATGACAAAATGGCTAGAGAAAATACTCAATGGAATAGAATTTTCATGGGTAGGTGGAAGTACTGGAACTCTATCATGCATCCATCCATGCATCTACTTGGACTGGAAGGCACGTAACTGTTATTTCCTTGACCAACTACAGTTATCCATCATGAATAATTTTCCCCCCACTGAAACACCTTATTGAATAGTCAAGATTGCTTCCTCTTGTGTAGTAGGGCTTACTAGATGCATTGTGGATTTGATTCATCCCAATTCCAAGTTAATGTGCCTTGTCTCGCGACTTTAGTGTAACTCCTCTTGGGCTCACCGCAACAGCCGACAATCCTGTAAAAGCATCAATTTACTGTAGTATTTAGGATGTTTTAAAATAGCTCCCCTAAGAAGTATTGGTGAGAATGTTGCTTGTGCAGCTCTCTAAACTACTGAATATTATAATCCATAAGTATTGGTGGTTTGTATCATCCATAAATATTAATAAATAAATCTTCTTTCTTTTTCTTAGGAATGATTTCTAGTATGTCACCTTAAAGTACTGAATATTATAATCAATGCCCGTCATTATTATTCAGTTGCTTCTCTGAATTTTTTTTTTATTTTTCATCTACTTTCTTGTTCACCAATTTTCAGTGCAGATATATCACCTTACCATTTAACCAAATTCATACTTCGTTTCTGGTTTCTAACTTTCACCATTTGCAGGTTGACTCTGGAAATCGACCTGTGACTGGAGTTCGTTTATACTTGGAAGGTAAGAAGAGCGACCACTTAGCAATCCACCTCCAGCACCTATCCACACTTCCCAAGATCCTCCAACTCTCTGACGATTGGAGCTGTGAACCCAATGAGGACATCCCAACCGAACGAGGCTACTATGAGCCAATCAAGTGGAGCTTATTTTCACATGTGTGCACTGCCCCGGTCCAGTACAATGGGGCTTGCATTGATGATTCTGCCTCCATTGTGACTAAGGCATGGTTTGAGGTGAGGGATATTGGGATGAGGAAGGTTCTGTTCCTGAGGCTTGGCTTCTCTATGGTTGGATCTGCAAGGATCCGTAGGTCGGAGTGGGATGGACCTACCAGTCTATCTCGGAAATCAGGCTCCATCTCAATGTTGATCAGCACAAGGTTCAGCACAGGACACATTCCAGCTGAGAAGCCAGGCAAAGTGGAGCTGAATTCGGCAGTGTTTCCAGGGGGGCCGCCAGTCCCGGGGAGGGCGCCAAGGATGTCAAGGTTTGTGGACACGAAGGAAATGGAGAGGGGCCCAGAGAACCTGCCGGGATATTGGGTGGTCACTGGAGCGAAGCTGTGTGCAGATGGTAGCAAGATCTCACTTAAAGTCAAGTACTCATTGTTGACCATAATGTCAGAAGACGACCCTTGTTGATTGATGCTCCCCCCAACCCACCCACAAAAAAAAAAAAAACAGGAAACAAGAGAAAAAAGAGAAAAATGGCAGCTTCAAAATTTTGTTGCAAGTATTGTTATGTACATTTTGTGTCAACTTCAACAGAAGGCCATTTGCCATAAATATCTGCCTGATTGGATGATCACAACTGTCTGACAAGTTCTTTTATGGTGGGACCACCATGTATGTCATAGTACCTCTGATTCTGTCATAACCAAGGGATTGTCCAGAGGGGCCCAACACAGGCTATTTGCTCTAAGGGCCTCACATTGTCTCCTGTGAAACAGCATGAAATCAAGTTGGATAGCAACAATCCAGATCGGGTTTGGTGGGCACCGATCCAACCTCCGATTTTGAGGTCTTCATCCATGGTTATAACGTGGTCAAATAGATCAAAGATTGTATATAACCTGGTCAATTAGATAAAAGATTGTGCTTCCTGGGGTTCTTTACCATCCACTAGAATGATAGCTGAGACTATTCATATTATCCCATTATTTTGATTTCTGATCTCCACAAGTACAAGGTGGGTACTAAGTGAGTGAGTAAAACTTCGCCGACTGCAGCTTGTATGAGCCACGTGGCACATTTTTAGAGGACACTGACCGTATGGATGTTTGGCCAATCCCTAGGTGGACCTACAACCAAAACTCAACTTGATCAGTGATTTCTAAGGGTTGGATTGAAGTCATTTTCATGGGTTGATTTTAACCGTAGACATTTGAGCATTATTGACCATTATTTGGGTACAAAGATCCAAAGGTTTTAAATCACTAATAAGGCTGATTTTGATTTGTAGATCTGCACATCCATACGGTCAGTGTCCTCTAATAGTCTGCCACGTGGCTCATATTGTGGGAGGTCAGCGGCTTCGCTGACTGCTGCAGTCAGCGAAGTTTTACTCTGTGTGAGTGACCCCCTTGAGACTCCAAATGTACAAAGCGCCCAAAAGGAATTTCAAATTAGCAACATGTGAGTAACCATCAGCATCTACTCAGTTGTAAGTTGTAACAAAGAGTCGATATGTATCGCAGATTTCGACCGTTAAAAACTGTTTTTCGCCGGGAAAACTTTCGTCCCTACATCCCACAGAAATTCAAACTTGACTCCACCCACACCGGAAATGATTACTCCTACCACCTCATGTTGCAGAACATCCTTTCTTACATCGTCCCCACCCGGACTTTATATACGGAAAGGAATTTTAACCCTAACCCTCACACTCACACAAAACAACCTGCAATTGATTCGGCGTGGGTCGTCAAGGATGCTGACACTGATTCTGATTACTCCCCAGTGTTGGTGGCAGACCCCGACGACTCAACCGTGGCAGAAGGCGCTGCCATGGTCCAAAATCTCCTCAAGGTTCATGCAGATAGCTCCGTCGAGGAGCTTGAACAAGCTCTTGACGGGTGCGGGTTGCCGCTGACTGAGGATTTAGTTCTACAGGTGCTCCGCCGGCATCGTTCCGACTGGAAACCTGCTCTCCTCTTCTTTAATTGGATCTCCAAAGGAAGAGAAGCAGGTGGTTACAGTCCAGGATCTGGAGCTTACAATGAGATACTCGACATTCTTGGGAGAATGAAGCGCTTTGAACAATTGGGCCAAGTGCTCGACGTTATGTCGAAGAGAGAGGGCCTTGTCAATGAGAGGACATTTGCGATTCTGCTCAATAGATATGCCGCAGCTCATAAGGTGGAAGAAGCAATTGAAATTTTCTACAAGAGGAGAGAGTTTGGGCTTGAGCTCGATTTGATCGCGTTCCAGACGCTCTTGATGTCCCTTAGTAGATACAAACATGTAGAAGCGGCGGAGTTCCTATTTCACTCGAAGCGGAAGGAGTTCCCTCCTGACATAAAGACGAGGAACATAATACTTAATGGGTGGTGTGTTCTGGGGAGTTTACGAGAGGCAAAGAGGTTTTGGAACGATATCATCTCTTCTAAGTGCAAGCCAGATCGCTTCACGTATGGGATTTTCATAAACTCTCTGGCCAAGGCTGGGAAGTTGGGCACTGCCGTCAAGTTGTTTAATGCCATGTGGGCGAAGGGTTGCACCCCGGATGTGGCCATCTGCAACTGTATCATTGATGCCTTGTGCTTCAAGAAGAGGATTCCAGAAGCTCTTGATATCTTTGGGGAGATGAACGAGCGGGGTTGCCTCCCAGATGTCGCCACTTACAACTCACTCATCAAGCACCTTTGCAAGATTCGGAGGATGGAGAAGGTTTATGATCTGTTGGCTGAAATGGAACAGAAGAAAGGCTGTTGCATGCCTAACGCTAGGACTTGCAATTACTTGCTCAAATCCATGAAGAAACCTGAAGAGGTTCCTGAGCTTTTGGAGAGGATGGAGAGAAATGGTTACAAAATCACAGCTGACACCTACAATTTGATCTTGAAGTTGTTTATGGACTGGAATCATGCACAGGGAGTCGGATCCATATGGGTTGAGATGGAGAGAAATGGGGTGGGACCTGATCAGCGATCTTATACCGTTATGGTGCATGGACTTCACAGCGAAGGAAGGATGGAAGAGGCTTTGCAGTATTTCACTGAGATGACATCAAAGGGAATGATACCGGAGCCAAGGACCAAATTACTGGTGAAAGCCATCAACATAAAGTTGAAGGAGAAAGAGAAACAGGCAAGGAGTGGGGCGATGAATGGTGACAGTTCATCAAGTGGTTCAGCTAAACATGAAAAGAAGAAGAGAGCAAAGTAATGTTTCCTATTCTACCATATCTGACATGTATAGGTGGATTAGTCTTAAAAAGCCCTCGCTTCTATTTCCCTGCAATTTTTAAAGTGATTTCGAAGTATTGTTGGTTTCTTATGAAGAATTGCTGAATCAAAATTTGGAGGAAGTAGTGTTCGTCAAAGATCGAAAACATTATATCTTACTAGCTCATCCAGGTCGTACAGGTTTTAAAGATTCAAGTGAAGCAGAAACTAAAGCAGCATGAATAAGATGCGCGTCTAGCCTTCTCATTCAAGGAGATTCTCTCAATGCAATTAGATGCTTGTGTAACTGGATTCCTTGGTAATCAAAGGGATGGTTTCTTTTAGGCATCGTGAAGCAAACTATGTTCCCCAACTCTTTGGAGGATGAAGTATCTATCGTCAGTACCTTTTTTTTATCATCGGCTTCCTCTTTATGACACATTCCCAAGATACAAAGATCACTGGAAGTACAAAATATATCACAATATCATGTTTAATGGAGGCTCAATAAATTTGCTTATAACTATCAAATTCTTTCTGTCATTCTGCAAATAGCATGCCCAAGACACCCTTCTTGTAAGAATCCGAACCCAATAACATGACTCGGCAGTTGGCACTCTTTGGTCGGGTGGATAACTTCATATTCTGACTGATGCTTCCGTGGCTATGCTCAATTTCTGTTCAGTGGAAGGTCTTCTCAGTTAATACAGCTGGAGGCCTGATTACATTTTAAAAGGGGCACGTAAACCTTGATCACTGTCGTAAGCTCCTGGTTGAACAATCTCAAGACCCAAATTCTTATAACACAGACTTGCGCTGGTGTTGCTAAGGCAGAGTTTTTGACTGAAACATTTTTTAGCTAAATTTTTGATAGGTAAAAATATCAGAGGGGCCATGGTTATTAGTTAGAACTATGGGTAGCATAAATTTGTATGCATATATAACTTTGAGCAAATAGAGATACTCTCAATCAAATTAAAATTCAATGTAATTGAGAACAGGGGACAAAAGTGTAAAGAGTGTATATTTAATGCATGGAAGAAAGAGATACAGACAGTTTTAACAAAATTTAAACTCCTCCCTCAGCAGAATGGCAAAATGAAACAGCTGCTTTTCCCATGTTCCCCTCTACCAACAGCACCCCTCATTGGGTTTTCTTAGGCAGACACAGAAGGAGCAGGGGTATACCAGCCATGTTGGATCTCCACAGCCTTCTTTCTTCTAGCAAGCCGAGACTTCCTGTGGGCTCCAGTGTTCCTATGCAATGTTGCCACTTTCACTGCCTTGTCAATGGCTGAATAAGCCTCAGCAATCAGTTTCTCAATTGGCAGGATTTCTTCAGCCTGTGCTTCAGTCTTCTTCTTAATCACGTCCAGTGCTTCCAATCCTGAAACAGATACGAATCACACATTGACCATCCAATGTCTTATTTATTATGTATTTACTCTCACCTTCCTTTAAGGTTTTTAGCCTACTTTTGTCGGGCCTTAAGCTTTTGCATTCTCTTGTTTCTTAAAGCATTGCTAATCAGGGTAGAAAGATAATAATCACATGGAAAGCAAAATGTTTCATTCAAATCAACCATCACAATGGACTCATGTAGCTAACTGAGAAAAAAAAGAACATGGAAACAATGCACTTACAAACTAGATAATCTTTTTTTTTGTAAGTATATTAAGAAAAAGGGGAAAACCCCACAAATACAAACAAAGGAGAACCCCCCTAAGAAGCCCTACAAAAGGGATGCATACAACTCAAAAAGGAGAGGAATTTCCTAACAACTCTTCCCATCTAAACACAACAGAATAAAAAAAGCAACATCTAAACTCTGGCATTGAGGAAGACCAGAAATACAACAAGGCTTTAACTCCCAACACCACCTTAGTAACATCTTCCTCCTTCCCTTCGAATATGCGGGTTCCTTTCCAAATTGCCCACAAAATAGTGTACGGGGAGAATCCGCCAAAGAATTCTTCCTTTCCCCTTTAAGGACTTCAATCAAACTTCCTTGGACAATACCAATAATGTGTTCAGGAACCACAAAAAAATGCCAAACAGAAAAAGAAAGCCCGCCAAATTTCGAGAGTGAATGGGAAATGGATAAGCAAGTGATCTACTGATTCGGCCTGGACTTATACAGTACACACCTATTCAGCAGCAGCATCCCCCTATTCAAATGATCCACTGTCAAAATCTTGTCAAGCACAGCAGTCCAAACAAAAAAGCATACTTTTGATGGGATAGGGACCCCCCAAACAAGGGAAGCTGGAAACGTCCTATGGCCCCTCGAAGCTAAATGAGAGAAGGATGTAATTGTAAAAATGCCCTGGGGGTCCCACCTCCAAAGCCTCTTGTCCAACTCCATCTTCTACGTAGGCACCTCCTCAACCTAAGACAGAAGAGAAGGCAAACTATTCATTTCCCAGTCATTGATATTTCTCATGAATCCAAAGTTCCAAGAGACATCCCTCACTACTTATAAATTTATAATACAGTCTTGAACCTTGGCCATTTAAGATCAGAAATACAACGCAGGGAAAACAACCTGAAGAGGTTCCTCCCCACACCAAGGGTCCTCCAAGAAGCGAATCCTATCACCCCATCCTACTTTATACTGAACTCTTGCCAAAACTTTCTCGAATCCTCGATATACCTTTCCACAAGCTATATCCGTAGGAAGATAAAACGGGGTCATTGTCCCATTCATCTTGCCTAACCCCAAATTTACTTCCACTCATTGTTCTCCACAAGCTATCCTCTTCCTCCCCAAACCTCTATAACCATTTTCCTAGCGGCGCCACATTCATGTCTTTGAAGTGTCAAAACCCTAAACCACCCTTCCTTGGGTTTGCAAACTTTCTCCCACTCCACCAGGTCAAACTTGTGGGTGTCCTACTTTCCTTGCCACATGAACTCTCTCATAAGCTTTTCCTAACCAAGAGACACACTAACCTGAATGGAGAACAAAGAAAGAAAGTGGATGGGTAGACTGGAAATAGAACTCTTAATAAGAATGACCTTCCCACCTATCGAAAGAGATCTATTCTTCCAAGCCGCTAGTCTCCTCCCATATCTTTCCAACATTGGATCCCAAATAGATTTATCCTTGTATCTAGCACCCAATGGAAGCCCGAGGTATGAAGTAGGCAAACAACCTACCTTACAGCCCAAGCTCATTGCCAGACTCCTCAGATTCGGCACTCGCCCACTTTAAACCCCAAAAACTCACTTTTAGAAAGGTTAATCTGAAGACCCGAGACAGCTTCAAAACATCTAAGAATACATCTGAGATGTCTAAGGTGGCTATGGGATGCTTTAGAGAAGATCGTACTGCCCGCAAACTGAAGATGGAACACCAAAGGACCATTGCTACTAGCCCGAAAACCTTCAATCAAACCACCCTCTACTGCTATATCAGTCATCCTCCCTAAGGCTATGACCACGACAACAAACAAAACGAAGATAGAGGATCGCCTTTCTCAAACCCCTTGAACTTTTGAAGAACTCTGCAGGAGAACCATTCACCAGAATCGAAACGGTAGCATAAGAAATGCACTCCTTTATCCATCCCCTCCACCTTAGCCCAAAACCCCATCCTACCAAGCATGTAAATTAGAAAATTCCAACACATAGTCATATGCTTTCTCCATATCAATCTTGCACATAATGCCATCCCCCCTTTCGGACTCTTGAATTAATACATTCATTAGAAATCAAGACCCCATCAAGAATCTGCCTACCCTTTACAAATGCACCTAGGGATGGGGAAATCACCTCTTTCATCCTGGAAGTTAGCACCTTTGAAATAATTTTGAAAGTACTACCAACTAGGCTAATGGGACAAAAGTCTCTCAAGGACTTTGCCCCTTCCTTCTTCGGGATGAGTTATGAAGGTACAATTAAAGCTTCAATCAAGATGAGCCTCCTCTTCAAACTCCTTCAGTACTAACATGAAATCCCCTCCCACAATATCCCAACAGTACTTAAAAAAAAGCTAGTGAGAAACCATCTAGCCTCGGGGGCACCGTTTCCACTAAGTTCCTTAATAACACACATGATCTCTTCCTCTTCTATAGGTTTCTCCACCCAAACATTCTGCTCCTGGGTAATGCAATCAAAATTTGCCATTCACCATGGGCCTAAAAAAGTTAGGCTCAAAATACAAACTATAGTAGCGCAGTATAGAATCCCTGTCTTCTTCATCATCATCCACCATCGATCCATCAACCATAAATCTGGAAGTACTATTCCTTCTTTTCCTCGCATTTGCAACTTGGTGAAAAAACTTAGTGTTCCTATCCCCTTCCTTGAGCCATCTCACCCTTGATTTCCGTCGCCAACTATTCTCTTCCATACGAGCCCATTTGAAAAATTCTTTCATAGCCTCCAACCTCCTCCCTTCCTCTTCTGAAATCTGTCTACTCTCTTCTTTAAGATCAATGGAAGCTATCTCTTCTAGAAAAATACCCCTCCTCTTGTCCACATGCCCAAAAACTTCCTTATCCCACATTTCCAACTTCCCTTCAAAGCTTTCAACTTTTGATTGAAAAATAGCCTGCCCTCCTGAAGAACTGGAAAGATTGCCACCGAGCTACCACTAGTTTTTGGAAATTCGGCTCTTTCAACCACATATTCCCAAATCTAAAAGGAGAGGGGCGTCGCTTCAAACTACCACACCCTAGCAACACCGGAATATGATCTAATGCCGGTTTAGGAAGCATTTCTTGGCAAATATCTGACCATAACTCATCCCAACCAGTAGAAACCAGAAATCTATCTAGTATGAACATCGCCGGCCTATCTTGATGATTAGACCATGTAAATTTAGCACCTTTTAAAGGAAGGTCAAAAAGCCCATGCCTACCCACAAAATTTGCAAAGTCCTTCATACTCCGTGTCAGCCTACTCCCCCCCCCCAACCAACACACACACACACTTTTCAAAAGAGAACCATATAACATTGAAATCATCTCTGAGACACCAAGATAATGCCCACCTATCATGGACACTATCAAGTTCCTTCCATAAATGGCTTTTGCTGTCTATCCGATGGACCATACACCTTCGAAAGAACAAACTACTCTTGATCTTCCGTGCATCTACAAACCAATGAACTGGAAAAAGTCTCCAATGACATAATCCTCAACCTTGACATGATCTTGGTTCCAAATAACTAAGATACCACCTGCTAAACATGTAGCTGTTAAGTGTACCCATCTGAAACCTCTCCTACCCTAAGTTTCCTTCAAATCCCCTTCAGTCATGACTTCTCGTTCAGTTTCTTGAAGAACTGCAATATACATTCTCTACTTCTTGAGTAGATTCCCATAGATCAACCTTCTGTCCCTACCCCCAATCCCCTCACATTCCACGAAAGGATGTTGAGATTCATAAAGAAACTACATCTCCCCTCCCTTCCTCCTACTGCCCCTACCTCCCATCACCTCGGACTTACTGCACGAACCAGATAAACCCTAGATTTCTCAGATCAATTTATTCTTACTTGTAGTCCTGTTGTCCTTAGGAGTTGAATGTGCATCATCCAACCCCTGTTCCTCACAAATGCAATCCTTTTCGACCCTACAAGGCTTCCCATCCTCTGATTTGTGCCCCCTGGCATCTATAATTGACAAAAGACCCTCTATCCCCCCTCTGCAACTCCTCCCCTCGGGTCCATCTAATCAAGCTCTATAGCTTTAAACAATTCCCTCACTTTGATGACCTTGTGTCCACTGTAAGTGTAAGAGAGTCCCGGGAAATTCCTGAAGTCCATCACCTTATTCAAGACCCACTCCGACACATCCGACGGAGCTGAGAAGTCTTCCTTATCATCGGTGTGCCCCTCAACCAAACCAATCTTTGACAAACACTAATGAGATCAACCCTCAAAACCACCACGTAACTATGTCTCATCCCTTCCCTCTCCTTCATGGATACAATGAAGGTCTCTCTCCACTTCATCCGCCCAACTCACTCTCTTCTCATGCCCCTCCTTGGTACGCTCGGAATACATCTAAGCATATAAGATTTGAATGGGGCTAATCAATTCTGGAATCGCCCGTCCCTCTGAGTCGACCTATCCTTCATGACCTCCATGTCAACTATCTCTCTCTGAATAATAAGCCCAAAATCTGAACATAAGACAAATATGGTAAAACAAATCTCCTGATTAAATTTCCTTGTACAAAATCATGTAACTACTAACAGATAAACGTGTCACTAGATGAAATATCCTTTCCTAGTAAAATATCTTAACACACCACATATTTCCTTAAGCATGTAATATATAGTCTACCAGGAAAAAAAGAGAAAAAGAACATGCAACATTTATTTATCAGTTTATCTGATACTGATACTAAGAGATGATGTACTTCAATATGCTCCATCCATGCATTAAAGACTGGACTTTCTACGACGACTTTTTTTTCGTGCAGATTTTCTACAATGTTTCCTGTAAAATCATTTCTCCACACAAAATTAGGACTTCCATGAGATCTAGAGAGCAATTAACATCACCAATGGAAGACAACATACTACAATGGACTTCCAGGATAAACAACTCTCCTAAATAGCAATTAACTTAACCAATGGGAGGTAACATACTACAGTGGATTTCTGGGATAAACAACTCTCTTAAATAGCAATTAACTTTACCAACATGAGAACATAATACAGAGCCCATGACAAATATTCATCCTTTGCGCTTCAAGTAAATCATAATGATTGATGCACAATCCTACTGATTGATACTTACATTCCATTGCCAACAATAAGCTCCCTATAATTTGATACCTAGTCCATTCTGCATATATATCATAACCCCAAATTCCTTATTTGAAGAAAAAGAATTCCTCTTCCAAGATTCAGATTTGAACAAGGACATATCCTGAACATAGTCACAAAAAATCGTCAAAAATCTCTAATTTTTTGAATTCACGAATCAGTCATTGATTTTGCCGATTAATTCGCTAAGACTCATTTTTCCCCTTATGATTTCGATTTTGCCAATTTTGAATTTTGATTATGAATGATGAATCATGCTTATGAGTTATGACTTATTATTATGGAATTATAGATGTGCTTTTCACCATATAAATGTGTTTTGTTAAAAACAACATTTCTAACTTGAAATATGCCATGTCCATGATATATTTGTTTATAATTTTGTTGATTTTTTCGTGAATTTTCCCGACTTGACCCCTTGCCGATTTATTATCGAATCCCGACTTTGTAACTATGATCCTGAAAATGGCATTAAGGTGAAATTTTCAAGATTCTTGCAGAAAATGGATTATCACAACAACTACATGAGTCCTGGTTCAGCAGCACTGATGTTCCTAGGAATTCACCTGATCTCTCATACATTGCCTCTATCTCATTGGTATAATTTAAATAACGGTTGCAGCCATGTTAGGTCCTTTAGAGTTTTGTTTAAAAGATCCATGTAAATTTCACTACATCATTGCATCTTCTGAGCATATTCAATTTTTGAAATACCCAAAAAACTTTAGGTATTCTTTCTACCTAGGGTTTTAAACCTTTGAATAGGATAATTTTTTTTATAAAGTATAATTTTATTAGGAGTACAAGGGTAACAATGCAGAGGTTGGAGAGGCCCCCAAAACAAGAGGGAAAAGACGAAGATGGGATAGCTACACTCTTCTAAATACAATACTCTCCCATCTAAAAACAATATCTTCAGAAAATAAGCCCATGCATTTAGAGAAGAGTTTGGACCAAAAGAACGTAAGCCCTTTTATTGAAAAGATGATATCATTGCAGATGACTTCTTTGTCCTCAAAAGACCTCCAATTTCTCTCCTTCCATAGATCCCGCGTAATTGCAATGGGGAGGATACTCCCTAGCCGACTACCACAAGAAGAGAAAGCTAAGCACAACCAGCTACTGAACATGTCTTGACTAACATAGGAAGGACCCCCCGCAAATCCAAAAAAGAGAGAACACGCACCATACTCTTCTCGTTACAGTACAGTGAAGGAGGAGATGATTCACAGATTCCTCGCTAACCTTGCACATCAAGCAACAGTTCACAATGATTCTCTTACGCTTGATGAGGCCGTTGATCGTGAGAATCTTCTCCAAAGATGCACACCAAGCAAAGAATGCCACCTTAAAAGGTAGCTTGGATCCCCAAGTAGTAGAAGTAGGGAAAGGAAATCTTGAAAACGAATCCAAAGCTATTGCAAGACCAAAAGACGAGAGCCGTCCGACCAATCTATTAGTAGGATGCGCATAAGTCCATCTAAGAAGATTGGCCACAAGATCCACCTCATAGTCATTGAGGTTGTGCTTAAACCCAAAGTCCGCTTAAGCTTATCAGAGGTTTCCTGTGGACTGATCGAGTGGAGATTCCAACATAATTTATTCCGTCACTATTTTTCTTTGAAGGACATCAAAACCAACACAACATTTTCCATACAATCTCTTTCTCTTTCCAGCAAATTACGCCCAAACATTCCCTTGCTGAAATCAGAGGGAGCTGAGTCATGGAGAAGAAAGCAATCCACATTATTAGCCCTGAACAAGGAGACTACGAAAAGAATAAACAAAAAACACATAATTTGGGCCTCAATCTGATAGCTAATGAAACACAAAATGTATCAAAGCATTTGAACCAGCATTTGACATCCAAGCATTTGAACCAGCTTTTATAAAGCATCCCTGTGACTTTAAAGACACGATAACTGGGTGAGAAAGGATCTTCCCAAGAGTAAATTATTCACATATCAGCGAATGGTTGACTTAGAAATATACATTCAATTCGTAGATGCATCATAACTAGTTCGGTCAGGACTTGCATGCTTACAAATAATAAAACCACAAAATTTTAACTTACGAGCAGTTCACTCCTATATATAGTTCGTAAAGGACGCGTAAAATGCATGAGTCGTTTCACTTGTTTGTGAGGGCTACACAAGTAGTAAAAACACCGAAACCCATTCCGCAAAAAAAAAAAAAAAAAAAGTGGAAAAAAGGGAAGGAATAAAAAATAATCTCAAGCATCAAATTACCTTCTTCATGCGGGTTTTTATCTCGGACTTCCGGGCTTTGTTGTATGTGCGCCTCTTCTCAGCTTGCCGAGCTCTCTTAGTGGCGGAATCAGCTTTGCTCTTGGGAGTCGCTTCGCACACAACAGAACGACGGGTAGCTCTCCCTACTGCCTTCATTGATAGACTGCTCCCTAAAAGAACCAAACCCCACGATTCAAAATACGATTTCTTTTTCTTGGGTTCATGTTTGGGATTGAGACAGCAAAGCATAAGAGAAACCCAGAAAATATTAATGCAATATGAAAAAAGGAAACGGGTGTGTTTTCTTTTCTTCTTTTTAAGAGAAGGCACGAGGTGAGAGGTTGGTGGAGAAACTGAGGGACCTAAAAGAGATGCTGCTGCTAGTGACGCACAACTGTTTGGGTTTAAAGGGAAGAGCCAAACAAGAAGAAGAAAGGCAGTGAACCACTGCAGCCATCTCTCTTCCTCTCGAAAGTTTAAACTTTTCAGCTCCTCTGCTCTCTTGTTGGTGTCCTTATCCTTCCTTGAAAGAAGGGTGTGGGTGGATGCTGCGTTTGGGTAGAGCGTATCTTTAGTGTTTACGCAATGGGCTTGGTATGTAAAGTACTTGAGTTGAACTGTTTCGAGTTTCGACCGTTCCGTGACCATACAAGAAAAGTGCTGCTTTTCTTAAAAAGTTCATATGTATTGTGTGTAGGCCCCTAAATCAAGGCAAAGAATAATAGCCTTGGACCAAGGCCATGGTAATTAATTTATCACGGTAATCCAAGCCGTTGGGACATGGCACCAGCTCAAATTAGAACCGCAAATGAGTGGTCGATACGCCAACCCGTTGAATTGGATGGACTCCATCTGGTCTGAGTATGCATTTTGGAGCAACTAGTCGGCCCCTGGTTTTGAATTTAGACAACCCACTAGAGAGCCCTAGTTTCTTAATTTATAGGGTATGGGATTTCGAAGAGTTGGGAAATGGTCAGCTTAACTTTTGCTCCCTTTTCGTTCATTCCTTGATGCAGCTTCACATTCTGTAAAAAGAGTATTCGCCAGACATGCCCTATTATTCAATCAGTTTTCAGGTCAGGTTCTTGGGTCCGGCTTGTATGGGACTGGATCTTGTACAAAGTTCGATGTTACCCCTCCACAAAATGCCGCGTGGCACTCGTTGGGCCCACTAACCACATGAATGTTTGGCCCCACCTCCTGGTGAACCCACACCAAAAATCAGCCTGGTTGGTGACTTCCAGCCATTGGATTTGAGGGTTTTTCTGTTTTTCTATCATGGGCTCAGAACTCATCCATATGACGGTTCACGAAACCCATGATGAAAAAACAGCTCAATCAAACTGCTAGAATTCAACAACTAAGCTTATTTTGGGGTGGGCAACATTGAGGGTCCCATCAAACTTTGTACGACAGCTGGTCCCATACAAGTTCTTGTATCAACCTTAATCGGAGATGGATGCAATCGGGGCCTCACTAGCCAATATGCTTTTCCAATCCAATTGGTTTGCGACACCAAAACTTCTGCCGGGGCTGTTGGGACGGGTCAACTTGTAATGCATCAAATTAGACTTTTCCATTTTTCCGCTTCACTGAACTCTCCATAGAAGGTTTAAATGGATGACTCGCCAATTGATAGGGATCCAAACGTACTTCTACTACTGCAAATCACGGCAACTTTTTTCCATCGTGAGAGAAGTTGGAATGCTTCAATTCAAGAGCCTGTTTGATTACTGTTAAAAGACTATTATGAATAATGCCATTAGGAAGTACAATTCCATAATTTCTGGTGCCAATTTTTAGCAGTGGGATGATTCTAGCATTATTTCGGATTCTCAAATCCAACGGCAAAATACCAATCAGGCGGATTTTTGGTCTGTGGGTCCACCAGAGGGTGGGCCAAACATCCATAAGGTCACTGGTCTCCAAGAGTGTGCCACATTGCACCTACAGATGCTGTTCAGAATAAATTCTCAACGGCGCCGCCATTTGACAATTTTCCATTCTTATCCTTCCGAACCATATAATTTATTTAATATTAGATGCATTTGCCGAAGCTACACTCCAGAACTCGCAGGACTGGCGCGGTTTCCTTCACGTGGCAGCTGAGGTGGCAGAACAAAGGGGCCCACACGTTCCTCACACCTCAATCATCTCCCCACTTACAGCCTAATAGCATTTTTCTTTTTCCTTTTTTTGGTAAGAGGGTTAGTGGTTAGCAATCAGTAGGTGAAAGCGGTTTTAAGATTTGTGATATCAACACTCACAAACAAGTCTTGCCAACTTGGCAAGCTGGCACCTTCATCATACCATAAGACCAAATGCTCTCCCAGAAAAAAGCCAGTTTCTTTTACATGCTATTTCTAGAAGTTTTAATCCAATGGCCACAATTCATAGGGAAACAGTACTACATATATACGGTAAAAGAATGACGAGGACAATGCACTCTCCACATGGCCAATCCAGAAGTTCATCTATCAAATGGACAGTTTGGATTGGCCACGTCAACCCTCCATGTGTAGAAAAAGATTAATGGAGCGTCGTTCCAGAAAATCTTTTGCCTAAAACACCATTTACCAACATCTGATAACACAAAAACTACAGAATTATGCATTGGAGACAAAAAAAGGCTTAGAATTGGAAGGGATATCCTAGTTGCAGAGTGGTTAAAACCGAAGAAGATTTAGGAGGAACGACAACCTAGGTTAGAGAGGTTTTGAGCTAAAATAATGTAAGCATGAGGAAAGACACTATCAAACTGTCAGGTTTGAGTTAATTATCATGTACGATCATTGGATGAAATTCATAACCAAATTCGAAAAGTTAAAACTGTAGAATGCAAACGGAACCTCAAGTGATTGAGACCTGCTTGTATAAAACTCAAAATGAACCCTCTTGAAAATGAGATAATAGTGCGATGCCTCGAATATCATGAGAATTCCACAGTGCTCTACTCTCTTTATCCATTAAGCATTGCTAACTGGAGTGATGGAAACTGTTCCGCATCCATGTCAATTTAGTTGACGCCAGCTGATGGACTTGATATGACTGCTCTGCTCATGCAAAGATACCTGCTGACCACTAAAAGGTCCAACCTCCATATAAACTGGAGGGAAGATTTGGCTCGTTTCTCTACATCACTTCCATGATTCCCTTGCACCCTAATATGACATCATATATACTTTTAAGTCATTTGGAAAACATTTCACAGTTGCCTTTAAATTGAGTCAAATTGTAAATATTCTAACATTATATTTGTACCACAGCCCGAGTGAAAATAAAGAAGGCTTGTCTAGACAAAACCTTGATAAATCTAATAACTTACAGTTCTTGGGAATCTAAAATCTGTCAGCTGTCACAACAACAGGCTGAGCTTCAATACGCTCTTTAGCAAGATAAGGACCCCTTCTTACAGCTTCCTGCAACTGAAGACAAGAAAAAATCCCTTAGATGTGTCGCTGTCTTTTCTTATCCAAGCACAATTAAAAGCCTCTTTTCTTTCTTCCTTTTTTTTTTAAATAAGTAAAGATGTAATCATTAGAGATGGAAAAATCCCCAAGATAATATACACAGAATATAATAATAAAAGAGAGAAAGAAGGTCCTCCAAAGAGGAGAACCAAAGCCAAAAGTTACAAAATCACCCCCTTGTTAGTACCACTAAAATACATTTAATATTTGTTACCATTAGGTCTAGAGCAATCAAAAAAAGGTTAGTATAGTTGAATTATCTATGTGATGCAGTCATACCTTTGCAGATATTCCATCAAGAGCAGGATCACTGACGAGTTTATTTGAAGCTGATAAAGCATTGTGGATCGCCTTGCAACAATTATAACGAGCTTCCATACCTGAATATTTTCACTAAATTGATCAGAAGACAAAAAACATAGAGATCACGACTGAGAAGAACCAAAAAAATAAATGAAACTCTCTCCCCCTATTGTTAAGTCCGAACAACAGAAACCACAGCAAAAATATTAAAAAAGGAAAAGGAACTTGCATAGAAGGAAAACACCATTGAACTTGAACTAACAAAACAAAGGTGAAACAAGGTGCAATCTAATTATGACTTCATAAAAAATCACGGGAACAAGCTAACAAATCACATAAGAAGTTCAAGGCACTTTGGAATGTCCATGCTGCTAAAAAGTTAGAAGGAATACTTTTGGTTCATGTTGCATAAATTTTTCTAAATGGGTGAAGTACCCATATCAACACATGTACGATTCTGACTCTCCCAAAAAGATTCAGGTGCAACACTTCTGGATCTCCTTTTGCCTTTTTTCCCCTCTCCTTACTTGCAAGGCATACAGTTCCCATAGATTATGTGTTCTACCGTTTCCTGTAGAAAACTCTATCCAACCAATATAACATCACATATAGGTATGCTCTTGTCAATATATGATTTGAATCCCATTATACTATCCATTATGATCCTTGGTCTCATGTAAATATAATTACTTTCTTAGCATAGCATAAAATATATTGCCAAATCCTCTAATCCTATTTTTCAGGGTTCATCGAATCCGACACTCCATATCCATGTCCGAATGACATACCTGAATCAATGCAACATAGCTTTTAGTTATTTTCTGGGACGGGTAGCATGCTTCACAACGCATTCATACCTGTCTGTATATTGTATTTTGTAGTTGTATCCTTAAGGGCATCATCGTACTTTAGTTGTTAGGGATAATGGGTTATACCTCTGTAAGTTGGTATGTCTAAGATTAGAGGTGGATATTTGAGTCTTTTGGCTCCCGTGATTGTATATGTTTCTAACTAGGTTTACTGAGAATGCAAGTTCACTGAAGCATTTCTAACCTAGGTACCTTCATACAAATCTCATAACCATGCATACAGCATGAAAACATGAAAATTCCTAAGCAAGCAAGTTGACAATGATGGAGAAAAAGAATGACGAGAAAGCAGACCATTTTTTGTCGATTCAATGTGCGCATCAGTAACTATGCTTATTATCTCCAGTTTTGAGCAAATCTCTATCAAGCACCATGGCCGAGCCACTAGTCCAGTTATCAATCTATAAGCCTGAAAATATTTAACATATAAAGAACGTTCAGATTTCTATGATAAGATTGACTAGCAATCTATAGACTAGAACTTTGTGAGATGAACTGATGGATCTAGCTGCTTTGACTGGTAAAGGTCAAGCTCCCACCATTTCAGCTTTTATGCTGGGATGCATACAGCCATCAAAGCTTGATGAGTTTCACTAATGCAAAGAATTCAGTAATCCTTCAACTCTAACTCAAATTTTCAATTTTCTCATGTAGCTTCAACGTACTTTGTCCTTTTTTCTTGCAACTGATCGATCGGTTTATAGAAAGGGAGCAATAAAAAATATTGCACAAGGGAAGTAGAGTTTCAAATAGTTAAATTTCTTTCTTCCAAGAAAAAGATGAAGGGATTTCTATTTAAACAGAACACCTGAACTGGGAAGAATAAAAAAACAGCCAATAAAAGCAGACAGCAGCCACAAGGAAAAAAAAACACATAATGTGAAGAAAGACAAGGAGAAACGGAAAAAAAGGGCAATAAAACCAATAAGAAGATCGGACAGAAGCAGGGAAATGATGTCTCTCTCTCCAATGAGAGTTGATCTGTATTGTTGAATTGAGGATTGGTTTGTCCTAAGATGACTAGTGAAGGAAGAGAAGAATTTCCAAGTATAGACCTCCTTACATGCTTTGTACCTGAAGTTTCGCTCAACAATGTAAAGGAAAAAATGTGTAAGTGATCATAATGGGTTCTTACAGCCAAACGAATTTCTGACTCCTGTTGCAGAACTGCCAGAAATAGACCCTGCAAAATGCAATGCCCCAGAACAATGTATATGTTACAGCTTACAGGGAAGTGAAATCCAGGACACAAACAAACACAAGCACTGCCGAAATCATGTCAAATCCCTTCACATGAATCCAAATGACATATGCCTCGACAGAAAACATAGCTTTTAATAGAGCCGAATGGCGAAATAAGATTCATGTTGCCAACCCCAGATGGTTGGGATAAGGCGTATGATGATGATGATGATGATGACCAAATTGAGTGTGTGCCTCCTCAGCATCCATGCAGAACCAATGTATGTGCAAGATGCAGGAATTTCAACAAAGGCAACAGAAACAACTAACTGGTCACCATTTGCCTTGTCTTGTTCTTACTTGGTATCAATAGAAAGAGACTAATCAACCCTCTTCCAATGGAAGAAGAAAGAACAAATGCAAATGAGTTAGAAGTTAGAACAAAGACAAGGATAAGAACTACTAACTGATGGTGTCAGCTTCGAACTTTTGGCTGCTGTTTGATAGACCAAGCATCGAAGGCATTCTTCTGCATCATCATTTAGCATTGTACTGTCACCTGATCGGTTTTCTCCTGAGATGTTTCCAAGAGCATGTAGTGCAGCCTGTGTTTTAAACATATTAATAGCTATCTCAGGACAGAAAGAAAATTTAGAATGGATTGATGGAGCACTTACCAGCATCATGCTGAGAATTCTTATCACAGTAAATAAACTAGAAATGATAACTTGCAAAAGAAATTGGTACCACAGACTAATGTCACATAGTTGGGCAAAAATTAAAAATTTTTGAGAACAATAATGTCAACTACCTCAACTTAATTGCACCTCCTCAGGCAACCTGGGGCCGGTGGATATAGGGTGAGTGTTCAAAAACACAGATGAGTGTATCTTGAAAATTTCCTCAGGCCCCATTGAAGTCGCAGATTCAAATGAAGCAGAGGGTAGAGCTCTTCTTCAAGGGCTGTGCATCCTCAATGACTAATTTTCAGAACCTTTGGAGGTGGAAGAGTACTCTACCAATTTTAGCCGGCGGAGCATAGAAGAAAATAGTGGTCCACTTGGATCATATCAGAGAGCTCACCAGAGGATGGTCCATTATTTTCTCTCATACGTTGATATAGATCAAATGACATCCCAAACTCTTTAGGCAAATTGGTGTACATAGAAGCTCCCTCTATATTGGGGATTCTATCCCTAAATTTTGTACTCTTGTTTCTATTATTTAATATATTATCAAAAAATGTCAAATACCTAAATCATGCCATAAATTCTCATTTGATTGTATAATTGAACTATGGTACTGCTCAACAACATATCACATTTCTGGGCCTGTGTTGAAACTTGAAAGTAATTACTGGATAAGAGACAGTACTGATAATACTTATTCTATCACGCTATTTTTATCTACAAACTCAGTAGGGATGGGGGGCTGTGAGCCTGAGACCCGGAAGTTCAGCAACAATAAAAAGACTAATTGGCAAGGGAGCCAGTCCCGGGAAACCCTATAAACCCTTGATTCTCAGAAGCATCTGCTTCTTATGACAATAGTACAGCCCGTAGCTCAACTAGAAAACCTCGTAGTCACAATGCTGAGATTTTATTTTCCTTTTTTTTTTCTTTTGAATTGGTAGTAAGTAGTGACAATGCTAAGTTTAGGGGCTGTTTTTTTTAGCATTTTGTATTTAGATGGGACAAGTTGTTAGGCGTATCTTCTCCTCCTTGACAAAGGAGCTAGATCTGTTTGTATTGTTTTTTGAGGGGTTTCTCCCTGTTTATATGGTTCATACTTGATAAAAAAAATATAGTGACAATGCTGAGGTTGTGTCTTCAATCGTGAACAAAATGAAAACGTCTGCTTTGTTGACAACCCAAACGACCACGACCAGTTTATTCTTTCTCTCAGTCTAGTAGCTAGGGGATATCAGTGACATTTAGGCCAGACATTTGCACAGCTATGTAATTTAACAGCGCAAAGAAATAGGAATGAAGAACAAAGAATAATGTCATCGATGAGACAGGCATTTCCAACCCTTTCAAACCATTACAAGTAATAAATAAAAAATTAAAGAACATGGGTGAAAAGCGAATTTTTCTGATATGAATGATTAGATTCTGGGAAGATAGATGGTGTGGGGACCTATCGCTTAAAGAGGAATTCCCATCTACGCCATTTCCAACCGCAAAGGTGAGTCAGTTCGTGCTGTGTCCGCCGTTGAGGAGGGCATCCTATCTTGGGATCTGGGGTTAAGAAGGAGGATTAATGATTGGGAGTTGGAAACGGTGGCTGCCTTGCTGAATCGGCTTGAAGGGGTCAAGTTATCGGATAGCGCAGAGGATACTAGATGGTGGATTGAGGATCCTAAGGGGACTTTCTCGGTTAGATCCTTTTATTCTACTCTTGGACCACAGCCAGTGTTTTCCCAGCAAAGCGCCTATGGAGGACCTCTATTCCCTCCAAAGTCACCTTCTTCTCTTGGTGTGAGATGTTGGATAAGATTCTTTCGGTGGAAAAGTTGAGGAAACGTGGTATCCAGATGCCCAATAGATGCATTTTATGCCGTAGTGCCGACGAAAACACAAACCATATGCTTATTCATTGCAGTGTTTCTAAGAGAATTTGGGATCATTTCCTTTGTCTTTTCAGAGTTTCGTGAGTCCTTCCCCTCTCAGTGTTAGATACTTTTAGAAGTTGGCATTCCATAGCCTTCTCAGCCAGTGGTCGAATGCTGTGGAGGCTTTTACCGCATGCCATTTGTTAGGAGCTGTGGAAGAAAAGAAAGAAACCGGCGGATATTTGAAGATAAGGATGCCACCTTCGAGGAGATTATGATGACCATTAAAGCCATTCTATTTCATTGGGGCTCAGTCATCCCGGCAATCAAAGATTTCAGATTCGAGGACTTTGTTTTTCGGTGGGATCGCATGATTATGTAGTCGTTTGTTTCCCCTGTTAGGGTCGCCCTTGTAGGGTGGGACCCCGCTTTTGCTCTTGTTTTGTCTTTTAGAGTTGTTGTACAGCTTTGTTCGGCCTTCTCAGCCCTTTTAATATATCCTTCTTTTACCGATCCAAAAAAAAAAAAAAATGGCCATATCAAACTAAGTGGGGTGGGCACCATCGGCACGACATACTCATGAAAAATATAAATTTTGCATTATCCGTTTGCTCCACTTGAGTGGATTACAAGATAAGATTTTTGTTTATAAGACAAGATTACTCAAAATGCTTAGTACCCACAACAACCGCGTTACTGATGGATATGGCCTTGGATAGAATGAAATGGTAGAAAAAGGATTCGTGTAGCCGAACCCGAATAGTTGAGATTGCTAACATCTGTGTCATTTATTTATTTCTTTATTTTAGTCCCACATTGGATAAGAGAAGTAGTCTGTCTTGGCCCCTTATTTAAAGGGACCCAACTCATGTAATAAAGAATCTCAATCAAATCCCATTCTCTCTCTTCCATTATATCTTCTACTCCTATTCTCTCATACTTTTAGGGTTTATATTTCAATTTGGTATCAGAGCAGGAAGATCTACAAGTTTTTTTCCTTTTGGATTGGCTTTTTCTCAAAAACCCATATGGTTTTCTTTCTGAGGGTGTCCCACCTCCCAAACCCTAGGTATTTCTCCCTTAGGGTGTCGCACCCCTATAAACCCTAGAAAGTGTCTTAAGGATACAACATCCCCTATAAACCCTAGAAAGTGTCTTAAGGATACAACATCCCCTATAAACCCTAGGGCTAGTCTTTGGGTTCTATCCAGGTTTGGTTCGATGCTCCAAATCCCATTCTCTCTCTTCCATTATATCTTCTACTCCTATTCTCTCATACTTTTAGGGTTTATATTTCAATTTGGTATCAGAGCAGGAAGATCTACAAGTTTTTTTTCCTTTTGGATTGGCTTTTTCTCAAAAACCCATATGGTTTTCTTTCTGAGGGTGTCCCACCTCCAAACCCTAGGTTTTTCTCCCTTAGGGTGTCGCACTCCTATAAACCCTAGAAAGTGTCTTAAGGATACAACATCCCCTATAAACCCTAGAAAGTGTCTTAAGGATACAACATCCCTTATAAACCCTAGGGCTAGTCTTTGGGTTCTATCAAGGTTTGGTTCGATGCTCCATTTGGCTATCACAGCCCATGTCACGACTGTAACAGTCTTTCCTGCGGGAAAAAAAATCAGTAGAATTCATATTCGTGATGCAGTGAAAAGCCACCGGTTGAATGTCATCTCTCTCCAGGTATTTTTTTTTTTTCAAGTGATTTAGTGTATTCTGGAATTCTAAAGAGTGGAAAATTACCGAAGTCATGTCAAAAGAGACTTCATGACAATAATCTACTACTATAGATAGTATATTTGGAACATCACATGTCAAAGATGAGAATCAAAATCTCCATATTACAAGTCAAGCTTGATGGTACGAACTACTTGGAATGGGCCTAGTCTACGAAGTTGGCCATTCACGGGAGACGGAAGGCAGGGTTATCTAATAGGGAAGGAGAAGCAACCCAACGTTACATATCCTTATTATGACCAATGGGATGCTGAAAACACCTTGGTCATGTCCTGACTGCTTCTCTTGATGCAGCCTCAAATTAGTTGAGGGAATCTTTTTTTGAAGACTGCACAACAGATTTGGGAATCAGTAGTCCAGATGTATTCTCAGGCCCAGAATAGTGTTAGGGTTTATTAGTTTGAGCAGAACAACTCCCATCTCAAACAGGGGGAGAAACTATTGTCAAGTTATTTTTCCGAGTTGCGTAGTAGTATGTGGGAAGAATTAAACCACTACTTACCTTTTAACAGGGAAAGTAACAAACACTGTGAGCAATTCAATTTGCATGTTGACACACGACATATTTTTCAGTTTCTTGCTGGCCTGAATCCGGAGTTCGAAATGATACACGTTCAAATCTTGAGCAGAGACCTGCTCCCTCCTTTGAAAATCGTGCTCTTAGAGTAGAAGATTGGCCATGGGACAACAAAGTATTCTTGTGAGTGAAAGATCAGCCATAGCAAATAGACAAGTTGGCGGGCAGGCTACAGGGAGAGACGTTTAGCAAATACACAGGGACCTCTGGCAAAGAACGGTCCAAATGTGATCATTCTGGAAAGTTTGGGCATCTTAGAGCAACATGTTGAGAGCTTGTGGGCCGTCCAGCCACATTTTCTCTTAAGGGCAGACCTTCATCAGCCCACTGTGCATCCAACGACGACATGACAAATAATCTAGCCAGTTCCAAACAACGACCCCTGTGGCATCGGTACCTTTTTCCCAGGCTGATTTTGACAGGTGGCACGTTCTTATGTCGCAGTTGGAGGGTTCCACAACTACATCCTCATTTGCCCACACAGATACCTCTGTCTCTGCCCATCATGTGTCTACATCTCAGTCCACCTCATGGATCATCGATTCAGGAGCTTCTAACAATATGACAGGTATGTCTCCGCCCTTTCGGTCCTACAATATTTGTTCAGGAAGGGATAAAGTTTGTTTAGCTGATGGTTCTTTATCATCTATAGCTGGTAAAGGAACCATCATGGTCTCTCCTAGTCTTCCTTTATCCAATGTTTTACATGTCCCTAACCTTAATACTAATCTTGTATCTGTTAGTAGCATTACGAAGAATTTGAACAGTAGTGTCACCTTTTTTTCCTCTCATTGTATCTTTCAGGACTTGGCAACGAAGAGGATAATTGACGGTGGTCGTGAAGTGGATGGTTTGTATACTCGACATTCCAACATCGGCACATGTGTTTCAGAGCAATAGTAGGGAGGTCAATAAATCCAGGATAATGCGGTGGCATATCCAGTTGGGTCATATTTCTTTTCAATATTTGCATCATCTATTTCCGTCTTTGTTTTAGTCTATGACAATGTCTAAGTTTCAGTGTGAAGTCTGTCAATTGGCAAAACATTGTTGCTCCTCTTTTCCTATGAGTTTGAATAAAAGTTCTCATTTTTCTATTATACATTCTGATGTTTGGGGTCCTTTACATGTTGCTTCTTTACTGGGTTTCCGCTATTTTGTTATCTCTGTCAATGATTATAGCAGATGTATGTGGGTGCACATGATGGAAAAAAAGATGATGTTTACTCCATCTTTAAAAAAATTCATGTTATGGTACATACTCTGTTTGGAAGATTAAGATCCTTCGTTCTGATAAAGGGGTAGAGCACTTATGGTGGTCTGAGACAATTCTGTGTAGATCAGGGGATCGAACAACAAATTTCATGTGTTTCTACACCACACAGAATGGAACCGCAGAGCGGTAAAATCGTCATCTATCGGAAATCGGACAAGAATTGCTTATTGGGATGAATGTTCCCCAACATTTTTGGTTTGAAACCATCGGCGCTGCTTGTTACATCATTAACCGGACCCCTTCTAGTGTCTAGATCGTCCATTGTTTCCTGTTTCCCCAAAAGTATTTAGGTGCACGTGTTTTGTCCAGATCTTAGGTCCTACGCGTACTAAGCTCGACCATAAAGCTTTTAAGTGTGTGTTTCTTGGTCATTCTTCATCTCAGAAGGGCTACAAGTGCTACCACCCATCTTCTCGCCGTCAGTTTGTCAATATGGATGTCACTTTTTTTAGGACCAACCTTACTATCCTGGTCATCCTCGAAGTCCTATCCAGGAGGAGTGGTTCGCCCAGGTTATTGAAAATGAATCCCTTCTCGGGTCATCTTCCACCGTCCCTCTACTTCTCATTCCAGTACCTACTACACTTGAAGACAATGTGAGACCTATTGCACCGACGTCTAATCTGTATGACAATGTCTATAGCAGACGACATAAGCAAGTCCCCGCTGATCCACCATGCCACATCCTCGAGGAGCCAAATCAACCCCTTGATATTGAGTTCTTATTGAACTTCGCAAAGGTAAACTTAGTTGCACTTTGCATCCGATTTTCCAATTTGTTTCCTACCATTCCTTGTTGTTGTAAATAAGGTTGTAACCAGTAGATGAAGGTTGTAGATAGAAGAGGGGAAAAAGTGTAATGGAGGCGGAAGGTGGAGAAGGAGATTAGGGTTAAAGGGAGAAGTTGTGGGAAGAGGAGAGAATGAATTGTTAATTCATTCTCCCGCACTCACTGTATATATATATATGATGGGGAGAAACCTTACAAAGGAGAACACTATTCATGTGACTATTCACTCGACACTATTCACGTGAATAGTGAAAACCCAAAAAAGGCCCCACGTGGGAAGTGGGACGCAGCCCACTTGAGACACCCACGTGGGTGTATTACATAAACTCCAACACTCCCCCTCAAGCTGGTGCGAAGATATCTATCATGCCCAGCTTGCTAGTTAAGGTATGAAGAATAGACTTGTTCACCCCCTTTGTGAGTATGTCGGCAACCTGTTCCTGTGTTCTCACATACGGAGTACAAATCAATCTTTGTTGAAGTTTCTCTTTGATGAAGTGACGAGCAACTTCAATATGCTTGGTCCTATCATGCTGGACTGGGTTGTGAGCAATGCTGATGGCAGTTTTGTTGTCACAGTAGAGGCTCATCGGCTCTGTCACCTGGAGTCCCAGTTCCTCAAGCATGGTCCTCAACCAAAGGACTTCGCACACACCATGTGCCATAGAGCGAAATTCTGTCTCTGCACTGGATCGAGCTACAACTGGCTGTTTCTTGCTTCGCCAAGAGACAAGATTTCCTCCAACAAGGATATAGTATCCTGACGTAGACCGACGATCAGTAACTGAACCTACCAAATCTGCGTCAGTATATGCTTCCACTCTAAAGTGTCCATGTTGCCCGAACAGTATTCCACGACCTAGAGAGCCCTTGAGGTACCGAAGAACTCAGTGAACTGCCTCAAGATGTGATGACCATGGTGCATGCATAAACTGACTGATAACACTAACAGCGTAAGCAATATCCGGACGAGTGTGTGCCAAGTAGATCAGCCTGCCAACCAATCGCTGAAACATAGCGACATCCTCAAGGGTGTCACCCTCCTCAGAATTCAATCGATGGTTCTGATCAATTGGAGTCTCTGCTGATCTCTTTAGGATCATTCCCAGTGATGACAATGTCATCAACATAGACGATCAGTGCCGTGGTACTAGTCTGTTGGTGCTTCACAAACAACGTGTGATCGGCCTGACTCTGCTTGTAGCTCACTCGTCTGATCGCACTGCTAAACCGCTCGAACCATGCCCTTGGAGATTGCTTTAGCCCATACAGGGCTTTCCTCAACTTGCACACCTTGTCGTCACTTCCAGCAAGTGTCAACCCAGGTGGTAGTTTCATGTACACCTCTTCTGTCAAATCTCCATGCAGAAAGGCATTCTTCACATCTAGTTGATGCAATGGCCAGGACAGGTTGGCAGCTAAGGATAGAAGAACTCTGACTGAGTTCATCTTGGCCACAGGTGCAAAAGTCTCCTAATAGTCTATCCCATATGTCTGAGTGAATCCCTTGGCTACGAGTCGTGCCTTGTATCGTTCGATTGACCCGTCAGCTTTATGTTTTACTGTAAAGACCCATTTGCACCCCACAGGTTTCTTTCCTCTGGGTAGTTGAACAAGTTCCCATGTTTTGTTCTTCTCAAGAGCCTGCATTTCATCCATCATAGCTTCTTTCCACTTTAGGTGACTAAATGCGTCTGCAACACTGGAAGGCAAAGAAACAAAGGAGGCAATACTGACAAAATTCTGATATGACGGAGACAGACTGATACGAGACAAAATGTGAGATAGGGTGTTCCGTACAAGTACGTACACCCTTCCGAAGTGCAATAGGGAGGTCAATATCAATGCTCATATGATCGTCAAAAGTAGGAGATGCATGTAGCTCAAGAACAGAAATAGGAACTGAGACAAGGACAGAAGCAATACCTGGAACTGGATCCGAAGGGAGACTTGCAGATGTAGGCGCAGGGACAGTAGCTTGTCCTTTCTTCTTGGTTCTGACATATACACGCACATCAGCTGCAGTAGTGGAAGTGTCATTGTCACTAGACAGAGGTCCCGGCATAAGAATAGAGACAGGCAGAGGGCTGGGGACACTCTCTTCTGCAACATCATGCTCCCCCTGAAGAGAGGTCTGCTCACCAAAGAAGGGGATGGACTCAGCGAATGTGACATCCATAGAGATGAAGCGACGACGGGTAGCAGGATGATAACATTTGTACCCTTTTTTATTAGAAGGGTACCCTAAGAAGATGTACTTTAAGGCCCGCGGATCTAGCTTGTCCCTCGAAGAACGATGAATATGGACATAACAAACACACCCAAAGACCTTTGGAGGAACAACGAAAGCCGGGCGGTCAAGAACCAGGAGAGATAGGGGAGTCTGAAATCCGAGAACCCGAGAGGGCATACGATTGATGAGGTAAGCAGCAAGTAAGACAGACTCAGACCAATAGTATTTCGGAACCTGCATGCCTAACCGGAGAGTACGCTCAACTTCAAAAAGGTGACGATTTTTTCTCTCAGCAGTCCCATTCTGTTGAGGTGTCGAAGGGCACGAGGTCTGATGAACAATGCCATGTGAAGCAAAGTAGGATTTCAGACCCCCATCGAGGTATTCCCCCCCATTGTCAGAGCGAAAAATCTTAAGAGTGGTATGGAACTGAGTGGTAACCATCTTATGGAACTCTTGGAAAATAGAGAATACAGCATCTTTGGTTCGCATAAGGTACACCCAGGTACAACCACTAAAGTCATCTACAAAGGTAACAAAGTACCGATATCCAAACAAAGAAGTCACAGGCGCGGGGCCCCACACATCAGAATGTACAATAAAAAAAAGAGTACTTTTATTCTCACTAATGGGAAAAACAGAACGACAATGTTTGGCCAGTTCACATGTTTCACAATGAAACGGAACTGCAAAAACAGAAGAGAAAGCAGGAAAGATACTTTAAGACTGACACGGGTACATGACCTAGCCGGTTATGCCAAAGCATTAACTGGTCTTTATTGACTCTACTACTAGTACTGATGCTAGACTGGTGTACAGATACAAAAATCGAAGAATCTAGGACGTATAAGCCACAGTCCTCACGTCCACTGCCAATCGTCCGCCTCGACTCCAGATCCTGAAACACACAATGAGAAGGAAAAAACGTTACACTGCAGTTAAGACTTCTGGTAAGACTACTGACGAATAGTAAATTAGCGGTGAATTGCGGAACATGCAAAACAGAAGACAGAGAGAGCTGGTGGCATGAACATCCCCTTTTCCAGAGATAGAGGAATAGGTGCCATCAGCTATCCGAACTTTGTCACGACTAGAGCAAATACCATAACTAGAGAAAACGGAGGACATACCAGTCATGTGATCAAACGCCCCTGGATCAATGATCCAAGAAGGGCTGGAAGGTACAGTAGAGGCGGAAAAAGCAGTCCTAATACCTATGTGAGCAAATGCAGACGTGGAAGTGGAGGCCTGGCCATTGAGTTGGGCCATCATACCGCGAAGTCGCTCAAGATCTGCAGGAGAGAACGAGTCTGTGTCCCCAGATGAGGTAGACACTGGTGGTGCGGTGTCCTGTGTGACTAAGTGCGCTGAGGGAGGTCCCTGTTTTGTTGATTGACGCTGACAGGAAGTCAGGGCCTGTCCTGGGGGATGTCCATGGAGCTTCCAGCAAGTGGCCTGGATATGACCCATGCGACCGTAGTGATCACACTTGGGTCTGGGTCAGTCCCCAGACTCCTTCGGACTTGATGTCTAGCCCTTCTGATTGGTAGCAGCCAGGGCAGAGCGGTCCGAGTATCACTCCCACTGCGGAGTTGCATGGCAGAGCAGCGGCTGTCCTCCCCCTGAATGTAACCATAGACCTGTGCTAGAGAAATAGGAGCAGGATCCCTACCAAGGATCTGAACACGAGCTCCCTCAAAGCTCGGATGAAGGCCGGAGAGAAACTGGAAGATCCAGGAACGTTCAACCATCGCCTTGAAGGACTTGACGTCATCTGCGCACTTGGGGGAGTAACTCTGGTAGTGATCGATCTCCTCCCATTTGCTTCGAAGGGAAGCATAATACGTACCAAGCTTCATCTCCCCCTGACGAAGACAAGATATCTCCTGTTCTAGTTCATAGAGCTTGGCGAAATTGCCCACCTGGGAGTATGTCTGAGATACGGCATCCCAAACATCTTTGGCCGTTGGTAGGAACATAAACCCTTTGCTGATCTGGGTTTGCATCGAGTGAAGAAGCCAGGACATGACAGTCAGGTTCTCCATAACCCAAATCCGATGAAATTTGTCCTTCGGATCTGGTTCTTTAGTAGCACCTATCAGATACTCACTGTAGCCACGACCCCCAATGTACATGAGAGCGGAAGTCTTCCATTCCAGGAAGTTGGTGCCATCAAGCTTCACAGTGGTGATGCAGAGCTGAGGGTTGTGATCTCCATGAGTCACAGGACGATCCTCAGAGGAAGAGCTAGAAATCACAGATGTGGCCTCGGGGGAACTCATCGGAGCAGGACCACCAAAAATAGCAGGTAGTGTACCGGAGGCTCCCAGAAAATCGAAGCGAGGTCTAGAGGATCCCTAAAGGCCTAATGTGTGGTGCGCCTAGGACGGGAGGGCCCAGAGAGGTCTAATTTTGAAAGAAAATCAAAACCCAAAAAGTAGCGGGGGATCCAGGTGATTTTTGGAAACTAGGGTTTCGACGATTAGAATTCGTCGAATCAAGTTTCGAACTGTTCTACGAGCAGTACTGAAGAGGGCGGCAAGGTCAGAGGGGCCTGCTGTTGCACGAATATCACAAAAAACCAAAATCCAAAAATCCTCGAAAAACGTGTTGGCCAGAAAAACGCTGGAGAAGCTTGAGAAGAAGATAAACTGGATCTCTGATGCGGCTGAGGGAAAAAACTAACCAGGAAATAAGAGCCTCTGATGTTTTGCCTCAAGATTAATCCCCGGATAGCGCAGGAATGATCTCTGCGATTTCTTCAAAAGTTCTCATCGGCTCCGGATGCTCACATAACCGTCTTAGATCGGAATAGAGTCTCTAGGGGACAAAGACACATGCCCTAGAGCTACCATGCTCTGATACCATGTTGTAAATAAGGTTGTAACCAGTAGATGAAGGTTGTAGATAGAAGAGGGAAAAAAGTGTAATGGAGGCGGAAGGTGGAGAAGGAGATTAGGGTTAAAGAGAGAAGTTGTGGGAAGAGGAGATAATGAATTGTTAATTCATTTACCCGCACTCACTGTATATATATATAGGATAGGGAGAAACCCTACAAATGAGAACACTATTCACGTATTACTATTCACGTGACACTATTCACGCGACACTATTCACGTGAATAGTGAAAACCCAAAAAAGGCCACACGTGGGAAGTGGGACGCAGCCCACTTGAGACACCCACGTGGGTGTATTACATAAACTCCAACACTTGTCTCCATCTTATTGTTCCTCTGTAGTTGTCTTGTCTTCTATTTCCATTCCTTCCAGTGTCAAAAGGGCATTATCCAATCCACATTGGAAGCAAGCTATGTCAGAAAAAATGAAGGTGCTAGACAAGAATGACACCAGAGAATTGGCACCGCAACCAAAGGAGAAGAAATTTGTTGGTTGTAAGTGGATGTTCATAGTGAAGTACAAGTCAGATGGCTATTTTGATAGGTGCAAAGCCAGATTAGTTGCCAAAGTCATGTATAGACCTATGGGATCAATTATCAAGAGACATTCGCCCTTGTAGCGAAGATGAATTCTAAACGAGTTCTTTAATCTTTGGCTGCCAACTTTTCCTAGGAACTCCACCAGATGGATGTGAAGAATGTCTTGTAAGGTCCTTTGCAGGAAGAAGTCTACATAGATACCCCACCAGGCATCACGTTTCAGAAGGCTGATGAGAAGGTTTGTCGACTCAAGAAGTCGCTTTACGGTCTCAAACAGTCTCCAAGGGCATAGTTTGAGAGATTTAGTCATGGTATGCGTGATGTGGGTTACAGACAATACCAAGCTTATCACACGTTGTTTATCAAACATAGTGGGGCTAGCACTACAGTTCTTATTGTCTATGTTGATGAGATGGTTATTACTGGCAACTGTCCTACGGAGATCCAGAAATTAAAGATTGTCCTTAGTTAATTGTTTGAAGTTAAGGATCTCAGCCATCTCAAGTATTTTTTGGGCATTGAAGTAGCAAAGTCCAAGCAAGGTATTTTTATCTCATAGCGCAAGTATGTGTTAGATTTACTTCAAGAGGAAGGTAAACTTGGAACAAGACCAGTTAACATTCCTATGGAGCCCAATCACAGATTGATGGCGTGCCTTTGGTAGATGTCTGTCGATTTTAGCGCTTAGTGAGCAAATTAATCTACTTCTCTCGCGAGACCAGACATTGCCTATGTGTTAACTGCATGCCCCTAGCTCAACACACCTTGAAGATGTGCGAGTTCTCCGCTATCTGAAAAGACATTTGGGGAAGAGTCTCCTTTTTCGACAACATGGCCATATGCATGTGGAGGCTTGAAAGGATGTCGATTGGGCCGGATCCGTTCCCGATAGACGTTCTACTTCTGGTTACTACATGATGGTGGGTGGTAACCTGGTCACTTGGCAAAGCAAGAAGCAGTTCGTTGTTGCTCGTTCAAGTGCTGAAGCTGAGTTCCGAGCGATGGTGCATGGTATATGTGAGGTGCTTTCGTTACCTTTGTTACTTCATTAGTTATGATGTTCTCCACCGACCTCGATGTCATTGTATTATGATAACAAGGCGGTGATCAGCATTGCCCATAATCCGGTTCAACATGATCACACCAAACATATTGAAGTTGATCATCACTTCATCAAGGAGAAAGTCACCTCCGGCGCAATATACACCACCTTCGTTCCTACGTCTCAACAGTTGACTGCTGTTCTCACCAAGGTCGTCAGCTGAATTGTTTTTTATTCTCTTATTGGCAAGCTGGGCATGTGTGATATCTTTGCATCAACTTGAAGGGGAGTTGATGCAGGATGATGAGAACTAGTCTATATGAGGTGAAAAGATCATAAATAAATTACAAGTAATAAGAAAATATAAAACTACTCTAACAATTACCACAAATATGTAGATATGCTAGCAAGTAATTAACTGAGTTGTTTTAAAGGCTAGATCTCACAACCAAGCAGTGAAAAACCCTCAACTATTGATTGAGCGGCCCGATGGAAGTAAGGACTTCCACTAGTTATGGTTCGACCAACACTTGTAGGTTCACTTTAGTTTCCTTTTCCTAGAGATTATAAGTTATTTGAAGTTCAAGAAGGTTTGTGGCAAGTTTCGAGGCGTTCTGACAAGTATCAGATTTTATCCGTGTTTCGGGAGAAAAAGGAAAACCATGAAAAATTAGGGTTTGAAAAGAGGTTAGGGGTTTCTATGGTTACCGTATGGATCTAAGACTGTTGGGGGTTGTGGTGATGATATTGGGAGGGTTTAGAGTGCCACAGGGAAAACTGGTAGAGGAGGGTTACTATTCACGTAGTACTATTCATGCAGCACTATTCACGTAGTACTATTCATGCGGCACTATTCATAGTTGTAATCAATGGTTAGGGTTTCGAGATAAAAGAGATATGGTTGGGTTTTCTAGGTCAAATTTGATCCAAAGAAAATGAGAAAAAGAAATTAAAGACTAAAAAAGAGAAGAGATAAGAGATAAAGAGAATACCTTTCGGATTCGCACCGAGTAGCTTGGATTCGCACCAAGGAAAAAGAGAACAATCCACAAGAGATTTCTTAAGAGCGAACGTCAATATAATTCATCATCAATGAAGATTACAACTAAAAGAGTTTAAATAATAACTCAAAACTCTCTAATCTAATCTCAACCATCCATCTAATCTAATGGCTATAAAAAAGTACAGCAACTTAAACTAACCAAAATTACAATGAGCCCCCTAACTGTGGGCTAATTGCAAAGACACATAAAACTCTAAAAAACATCAAAATAAGCCTAAAAAACTAATAAAAACTCTCCACAAGCTCCCTACGCAGCCCACATGCATCTTTCCAATGTGGAGTCTTCATGATGGACATGCACGTGGGGTCTTCCGCTCCCATAAATAAATTAAGGAGAACTAACACTGGGGCCCACATAGTCATCAAAATACAAAGACATGGGTATGGGCCCAGTTTTCTTCCTCCGCTGGTATACTCTAGGTAAGGATGTGATGTCCTCATCAGGAGTGTTAACATATGTGGCCTTTATTGTTATTTCTTTATTTTAGTCCCACATCGGATAAGAGTAGTAGTCTGTCGTGGCCCCTGCTTATATAAAGAGACCCAACTCATGTAATGAAGAATCTCAATCAATTCTCATTTTCTCTCTTCCATTATTCTCTTCTACTCCTATTCTCACACTTTTTGGGTTTATATTTCAAATAGGATTTGGGACAAGGCTTAGATAATAATGATGTACAACACCCATATTACATTTCAAGATCAATCAGAAATGTTGAAGTACCATAGGTTAATAAAGTAGACAAATGTCAGGGAAGACTAAGGAAATTAGGCAACATCTAAGAACAATTAGTATAAAATTATAAATAAAAAGAAGGATAAAAAGCCTGCTCACCAGCTGTCTACCTCGTCCTTGCCGACCAAAAGCTACATCAACTACATGTCTTGCTACAGGTGATGACGTTGAGAGTAGCAATCCAGCTCCTTGAATTGCTATAAGCATCATCAACATAAAACTTCAATTTTCAAGAATAACTAATATAGTGATTTGAATGCAGTCAAGAACAAACAAGGCATCGACAAAGAACTGAACCAAAATAATTCGTGGAGAAAATGTATAAGAACAAAATTTATAGAAACGACACAAGACTCAAACCCACAAATGTTGGCTAGTTTACAAACAGCTTCAAGTTTGAAAAAGTAAACCACAAATTTCTGGTGATAAATTAGTTAACTCATGGATTCCTTATAAAGAGAGCTGAGTAGATGAAATATGTCAGTGAAAGTGGAACACAAATAACCAGGTGGCAATGATACTACTGGTGAAAAGAGTAAAACTGGAAGAGACGTACAAGTAAAAAGGGTATTTTTGTAGTTGTACTTTAGGGGCTGAAATAGTCTTGCTGTCCAGTATATTACTACATCCAATACAATACAGCGCTCTCAAATTTGAGAGAGATTTTCCATCAAATTTGGAACTAATAATGGTATTAGAGCTAATTCAAGCTAAGTTTTTGCTCTCAATGGCATCTTTAGTTAACAGGGAATGAGAAATGAATGTAGAACCTAGGTTTCTTTAACTTAAGAAAAACAATTCAGGAACATGCCCAACTGCAGCCTTTCATAGAAAAAGGCAACTCGTCTTCGAGAAGCTTAGTCGCACTTGCACATAATAAGTCCCCTAAGAGGTGCCTCTTCCATTAAAAGATGGCGACCCATGAAACTACTTAGTAGAATAAACAGCAGATAAATGATTTTACATCACAATCTGAATATTTTAATGTGGTAAGTTGAAGTAATCATCCTACAATGACTCAAGATTCAACTATAGGAAGAGCCAGATCATATGATTTATGAGTTTGGAACTATACCAAACTCTTGTCTATAGAGAGTTAATTGTAAAAATCTCCATCATAGATATTAATTATCATACCAGTAAGTGATTTCAATTGTAAAAATCCATAATTGACATTCTGGAAAGTGAGGAAAGGTTGTAAAAATTGCAAGCATAAGTCAAGGTAACTTTAGTAAATAAATTGATCCAATGAGTTAATGAATTTCAGAGAAAGAGTACCTTTAAGACCATAAACCTAGTACATCTATAACACCGATTGAAAAAAGACAAGCATCACTTTATAACTAGCATCTCCTTAGGCTATAGTAGCATGCTTACAGGATCCAATTTGACCCAATGCTTCGAGTGCACTCTCACATTCATCTGTATCTTGACCTTTCAACAACTCCAATCTTCCATCAATGGCTGAAAGAACAGATTTAACACCTATGCAGAATCAAGACAACTACAGTTACATATTATTTCTCTGAATTCGAAAAAATGGTTACATAAAGAAGAAAATCAAGTATCATACTCAACTTCTACTGATCCTACACATGACAAGAGAAGTAAAACTTTGATTACTGATTTACATAATTATGCTACTTTAACACAGAAAAGGGTTTCTTTTAGCATACAAGTAAGAAAGGTTGTCTACGAGAATAGAAAATATCAAGTTCCAACTAATAAATGCAGCTGAATAGTTTCCAAAGGGGCAGTACAAGCCCCAAACTGCACTTCTACTCATAAGCATCAGGGATATTGAAACCCAAGTATCTCCATGCACAAAGAGAACTACAGGAACCAAAAGTACAACCTTCAATCCCTGGTATTTCTCTTTCAGCACTCAGCACTACAGTGAAGAAGTAAGTTGACTAGCAAACTGTAACCGATTGAAAGATAGTAGAAACAGCAAGCAATCCTGTAGGCCATAGATTTATCCTAGAAAGAGACAAAATTTATCCTAGATACTAGCAGCAGCGAGTGTTGGGTCTAGTAGGATATCACAATTGAATTCTAACCAAGCAATGACAAACTGAAACAAGCTGTATGTATGCTTGGCTTCCAGTGAAATGCGCGATTCTTTATATCAGAACATTAAAAATAGCAAAACTATAGAAAATCTTGAAGCCATTATTTTGTAGATCGAAGCTTTGCTCCATCCTAATGCGTTCTCCTCCTTCAATGAATTCAAAGGTTCTTGCTTTGAAGATTTTGTACTTAGACGGGAGGAGTTTTTTTATGATTGTCGATAGCCTCGTGGCTTTTCTTTTTTGTGGTCAGAAGCTTTTCTGTCAAGCTTCTATCCTCCTTTGTGCAGCGGTGTTTACCTTTTTTCTATACAACTACTCCTTATTAGAAAAAAAAAAGAGGGGGGGGGGAAGGAAAAAAGCAAAACTAGCGACAGTCTTCATACTTGTTCAGCATAAGCTAAAGACTGACATTCATAGCTTGTTATGCACTGATTCAAAAGTAAACGTCCACAGAATTCAAAGGAAAAGAAGATTTGCTTAAGAGGCACAGCTATGGGCATTAAAAAAAAAGAGGATCAGAAAAAGATGTTCTATTTGTTTCCCTATATTTTACACATACAATAGTTGAAATCCATAATCACCAGTCTACTTCATAGTATAAACTGAGAAAAAAATGTAAGAGAATTAGATCATCTTTCAACTTGATACACAGCCTAAAAAACAGAATTCCTAAGTGAATATAAAACAACCAGGATCTGTAAAATTTGTGAAATGGTACATTTATTTGGAATATGAAACTTCACATGTTGAAATATAGTCCTTACTAGATTCATCAATAACAGTAAAAATATCCTCAGAGGAAAGAAGCCTTCCACTAATCATAATTGCTCTTGATCGTAAAATGGATTCCACTGATGTATTACTGCAAAAAAAAAGTGTATGAAGGAATTATTTAAGGATTTAAAAATGAAAAAAAAATGCGAGAAATCAATAAAGTTTTGATATCATGCAATGTGATAAATACCTGATCATAGAAGTCAATAGTTGAAGAAGTGTGGTTCTTGAGAGGAATTGAGTACCATGTGGGATTTCTGACAACTTCGTATATTGAAGACATTAAAACAAATATTCAAGGAAAGAATCTTAGAAACTTGAGAATCATTTTTCAGTAACAAAGTAACCAGAACCCAAGAATCAAATTAAGTGAAGAGCATTAAGTTACTACTTACTAAATTAACAGTGAGAACTTAGGCAGTCATACAGCAGGATAATTAACTGATTGACATTAAAATATTCATAGAAACACATAAAATGAACAAAACAGTACAAGGCTGAGAAAACCACAGATTGCTCAGGATTCTGCATCTGTGCCAAGGTGAATAAGAATCAACCTGAATCAGGTGAAATGGTCCCGCAAGAAGAAGAAGAAGAAGTCAATAAGCCAAAATTTTCAAGTAGCAGTCAAATACGAGTGAAGGAAAAAGAGATAAAGAATAACAAGGAAAAAAAAGATAGAATTGAACAACCGTACAGGCATATTTTGCGCATTACATATGGCTCCACAATGGAATTTACATTTCCCTTCCATTGAAGAAAGAGATAAATAGGATCTACCAGACCAGATCGTTAAATAATCCATTTGCCACCCTTTCTGACTATAACTGTGCGGTGATTCAATGTATGGTCCTTGAAGGGGAGAACTTGGTGTGGAACTTTGGTTTTAGGAGAAGACTTAATGATTGGGAGATCGAAGCGGTATGCCGTCTTCTGCAACGCCTTCAAGATTGCCATTCTTCTTCCAGGTTCCTGATAGACGCATTTGGAGATGGTCGAAAGACGACAAATTTTCCGTTCGTTCCTTGTACAAATATCAATATCTCCTCCCGACTATTGTTGATAGCTATCCGGCCCCTTTTGTTTGGGGAACCAAAGTGCCATCCAAGACTGCCTTCTTTTACTGGGCTGCCTCCTTGAACAAAATCTTGACTGTGGATCATTTGAGAACTCGCAAGATGGTTATAGTAGATTTCTGTTCCATGTGCAAGCAAAGCAAGGAATCGATCGATCATCTCTTTCTTCACTGCACAGTGGCCAGGGCGGTTTGGTCGGCTTTTATGGTTGATTTCGGCATGGCTTGGGTTTTTCCCCTCACATTGATGCAGCTCACCCACAGCTGGACCACTTATTCCTTCTCTTGTAAAGGTCGCATTTTATAGCGTTTGCTCCCTTTTGCGATTTGTTGGGGATTGTGGAAGGAGCGCAATCTCAGGATGTTCAAGAATAGGGAGATCTCGGTGGAGAATATCATTCTGAACATCAAGGATCTCTCGTTTTTGTGGTCCAAAGTTTTCAAGGAGTGCCGTGGCCTGTCTTTTGAGGACTTCGTATTCCGTTGAATTGATTTGTAAGAGAGATCTAGCTTAATCCTCTCTTCGCTTTTTCGTTTTTGGCGCTGTTGTAGGCGTCTTAGCCTTTGGTAGGTCATCTCGACCTGTTAGGCCTCTCTTGTACGTTTCTCTTTCTTATCAATGCATTCTCACTTATCAAAAATAAATAAAAAGGAAAAAACTAATCTTGTTTTTTTTTTCCATTTTAGTACTCTTTCGTAACATAAATTTTGGAAAGAGACTTCTGGTGTGAAAACAAAAAAAAAGAAGTTTGTGAAGCTGACATGGAACCCCGATAGATAAGATCAAATTGGAAATACCGTTTGTCTCATACTACTCTCTCGATACATAATCTCATGCCATGAAAAAACAATAATGGTCTTCATATCGATTCGGTGGCGAAGCCACCCCTCAAGGGGGGAAGGGAAGGCAAGAGCCGGCTAGGACAAATGATACTAAGGACCAGAGTTCAGTTGACAATGATGCGAATGCGAAGCTGACAGCTGGAGTAGGAACACAAACATACCTCACCAGCTACATGATCGACCTCTCACCCGAGAGTCCCGTCACCATGCTCTAGCAGCTGGCCCTCAAGGTTAGGACCGTGGAGAGAAGCGGGGAACCAGTGAACCGAAAACAAAGCAGAGTGGGGCACCGGCTGAGCAACTGCAAGCAGGGCACAAACGGAGGGAAAGCGAAACAGAGCAGGTCACCAGCAATGTTGAAGTGCCCAACAGAGTCTGATTTTTCCATAACAAAGCCAAGGGTTTACTTGTGCCTCTTGGCACAAAAATCCACATGCCACTAGATCATAGTAAGCTAACAAGCATAATATCTCAACATCTATCTGATGTATTGCACTAGTTCCATAGTACACACCAACCAATAACTATGGCCCAACATCATAAGTTGGCATTCATAACAGCACCAGCTATTTCAAAATGGAAAAAAAAATCCTAACATAGGTCAAAAAAATAGAGAAATGAGTTCATTAACTGATATTACTCAACAGATAAAATCAAGAAAACAAATTTCACGAAATTATCGAAATATTTCGCGAAATATTTCCATTTTCTAGGTTACCGACAGGAAAGAATACTTACGTCGAAATAATGTTAAATTTCCCGAAATATTTCCATTCATGTCGAAATATTTCGCGTGAACAGTAAATTTCGATCAATTGACAGTGTAAATATGCATTATTTCGGTCGAAATGTTTCGACATGTATGGAAACATTTCAATCGTAGGTAGGAAACATCTCATTTGAGCTAAAAACCGCTATAAATCTCATATTTGATCCATTTAACCCATTTCCATACATTTTGTTTATACAAAAGATCAATCCATTGTAGATTTTTTAGTTCGTGGATTGATCGTGAGGACGAATCAAACCCATTTGGGAGTTTTTTCAAATTCGAGATATACGTAATGATAAAATTTCTTGCTACAAATAAATAGGTTAAGTGTAAATTTATTAAATTTATGAATCTATGATGCATTTACACTAGATTTGTACACGGATTGAAGATTGTTTAGGGTGAAAATTTGGAATTTGGGAAAAACCCCAATTTCATTGGTTTTTACCCTAAACATCCATGATTGTGCATAAATTGATTATATGTTGCATAACTTAGCCCGTTCTGTAAGTTGGTTGGGTAAAAAAAAATTAGCCCTAAATTTTTCCTAATTTTTTTTTTCAAATAAAAAATTAATAATGTAAAGAAATTAATATAAGTGAATAAGGATTTGTTAATATATTACTTTATTATTTTTTATAATTAGCAATTAAATAATAGTTATATAATTAAATTAAACCTTGACTAATTAAAGATACTTGCCGCGACATATTACAGACCATTATGGTCAATTATTTCCACACTACATATGGTTGTATATTATGGTTTGAAAGCTTAGAAGTGTTTTTTATGCTTGTTTCATCATTTCCCAAACTTTCCACAAACATTTCCACAATATTTCCATCATTTCTGCATTATTTCCATCATTTCCACGAAAAATGTATTATTTCCACACTGGTCGAAATATAAATATTTCCATTTTTAGACTGGTCGAAATAAACCTCAAAACCGAAATTTATTTCCTTGGATAAAATGAAGCAAATAAAATGTAAATATTTAACTGGTTACCTCATACAAGAGCTCCAAAACACTTAAAGTCATAAGCATGTCACTTCTGTTGCTAACTTCTTCCTCCAATAAACTAAGGAGATTTGAGTTGTAAATTGCTGATGCCACGGAGCTAGAAACAGAGAACAGTTTCACTATCAAAGCCAAAACACGAACTCGTCCCTGAAACATGAAACAACAAGCAGAAGGCAGGAGACAAATCGAAGAGTTAATAATATTAGTCAGATAAAGCCTGTTTGCTTGATGTAAAAGAACATGAAAACTTGATATTTCTTAGGAAGAGGTCCGAAACATCATGATGCAAAAAAAATTCAGCTCTTAGAATAGACTGAGAAATTAGTGAAGCAAAAAATAGGTAGGGCTTAATAAGATAATCAGAAACAGTGCCCAAGGAAAAAAGAACATGACCAGACAACTTGAATCACTGAATGATATGGTCAATGTGTTGTTGCATAAGAACCATGAGAGTTAACAACCATAACAATCAGAAATTTCCTTATCAACAATTTGTTGACAAATTGAATTCATGATATTTTAGCTTTGTCTACGGATTCATCAAGAAAATGTCAGCAGTAACAGAAAATGAAAAATATGTATTAAGAATTAAGGGAAAAAATCTCGTTCATTAACTGTAAACAACAAAATGAATCTAATGAAAATTTCATGATATATTCACAAGAATTTAGGGAGAATATTAGAAAAAACCATTGTCTTGTGAAGTTTCTATTTTCCTGTGAGAAATGTTAAAGCACACAAGAGAAAGACCACAACGGAGTATTAAACAAATTTTATTTTTTATTTTTTGATTTGTATTACACGCAATTTTGAAATGCAACTACTACCACGAACCAGAGAAAAGAAGAGAACATAGGAAATGAGAAAAGAAAGAAGAAATAGGGCGACTCAAACCTCCCCCTCCTCTTCTCTCTCTTATTCTAATTATTCACACAAGAGTTACATTTCTTTATAAAAATTATTTGCTAAAAGCAAAAAAAAGTAACCATCAGGTCCTACAAAGGCGGAGTGCTGGCCAATCAGCCAAACAACACCCCCCTTCAGCACTTTGCCGAGGACCCGAACCCGTGACCTACTGGGACCTCCCGCTCTGATACCAGGTTGACAACTACTTTACTCTAAAAGCTTAAGCTGTTAGGAAGAGGTGTAATAATGTATATCAAAGGGTCCACGGGTCTAACAGAGACGGGGTCCTGCTGTTGGATCTTTTTAACAGACTAGATATTGGTGTAGCTAAAACAGCTGTTGGAACAGACCAATAAATTGGTGAAGCTAAAACCATGGTTTAAAATTTCTTAATGTTTTGTAAGAAACATTTCGGAATTTAAGAGAACCGAAATAGTTTCAGTTTGTTTCGTAATGTTTCAGATTGTTTCGTAATGTTTCGGTTTGTTTCACCGAGACAAACCGAGACATTGCGAAACATTCCGATACAATCAAGAAAAAAAATGATTTCATGATTTGGGGAATGTTTCGCCTGTTACGTCATTTTTTCAATATCTCGGGAATGTTTCGGAGTTTGTATCGGTTTTCACTTGACCGAGACAATCCTCCGAAACAAAACCATGACTGAAACAACAGTCTCCCTTATGTCTAATCAACAACTCTCAAGGATCATAATTGCATGGAAGGAGCAACCCTACTCAAATAGCACACCAATATATACTGGGGCAGACTGGAAATGTATTTTCTAGTTACAGTGTAATTTCTTCAAACAAGACAACTAAGCTCAGAAAGAAAATGAGAAACAGCCTTGCCATCTTTACTAAAAACAAGAATTATACGTGATAATATAACAAATCAGTGAAACGCTAAACACAAAAGTATACACATCATAATAATATTTCACAATAAGTAATCACAATTCTGATTTCAGGAAAAGTCTGATAATGACTATATTTACTTCCTCTGAAATTAGAAACAATGATAATAAGTAATAACATTTAATGAAAATAAACTAGAATAAATGTAATCGTACCTTCATTCAGATTGAAATTGTCTAAAAGCATTACAAAGTAGCAACTATCATACCAGTGATGAACAACGGGCTGCTAAATTCCTGAGGTGTGTAGCATCATCACCATTAGCTGGAAAGATGATATCCTAAGTACATTTGGCACCACAACATAAACTCAATAAGTTTACAAGAATATGATGGTTATTTATTAGAAGCATTGACCACACAGCGCACAGCAGTTGTAGTAGGTTCCTTACCATGCCTTGAGGAGAGTTAACCAAACTCTTAATGGCATCCATTGACGCTGTTGCGACTAGTTCATTGCTGCAAAATACAAACAAATGCATGTAGAAGCATGTCTCTAAGTGCTTTAAAATACTACTAGAGAGCAACAAAAAAGTAGACAATAAAAATAAATAAAAAATGACTTGAAAAGGACAGAAGTGGGTTGCACATGAGGCCTGTTCTGCTTTCAAGCATACTGCAAGGATAAAGTAAAAGCCAAAAACAATAAAGTGGTGTCAACGGGCTGGGCCAGCATGTGGGCTTTTCAGGCTAAGTATGCTTCGGACGGGGCTTGGCCCACAACATTTTGTCCACAGGCCACGCCTGGACCTAGCTATTCAGCTATCTGCTTATAAGGCCGGGAGAGCTCAGGCTTGAGTATTGAAAGAAATTTGACTAGGGCCTTATATTGGCCCAGCCCAAGCCGGTCTCTAAAAATCTATTGACTCAAACCTAGGACAGACTTTTGTGCCAAGAGCTGACCATGGCCTGGCCCATTGACAGCCATTGCAATCGTATAAAAAGAGAAGCCAGCGTTAGATTAAATGACAGCTGACACCCTTCCTCGTAATATGCTTCATCCAACTCAATTCTCCACACCCCAAACACACGCAGATACTAGGTGCAGTGAATAATGGTCAAAGATATTAAGCCAGGTTCTAGTACATCACTAGGACCATTATCCCTAATTATTTTCTTAAATTTGGATCAAAAGGATCCTCAAAGGTCAAATTCCAGAAAAACAATGTTATATTACAAGGGCCACAAAGAAAAAAAAAGAATTTGAATAAAGAAAAAAAAAAGCATTCATTTCATCCCACTGTGATTAGAAACTCACTTGTTTTACCACCAATTGTTCTAAGTTCTAACACTAGTCAGTGCTCCCTCATAAATATCTTTAATGATGTCAATATATCCATTTGGGGATCCCTTCTTTCCCAAAGCCCACCAATTTCATTCTCCAAGGACTATCATATATTTTTTCTAAGTCAATAAAAAACATAGGGAGATTCTTCCTCTTTCTCTGCACTTTTCCATCATTTGTCAAAGTAAGATGACTGCATCAATGGTCAACCTTCTTGGCATAAATCCAAATTAATAGTTTCATTGTTTAGCTCATAAGTTTGATGCCACGGCAGTTTGTGCAACTCTGTATGTCTCATTTGTTCTTGTATATAGGCACTACAATACTTCTCCATTCATTTGACATTTTTCTTGTCTTCAAGATATTGTTAAATAACTTAGTAAGCCAAGACTATTGAATTCCTCCCATGCATTTCCACCTCTATTGGGATACCATCTGATTCTAAGGCCCTACATGTCTTCATCGTAGCGAAAGTTGTTATCATATACGTACTTTTAGGCGTAATTTTCATGTAAAGGGTAGTCTTTGTAAATACCTCTTGTATGTGAGGGGTATACTTGTCTTGTAATATTCTCTCTACATAAATAAGAATTATGGAGTCATGTGACACACATGACATCCTTATCTTCTCTCTCTTCTCTACCTTTGAAACCCTAACCTTAACCCAACCCTAACCCTAAATCTCCATTCCAACTTGGTATCATAGCCTAATATCAAGACCTACAGAGGAGTGTGGGGGATTGCCGACGTCATCAGTCGTACTGACACGCATTTTGAGGTCTGTTAAAACCTCATCTTCCTGGTAAATCTCAATTTTATGGTGATTTTTGGAGAATTTTCTAGAGCTTCTATCGTGGTGTTTTGGCTGTTCTACCCGAATATTCGAAAAACTGATTTTTCTCTATCGCTTCTGATCTGTTGGGGGTTTCTTGGCTGACCTTGTTGCTTGTTTTTGGTTCCCTACAATTGTAGGAATCCATTGGATCCACCCTTGCCCATTTCCATGGTCATTTGAGCGATCGGTGAAGAGATTTCCTCTTTAAAGTTACTGTCGGCTCCTTTATTGGGGGTTTTTGGGCTGCTGCGACTTCCAGCACCTCTCTCATCACTTCACCAATGCTTGTATGGTCTTCTTTGATGGCCTTTGTGATAAATCTTTTGTTTGTGAAGATATTACCTCCGTTGGCCATGGTATAGCTCTTTTTAGGGCTATTTTTCGTTGTTTTTGGACTCTATTTATCCCTATTTCATCCTCCAGTCAGTGTGTGTTTGTTTCGGTTATCCATCACTTTGATTAGCTATGACTACCCCAGAAATTCCCCCAGGGTCCAAGAGCATTATCAGAACGAATTATTTCGATAGGCTTGCCAAACTAAACAGATATCTCATTATAAAACATGGTAAAAACACAGGGTAATTCAGAGCGATCTTTTAACAAAAATAGCCAAGTCATTCTATAATAATCATCCACAAATACAACAACATAATGAAAACTATATAAACTTTTTATTCTTGAATGACCCCAAATATCCGTGTGGATTACATCAAAAGGACTAGACTTACGACTCTCAATACGACACGGAAAAGAACTACGGTGATGCTTGCCTAACTGATAAGCTTCATATTCTAAAATAGACCCTAGACTCAACTTAGGTATGACACGACATAAATTAGACAATGAAAGATGGCCCAAACAAAAATGTCACTGAAGTGGCGACACAGTTGCACTCATCGCAGATGCAAGTGCACCAAGATCCAGGTAATATAAACCATCCTTCAGCCTCCATGAACGATGCAAATGGCTTCCATCTCAGAGTGCAGAATAAATAAAAGAAAACCACCACCCAACTTCCGCACAATAACAAAGTAAGAGGTTCACCATCCTTTCGAGACCCAAGCAGAGACAACTTTCTTCTTCTGTTTCAGCCTTCACAAATTGCCCCACCAAACAACACCTTAAAAAGTCTCATTTTTTCTTCTGGTTCAGCCTTAATGAATTGTCCCACCAGACAACGCCTTAAAAAGGCTTCTTTCTCTTTAATGCGCCCAAAGAAGAAATCTTCACAAGGGGAAACTTTTTCTTTTTACTTCTTTCTCTTTATGCTACATTCTATTTTCCTGCTTACGAGCTATGTAACAAAGACACACACACACGAATGTCGGTGTCTGACACTAATACAGAGTGTCAGACATACTAACCCCCACAAACCCGGTACGTTGACTTGTCCATACAGTTCATCCCTTATGCTGAAATCATGGTTGAAAATCTCATTTCAACTTGTTCCATCTCGACTGAGACGTCTTGTTCCGGTAGGCTACCGAGACGATACATAAGGGTCCAACCACTTAATTTAAGTATTAAAATTGGTTTAGAAACTTATTTTCATTGTATACGTACTTTTATTACACTTATAAATGCTAAAAACAATTTTGTAACTTAATTAAGCATTAGAAAATGGTTTAACCTTATCAAGACATATATTGTTTTTTTCCATTGCTCTTTTCGTCTCGGTCGATACGTCTCGTTCCACCAACTTACCGAGACAATGAAACAGAACGAGATTTTATACTTAGCTGAAATATATATCTTTTAAAATACTTTAGTTCATGTTAAGTATACAATATAACTAGAATGTATTCGAATTAAGCTAACTTACATTAAAATCATATAAATAATAGTTGAAAACAAAATATTTGAATAATTTGAGATTTGTTTGAAAAGGTGTAGGCATTTGTCCAACACGCGAATCCGGCATGGTGTCCGACACGGCAAAGTCTTAGAAAGCAAAGTGTCCTTGTTATATAGCTTACAAGAATATTTGTATCAATCACGAAGAGCAGTGAGTAGAGACTACCTTGTCAAAAACAACCAAGCATAATCACAAGCAATTAAAAGGCGTAATTCTGAAATGAGGGAACTGATTAAATTGCTTGCATACCCATCAACGAGGCAATCAAGCAAAAGTGAATATATGTCATGTTCAATAATAAGCTGTGCAGCAGTGCCATCATTCTCATCAACGTTCTCCAAAAGACAAGAAACCTGAGGCGTCAATTGCATCAAAACAGTTACTCAGGTGAACAAGCAGAAAAATGAAAATTTAGTTTATTACAAGCCTCACATTGAAGTTGACCATTTTATCAACAAAAAGCATAATTGTGACCAGAAAGTAGTTACCAAATACCCCACTAATCAATTCGACAATGTTTGTTTCAGCAAATAATCACATAATAGTGAACAACATAGGTTCAGCAAAAAGATGTATGTCTTTCCAAGAATTTGTTACACTAAAATGCGAATTCAAAAGACATTATAAAAAGATGATTGCTGAAAATGGGAGCATTCCCAATCCCACCATGTCATGCAGACTTGCAGATTTTTTTTACATGTAAAGTAGTATAATTATATAGCACAAAAAGGAAAACCATACAAGATCAACCACTCATGTTATCACCAGTATTGCAGATACTTTTGGAGCATCTGATTCCGAAAAAGTTGCATCAGATTAGACTGCAAATTCATAATTTGCAGCTGATAGAACTGGGGCTAGGAGGCTAAAGTGGAGTTGTGCTTTCTAAAAATCGTGTCAGCAACGCATACCAATCAAGTTAAAAATTTTATAAGGCGGCTGTAAGACAAAATCATTTTTTACGGAGCAAAATGTTGGCAATCAAGAAACATGTTTATAAAATGATCATAGCCGAGATGGGGATGTTATGATGGATGAGAGGAAAACTACGAAAGACTAAATTAGAAATATGCCTCCAAGGAAATCTAGAAGTAGCCCCAATAGGTGCTAGAATAAGGGAGATATAATTTAGATGGTTTGGTCATGTGCAAGTGCAACAAAGACCAATGACGTCCCCAGCAAAAACGAGCAATTTGGTGTAGGTTGAAGACTCTAAAAGGTCGAGAGGAAGGCCAGAGAGAACAACGAAATGAGAAAATAATTAGAGACAAATGTTTAACAGAAGACATGTCCCTAGATAGAATGGACCCAACCAGTTAAACAACATCATGCTGCAGTTTAACTAGTGCATTAAGCATGAGCAAACGTCGGTGGAAACTTGAGGACCATCCCAAAACAATCAGCAAAGAAATATTTCCTTTGTTTTGGATGCATAATCCTAATGGACCTAACCACACATATTCAATGATTTTTGTACACTTTAAAAAAAATTGTATTAGAAATTCAAGCATTTATACCTCCATTGCATTACCAATCAATCACAACATATTAACAGGAAAATAAGAGAAAACAAATCCAGGAAAAGGGAAAAAGGCCCAACAAGTAGAAAAAAAATGCAGTGTATTTTTTATGAGAAGACACAAAAACAAACTCATCCTCTCTGTACTTCCTGAACCCTAGAACTAGAAGAAAACCTCCACAGGAACATCCTTGGTACAAAGCAAATGTAAACAGCCAATTGTGTGGTGAAAATAACATGTTTCTACAAGTATCAATAGCGAACATGCACAAGCTAATCAGAGGTTATGCATAAGAAGAAGAGTTAATGGAGGAACAGTAGATAGGTACACCACCTTTTATTTGGTAAACAATTTCAACATACCGTTTTACAAGATAAGCATCTGACTGTTTGAGAGTCTGCCTGCAGACCAACTTGTATGAAAAGCTGAAGAAACAGCAAAGCCGAAATTAGCATAAAAAACAATCATGCTAACGATCAACATTCAAGAAAAATCCTACAGATACTGCTTAAGTTCATGGAAAGAAGTTAACACAACTATTGATTGTGAGCTTGACATGCTATGAGGTCTTCATTTCTAATTCATAAAATCTACGTGATATGGGAAATAGTTTTTTTTTTTTTATCAGTAAAAGGAGATATATTAAAAGGAGGGATGAGGAAGCCCAAAAAAAAACTATACAGCAGGAGCACAAAGGAAAAAGCCCAAAAAAGGCAACAACCAAAAAAACTAACAGCCCAAACAAAACCACAATCAATCATTCATACGGTCCCAACGGAAGACAAAATCTTCAAATCTGAACTGCTTAAGCTCGGGAATAGCAGAAGCCCAATAAAAGATAGTGGCTTTAACGTTCATAAAGATCTCCTCAATGTTGTCTTCCTTGTCTTCAAAAGTCAGCAGATAGTAAAAGGGGTGATCCTCCAAAGCGTACGACCACAAGTTGAAAAGGCCTTAGAGCTCCATCCGACAAATGTTTCAAATACCGAAAGAGGAAAGGCCCATGAAACCCCGAATAGCTGAAGGAATCGTTCCCAAATCTCCCTGGACACACGACAATGTATAAGCAAGTGATTAATAGTCTCCTCTTCTTGATGACACAAGATGCAGCGATTGGGGATTTGAAAGCCCGTTTTCTAAGATTTTCAACAGAAAGAATCTTGTCAAGCACAATGCACCAAGAGAAGAAAATCACTTTGGACGAAATGGGAGTGCTCCACAAGGAGCAGGACCGAGGAGAGAGTAGTAGAACGATTTGACCGAGAATTTCCCCTTAGGGTCGTGGTTCCACCACCTCCTATGCTCTACTTCGTCGACTAGCTGGACCCCTTCCAACCAATTTAATAAAGACGCCACAATATCCACCTCTCCATCGTTAATTCTCCTCCTAAGACCCGAATTCCAAGAGGTAATACCATTCCCTCTAGATGCAACTTCGCTGATGAGATCTCCTTTACGGTCAGATAGTGCATAAATAGAAGGAAATTTCTCAACGAAAGAAGACTCCCCACACTAAACATCTTCCCAAAATCTAACTCGAGACCAATTTCCTACCTTAAACTTGCTTCTGTTTCTGATCTCCCCCCTTAACTTAGATATGCCTTTCCAAACTCCCACGCCATACGATGTGGACATATCTCTGCAATCTCAATCCTTATTTTCAGTGCCCAATTTAGCCGATATCACTTTTCTTCACAAGCTTTCCCTTTCCACCCCGAACCGCCAATGCCACTTACCAAGAAGAGCTTGATTCATAAGCTTTATTTGGCGAACGCCAAGTCCCCCTTTGGGTTTGCAAATCCTGGCCCAACTAACAAGGTGAAACTTGTGCTTTTCTTCTTTGTCATCCCACAAGAAGTTTCTGACGGCTCTTTCAATTTTCTTCGCCACTCCCTTCGGCATGGAGAATAGGGACATATAATAGATGGGCAGGTTAGAGAGCATACTTTTGATCAGAGTGGTTCTACCTCCTTTAGATAGGAGCCATTTCTTCCATGAAGCCAATCTTTTCTGAATATGTTCAAGAACCGAGTCCCAAATCTTCTTTGACCTGCTACTAGCACCAAGCGGAAGACCAAGATACATCATGGGGAGCTTCCCCTTTTTACAGGTTAAGCAAGCTGCAATCCCATCCAGAATTTCCACCTCACCCACCCTGAACACTTCACTTTTTGAGAGGTTAATCCGAAGCCTGGACACCACTTCAAAACAACGTAAGACCCCTCGCAAGACCTGAGCTTGTCTCCAGGATGCCTCGAGGAAAAAATGGTAATCTACGAACTGTAAGTGGGAGCTGATAGGACTCTCCTCCCCAACTTTGAATCCTGTCATGAATCCTCCATCTACCGCTTTGGAAGCCAACCGGCTCATCCCCTCTGCTACGATAATGAATAGATACGGAGATATGGGAAATAGTTATTGTTATAAATACAGTAGAAGTGGGTTGATCATGTAGCTCAGGATTTCATCAGCCTCCCTATTACTACTCTAAGGCTTGTTATTTTGTTACAATCATGGGGTTTGTTATTTGGCAAGAAAAAGATAACAGAAGAAGAATGGAGAGGAGAAGAGAAGAGTCGTGTGTTTTTTACACGACCTCCACTAGCCTTTTATTAATGTGATAACTTTAGAGAATTGCAATAAACCCCTTGGATAATAACGGAAACACCCCTGACTACATAATATAGTAAAGAAAGCATATCCAACGCTCCCCCTCAAGTTGGTACATAGATATCCTTCATGCCCAAGTTGCATAAGATCGCATAGAATCTCGTATTAGAAACTCCTTCAGTGAGAACATCTACCAAATGCTCTTCGAACTTCACAAATGGGATACAAATATGACCTGCTTGAAGTTTCTCTCGGATGAAATGTTGATCGACCTCAAAATGTTTAGTCCCATTATGTTGTACAAGATTGTGTGTTATGCTAATGGCAACTTTGTTATCACAGTACAGGTTATTCAGACTTGGTAACTCAAACCCGAGTTCTGATAATAACAATCGTAGCCAAAGAGCTTCGCACACACACCATGTGTAATAGCCTTATATCAGCACTAGACCTTGAAACCACAATTTGTTTCTTGCTTCTCCAGGTCACAAAGATTACCTCCAACGAATGCGCAATCAAATGTAGACCTTTGTTCCGTCACTGAGCCAGCCCAATCTGCATCTGTAAAAGTACCCTCAAGTGACCATGTCTAATCCTCTCATGGTTTCAAGTTTCGGAAGTGGATGAAACTACTTTGGTTTCGGTTGGTCTCGTCAGAAACCAACCGAAACTGATAAAAACTAATTTTTTATTCATAAAATGTCATTTGGTTTCGGTCAGTTTCGGACCGAAACCACCGAAACTACCGAAACGTCGCAAGCGAGATAAAGAAAGCAGCTGGATTGCCTTGCCGCCGGAGAGTCTTTCTCCAATGAGAACAAAGACTATTTTTGGGCAAGACAAGAAAGGAACTCGCCTAGAAAAGTCAGTGGCCGCTAGTCCTACCTTTTTGCATCTGCAAACTTTCCTGCCTTGATTAAATGAGTATCATTTATAAGGTGGACTCAGTCCAGGAATGCAGTAATGATTGACCCAACAAACTTCCCTTCTTTCTTAGAGCCGACCAGCAAAGCAGTAGAGGCCGGCAAGCCTAAAAGATTGGACCATGCATAAATTGACTGATCGCATTGATAGCTTATGCAATGTCTGGGCACGTGAGTGATAACTGATAAGTAGATTATTTTCCCACCAATCTCTGAAATCGCCCTGCATTAATCAAAGGATGCCCATCATGCTCATTCAACCCAGGATTCTGCCCAATTGGAGTATCCATGGACTTCGCCCAAGTTTCCCCATCTCCTTTAGCAGATCTAGCACATACTTCCTCTGACAGATGAATATTCGTTTCTAAGATCTGGCAACTTCTATTCCCAAAAAGTATTGGAACACACCAAGGTCTTTTATTTGAAACTCAATTCCCAGGTACTCCTTAAGATGTTAAATATTTGCCTTATTGTTTTACGTCGCCACAATATCAACATACACAATCAATGCCACGGTATTGCCGTGTGCGTTTGACAAACAAAGTGTGATCAACCTGACACTATTCGTACCCAACTTTCTCCATGGCCCCATTAAATCTCTCAAACCATGCTCTGGGAAACTACTTCATCCCGTAGAGTGTATTTTTTAACAAACAAACTTTTCTTTCAATATCTGGAAGTCTGAAACCTAGTAGCGTCCACATGCAAACTTCCTCCTTGAGATCATCATGGAGAAAATCATTCTTCACATCGAACTGATATAGAGATCATGACTGATTTGCTACAATCGACAAGATGACTCTAGTGGAGTTCATTTTTGCTACCAGTGCAAAGGTTTCCTAATAATCACTCCCGTAGGCCTGTGTGTAACCCTTAGCAACAAGTCTCACCTCGCACCTTTCAACAGTTCCATTTGCTTTATGCTTAACAGTAAACACCCATTTGCATCCATATGATTGTTTCCCTCTAGGAAGATCAACCACTTCCCATGTATGATTCCAAAGCATGAGCATTTTGGATAGAACATTTGTAACACTAGAAGGCAAGAGAACAGAGGAAACGGAAACTACAAAAGCACAATAAGTAGGGGACAATGAATATTACGAGATAAAATTAGAAATAGGGTGTTGAGTACAAGATCGTCTGCCTTTACGAACATCAATCAAAACTTTCAAATCATCTCCACCTGTAAAAGCACTGGACTCAAGAGAAGAATCGGAAAGATCATTGCCTGAATCCATGTGGATTATTGGCAGTGGAGGATCAACTAGAGGTTTGCTCCTCCTTGTGTACACCTTCTAGTAATCCTTCTCTTGTGTGCTTTTGTACCTGTACAACTCTGAGAACTAGTAGTATTATCAAGATCAAATATAAATGGTGGAATAAGAAGAGGATGAGGGGAACTCTCTTCATTACAATGCCCCCCCTAAAGGGAGGCCCTACTTTTTTTTTTTTGTAAGGGAGGGAGACCCTACTTTACAAAACAGTGGGGTGAATTCAAAGAATGTAACATCCATGAAGACAATTTTTTTTCCTTGACCCAAGATGATAACACTTATAGCCTTTCTGGGAAGGAGAATACCCTAGAAAAATGCATTTAAGCGCTTTTGGATCAAGTTTAGACTTGTCACCACGATTTATATGAACATAACAAACACAACCAAAAACTTTTGAGGGAATAGAAAAGAGGAACTGACTAGGGCATATTTGTTGGTTGATATTGGTGGATAATGTGATAGAATATCTTATGATTTGTACCATATACTTATAGACAAGGCAGTAAATATATGTAATAATATATTTGTTGCATGGAGAACTCCAGTTGTAAAAGGAACATATGGAAAATGTTATTAAGTATCTTGCCAGTGAGGAAAGAAAAAAAAGAGTGGGGAAGTGTCACACCAAAATCAAAATCCATATCGTATCAGACTCTGACACGGGTACTTTGCCAAAGCATTAGGAAATGGGGCAAAAGTAATGACCACATTCATTCATTGTCCCAGAGTCAGTGCTTGTGTCATTTCCTATTGCATGGCAAAGTATCTGTGTCAGACAAATGTCAGAGGCTGATACAATACGGATTCTAGTGAGACTTCCACACTCTTTTTTTTCTTTCCTCACTGGCAAGATACTTAATAAAATTTTCCATATGAGTTCTACCCTTTACAATTGATGTTCTTTATGCAACAAATATATTATTACATATATTTATTCTATTGTTTATAAGTATATGATACAAATAATAAGATATTCTAACACATTATCCATCAATATCCTCGTTATTATGCAAAAAAACAATTACTTTGTTTCATATGTTTGAAGCATATTGTCGAGTCCACAAATCCTATTTTTCTAGGTTTGCCGAAACAGACACTCTGCACCTATGTCGGACTTTGACATTTGAACACCTACCAATGCAACATAGCTTTCAGTCACAATTGGCCCCAAAAAGGTCATATTTGTAATTTCGTCTATTTTCCTGCCTATCTTTAGGGTTTATGGTCAATGTATACATGATACATCTATAGGAAATTGGATTACACTTCTGTGGTTGTGTGCTTATGCAATGCTTTGTGGAAAACTGCAAATTAACTATTTTCCTCTCTGTGTTGAATATTTGTTTTCAGCCTCTTGAAGAACCATTTTTGTTCACTTAAGAATGTTCACAAAATGATATTTTTCGCTTATGGTTTTATCATTCGTGTAATCTATTTTTCATCGTGACTAATTATTTTTTATATACTCTTCTATTTGAAGTGTCGCATAATTTCTTTTTTCTAAATTTATGGGGTCTAAGTGCTTGTGCCTTGATTTAAGGTTTTAGTTAATTTAGTCAGTTTGGTAGTTTATTTGATGTTGGATTAAAAACTTTAGAAATCTCAATTTCTTGAATTTTACCTCGTATATGTGTTGAACATCGACACATTTCCGCTTCTTTGTTAATAGTCATTCATATATTTTATGTTTATGAGCAAAAGAATATATAACTTAATCCTAGCACAGAGGTAACACTTTAATTTTTTACTACAAAAGAAGGGTCGTCACAATGTAAGTTATGCTCATCGAGCTACAAAATGCTCATAAAATAAATTGCGACAGGATCAATGCCATTTTACAGATGCTAATGCTAATGCTTTTCTTTTCTTTTTTTGATAATGCTCATCGAGCTACAAAATGTTTTTCTATTGTAAGGCTGATAATCAGTGATGCTTAAACAAGTAAATGTCAATATGAATTGCGACAGGAAGATGATAAACCATCTTTGGATATCTACAAAAAGAAAAAATATATCAATAACCATAAAATGAGAACATACCATATACTGTGGGATCAGAGAGGTGCCATAATTTGTTTTAAAGATCCTTTCCAAACAAGCAACCAGGGTACTCTCTAATCCCGGAACATCCGATCTGCTTTGTAAAGCGCTACAGTTACAAACATTGAAGTTAAAACACAAATGCCATGTTTATGTTCTTCCTAAAAACAATGTCATAAGAGAATTAACCAAACGAACAAAACCAAATACAATAAGGCTCTGTATGGCCACCCTGACTAAGTTCTCTAGAAATGATTTTTGCATATAAATGGCATAAAACGTTTTCCGTATCAACACTTTCTAACATACAACTTCTTTTCTGTAAAACTTTTTGCTGATCACCATACGTAGCCTAGGTGTCAAATTTTAAATGTGTAGACCTCAGAAAATCCATTTATTGTACAATGTCTATGGCTAGAAATGGACTATAGTCACACGTCAAGAAGACTGTAATGAGGAAAAAAGCAAGCAGCTCTAAGCCTCTAAATCAAAGAGCGGAACAGAAATTCTGAAAAGGTGAATTTCAAAAGTGAAGGATTGCAGGGGAATTCCCAATATTCACAGATGGAAGAGGGGAGTGCAAATACAAATTGTGTAAAATTGAAGTAGTTAAATCTGGAGGACAAGGATGAAAGACATTCTGCAATAACTGAGTGTAAGATTGATGAAAAGTATAAAAGCACCAAATTTGATTAGCGTATAGCAAATGCAGTGAAAGGATTAATAGCAACAAATGTAGATTGAGGAGGAATAAAGTTGTGTTGGGGAAAACAGTGGAAATTAGAAGTATGGTCTTGAGCTTCTATATAAGAGGAAATAAAATTCTGTAGTGTTTGAATGTTAAACAAGGCGGAGATTTGTTCTGAAATCTATTCAAATGTTTGTTTTGCTGGCAAAAACATAAACAGTTTTCCCTTAAGTTTGGTGCCTTAAAATATTTAGCTTTACTTTTCTCAAACGTTTCATGACTTCCAACCCATTCCTTTCTCCAGGGTAAATGAGTACTATCTCCAAAGAATCCCTATCATCCAAACAAGAACTAGCTCTAGGGTGTCGAGAAACCGAGATAAATACCTGATTATAACTGGAAGTGGAAACCGATCAAGGAAATTCTTCGCTGAATCGTCGTTCTGAATGCCTGTAATTGGGGGAGAAAAAGGCCAAATTATTCCATTAAGGCAGAGTTATAGCTAAAGTTAAAGCTTAATAGAGAGGAACGAAGTAAAAAGGACCCGATACCGAGATAATGTGCAAACTCTGAAGCTGCTTCGATTAACTGAGCGGGATCCTGAAGAGAGAATTCCTCCATGTCCAAAGAAGGAGAGGGAGATATTTTGGCGGTGGAGGGAACCTAAGAGGCTTAACTCGTGGAAAACACAACAGACTCCCAATACCTGCCAACACAGGGTTTTCACACCTGGTAACTGAGGTGGTGGGACCAAACGGGCGTTTGATGCAGCGGATTTTTTAAGCAGCGAAGCTGTAGCCAATCACATGGCGCCACAATCCGCTCTTCAAAAGCATTTTTGGGTTTGTTTGAAGCATCAGGGGATTGTGGCGCTTTGTGATTGGCCACTGCTTCGCTGCTTCAAAAGTCCACTGCTTCAAAGAATTTCTGGGACAGGGATCTGGGTTCTTTTTTATCACCGACGTCTGTATGAGCCACGTGGACACTCTGAAAAAGCCATCGACCGAAAGGATGTTTGACCCATGGTTTTAAAAACGGCCGTTTAAACGGTAACGCCCCAAGCCCGTTTCCGTTTAAACCCGTTTTATCGGTTTTGAAAAAAAACGGCCGTTTTTTTGTTTTAACGGCCGTTACAATCGTTTAAACGGCCGTTAAAATAGTTTAAACAGTGGATTAATTTCGAAATATTTTGTGAAAAAAACGGCCGTTAAAACCGTTTAATTCCCTTAAAATCCATTTAATTTCCGTTAAATTTCGTTTTTTTTTTAATTTTCAAATTTCAAAATTTGAATTTCAGCACCACTTTTTCCGTTTAATTCCATTTTTTCCCATTTTTTCCATTTTTGCCCCTGACCATTTCAATCCATTTAAACGGTAACGCCCCCAGTCTGTTTAACCGTTAAAACGGCCTCCTTTAAACCTTGGTTTGACCCATTCCTAATTGGATCCTGATTGATGATATCTAGCCATTGGATTTGAGTTTTATGTGTTGACATCGACTGAAATTCGAGCATTATTTGGGGTAATTTTTTTTTTTTTTTTTTTGTAAACCAGACTACATATTAAGAAAGCAACTAAGAACAGCGCACGCCCTTGAAAGAACAAAAAGGGATTAACCAAGGGGGAGGGGAAAAGCAAAAATATACCGAAGGCCTCAAGAGAGCCTTAGAAGCAATACAGTATGCTACGCTATTACATTCCCGATAGCAAGAGGAGAACTGAAATTCGAGAATACGGTCAGACAAGACGAGAATATCCACTGCTACTGGTGATGTGGACCACCCCAAAAAAGAGCATTATTTGGGGTAATTAGAGGGAATGGATAGAAATCACCAATCAGGCTTATTTTTTATTTTTTATTTGTACCTCCAGGTAGGGACCAAAAAAAATTGGGGTATAAGGATCCAAAGGTTTGAAATCACCAATCAGGCTGATTTTTTGGTTTGTAGGCCCATCTAGGGATTGATCAAACGTCCATATGCTCAGTGTCCTCTAAAAAGTGTGCCACATGGCTCATATTGTAGGGTGGTCATGGGAGACAGTTGTTGTGGTGAAGTTTTACTCGTGCTTTCACAATTTGTGGGGTGCAAATAAATTTTTCCTACGGATGGAAGGACAACTTTAAAATTTCGATATTCTAATTGTCCCTTGAGTTGACATAATTTACCGATTCACTGCTCCAAACCATGGTTTTAAAAACGGCCATTTAAACAGTAACGACCCAAGCCCGTTTCCGTTAAAACCGTTTAAACACGTTTTATCGGTTTTAAATAAAACGGCCTCTTTTTGTTTTAATGGCCGTTAAAATAGTTTAAACGGCCGTTAAAATCGTTTAAACAGCCGTTAAAATTGTTTAAACAGCCGTTTATGAAAAAAATCCATTTAATTTCGTTAAAATCTGTTTAATTTCCGTTAAAATCTGTTTAATTACATTTTTGTTTTTTCAAAATTTGAATTTCAGCGCCATTTTTCCGTTAAAACCGTTAAAATCCATTTCATTCCTTTAAATTCCATTTTTTCTGTTTTTTTTTTTTCATTTTTCCCTGTCCGTTTCAATCCGTTTTAACGGCCGTTTAAACAGTAACGCCCCCAGTCTGTTTATCCGTTAAAACGGCCTCCTTTAAACCTTGCTCCAAACAAATCTTTCAAACTGTCCGGCTGAAACTTTGTTATTTTGTCACTTTTTCCACAAAGACCTCTACAGTCACTCACGTGCACGCGGCCCAGTAATAGTAAAATAAAAATAAAAAATTGTGGATAGAAATCTATTCGATCTCTTTATAAAAAAAATTATGAATAATAATAATAAAAAAAGGCAATTCCCCAAGTAGTTTTTTGCTTTCCTTTTTTAGCCCTCATTTCATCAAGTCCCATGACTCCCATGGGCAGATTTGACTTTGTAAACTATTTTTCTTTTTTATCTTTCTAATAATGTTCAAATTTTTCCCTTTACATTGATTTTTTGAAATTGTACTTTGGCTGAAACATTTTAATTTTGCCCTTCTTCCGAAAAAAAGCCCCTGCAATCATGCAAATGCAATGCAGGTCTATGATACTCGGATACTTCAAAATGGGTGCCATATCCGTGTCGGATACTTCCATTTTGAGTGTAAATGCCGTATCCTCCCCGTGTCGGTTCCGTGTCCTCGTCGTATCCGGGTAACATTGCAGGTGCCTTCCACTAATAATATGATATGGAAGATTTAACAATAAAATAAATCTTTTTATGAAAATTATCCTCTAACAAAATTGTTCTTACCTATCTTTTTAAAAGACAAATATGAAATGAGAGGGGCATTTTCTATCCAATGTGAAAAAGCCGACTGAAAGAGGTAAAAAGCTCACTAGAAAAATCAATTCCTTTCTAGAAATTCTTTTGTGAAAAAAAATTATTTTATTAGGCTTTTGAAAATTGAAAGGTTCTCTGCAGCCTCCAAACGTGGGACACCTCTTTGAATCTCTATTTCTCTTCTTTGATTTACGTTCCTACGTTTTTCATTCATTTTCATGGGTTTACTTTTTGTACGTCCAAATTCCTAATCACGTCTTTCTTCGATTCCTATTCTATGTTTTCCTTTTTATTTGTCGTTAAAATCCCCTAATCACCTCTTCTAATCTCTCTATTTCTCTTATTCAACTTCTGTTTTTTTTTACTCTAGGTCCAAAAACCTAATTCATTTCATGGGATTTCCAGCTACTAATTATCTCATTTTATCTCTCTATTGTTTGTTTTATTTCTTCGTGCTTTCTATACTTTCTGTAACCTGCAAATTACTAGTTCTTGATGAGAGGAGATGTGGTGTTTGCATTGTGGAGAAGATCTCAAGTAGAGATGAGTTGTCATTCCTCGACTTGCCCAAAACATCGAAATACATGTTCTCGAGCTATTGGATTCATGTTGCACATAACTGAACCCTACTACAATGCTCGACCCTTCATGGATCCCTCGAGGGAGAGAGAGACTCGTCCCTCCTGTAGATGTTGAATGGATGGTAACCAAGGGGAGGTGAAGAAAACATACATAAAATAATAGAGAAAAAAAAGTTTACTAGGGACACTTCTATATATAAATAATAATAAAGCAAGTTCGTTGGCAAATCCAGCACAAGGAGACCATCCAAGGGTTAACGATTCAAGCACAAAACCATAATATTGAGTATTCATGCACCCCCAACACACTTTTTAAACCACCAAGGCAACCAATAGCAAAAATAAAGTTATAAAATGCAAAAAAAAAAGAATTCCCAAATCATCCAAACAAGAGATAACAAGTAGCATGGAAAATCAAATCTAAAATTAGAGAATATAATGGAAAAAATCATAACTCAAGATCCAATTGTTTGATTGTACTAAAAGTTTGATAAGGTGCATTAGAGGCAGTAGGTCGGCTCTCTACCCACAAAATTTCAAGAGGATCCAACCACGACAAGAGGTCCATTCGACCTTCACAAAGTTTTTGTGTTTGAGAAACTCGAATATCAAAAACAAAAAACATAGATCAAAACATGCAAAACAATCTAATAATATCTAGCATGCTCGAAAAATCATGAATACATATTCTAACAACATTATAATTTTTTTAGCATAATAAAAAATTGAACTAGAAAATAAAACATGCATATATAATTAACATATTTAGATTTAAAAAATAACTGTCGGAACAAATGAGAAGAGAGAAACCTACCTTGTTTTCGCACGTGTTTTCTAAGTTTTCATGTGTGTGATCTAGGTCATCATCTGCGCCTAACGCCACATGAGATTCAACCTAACCATTGGTTCCATCCCGGTAATGGACACTCAAGTTGAATGTACATATGCTACTTGGGATAAATCATCGAGCCATCAGGGGTACGTAGCAGGTCTTGGATATATCATTTGAAATGAATTTAATACATGTATAGAGTGGCATGAGCAGGATCAAAGTCAAGAGCATGCTCAACTGAGAAGGCACAGATGCAGGCTTTGAAGTTTGGGTCTCCGATGTGCTATCTAGAAAGGTTTTCAGGAGTTGGAAATAGAGGTGGATGCAAATTAAAAGTTTGGTGGACACTCATCAATAGGCAGAGCCGTCTTGATACAAGTTGAGGCCTAAGGCGAAAACCAAGGTTTAAAGGAGGCCATTTTAACAGGTAAACGGACTAGGGGCATTACCGTTTAAACGGCCGTTAAAACGGATTGAAACGGATAGGGGAAAAACGAAAAATGGAATTAAATGGATTTTAACGATTTTAACGGAAAATATGGCGTTGAAATTCAAATTTTGAAATTTGAATAATTTAAAAAAAAATGAAATTTAACTGATTTTAACAGAAATTAAACAGATTTTAACGAATTTAACGGCCGTTTTTTTCACAAAATTTTTCAGAATTAAACGGATGTTTAAACGATTTTAACGGAAATGGGCTTGGGGTGTTACCGTTTAAACGGCCGTTAAAACCGTTTAAACGGCCATTTTTAAAACCATGGCGAAAACTACTCTGCCTTTTTTTTACATTTAATATATTAATATATATATATATATATAGTATTAATTAATTAAAAAAATTAAACTCTCTATACTATTGGAAATCATTGATCGTTTGAAATCATTGATCTTTTTCACCTATGGAGTCTAAGGATGGTAACAGATCTTTGATTGATGTCGATATCCATGGTTTCAAAAAGCATGCGGAGGCAGTCGATGGTTTCAAGACAGCCATGTCAGTGCCTCTTCTAAATGGGGTTGCCAAAACTTACCTGCTCTTATGAAACGAAAGTCAAATTCAATGAGCATTGATCTAGGGATATGCAGAAAGCTTGAATGTTGAAGTAAATTGGTTCTTGCTTCTTGTGATTTCCTGAAGGTAATTCGAGCACCCGTGGAAGAGGTGACTATCGTGCCCCGGTGGACTAGTCGGGTGCTCTAAGAGGCCCGGATACCCACGGTTTAAAAAAAAAAATTCCTAAAGGTCAATCTATTCTTTCTTGCTGCTTTTTTTTTTCCTCAAAAACTATGGAATGGCAAATTGTTTAGGCCTCTATTTGAGTTGTTTTCGATCAATTGGGTTAGTTAAATTTGAATTGTGGTAGGGCTTGTTTTAACTTTAATAAGTATAGATTTATTGTTGATCCTTCACGAAGATCAACTTGATCAAAATGTCATATATTAAAGCATAATTTTTATTACAGTTGAACATCACTTACCTCAAAATAGCTCTACAATGAAAAAGAAATAAAAATATATGCTACAATAAAGCATATGAACAAAGATCTGTTAGGACCTTAACCAGGCCTCAAGCCGCCATTCCTCCCGAAAAGATATCTTTTCTGGAGGAATGGCGGCTTGAGGCCTAGTTAAGGTCCTAATAAATGGTATCAGAGCCTTAAGGCCTGGGACATCGCGGGTTCAAGTCTCTTGCGGAGTGTATTCCCGCTGAGAGGGCGTGTTAGCGAATGGTTTGTTCCCGCACACATTGTGTTGGCCCGACGACCCATTGATATGCATAGTTGTTTCGCCTTTCCCAACAAGTCGACCTGTTGGGGGAAGGAGAAATAACTATGCATACTAATGGGTCGTCGGGCCAACACAACATGTACGCCAGAACACCCCATCCGCTAACACACCCTCTCAGTGGGAACACACTCTGCTTGAGGCTTGAACCCGCAACCTCCCAAGCCTTAAGGCTCTGATACCATGTTAAACAACCATTGACCCACAACTTCCCAGGCCTTAAGGCTCTGATACCATTTGTTAAGACCTTAACCAGGCCTTAAGCCGCCATTCCTCCCGAAAAAGATATCTTGTAAGGAGAGGGAAAATTTTAACCTTTATACTTCGATCGACATCACACCCTGTGGGGCTCCACGATTCTATCCCGTGTTCCCCAACGGCTATTGACCTCGCACCCGCGCGCCCATTCCGCGATTCGATCTCGTGAGCCTTTAACTCTAAAGGCGATTGACTTCGTACCTACGGACCCGTACCGCGCCCTTAGGGAATGGCATTATTTAAGCCAACAATCCCCCCCGCCTCAATAATGAGCTTCCCGTGACTCGATCCCTTGACCTTGGCTCTAATACCATTTGTTAGGACCTTAACCGGGCCTCAAGCCGTCATTCCTCCTGAAAAGATACTGGTTAAGGTCCTAACAAATGGTATCAGAGCCAAAGTCAATGGATCGAATCACGGGAAGCGCATTAATGAGGGGGGATTGTTGGGTTAAATATGCCCCTCCCTAAGGACGCGGTACGGGCCCGTAGGTACGGCGTCCTTAGGTGCGAGGTCGATCGTCGTTAGAGTTAAAGGCTCATGAGATCGAATTGCAGAATGGGCCCGCGGGTGCGAGGTCGATCTTTTGGGGTAAATGGTTATTTAATATGGTATCAGAGCCTTAAGGCCTGGGAGGTCGCGGGTTCAAGTCTCCAAGCGGAGTGAATTCCCGATAAGGGGGCGTGTTAGCGGATGGTTTGTTCCCGCGCACATATTGTGTTGGCCCGACTACCCATTGGTATACATAGTTGTTTCACCTTTCCCCAATAGGTCGATCTTTTGGGGTAAATGGTTGTTTAACATGGTATCAGAGCCTTAAGGCCTGGGAGGTTGCGGGTTCGAGCCTCAAGTAGAGTGTGTTCCCGCTGAGAGGGTGTGTTAGCGGATAGGGTGTTCTCGCGTATATTTTCAAAGTTTGTAATTTGATTTATAGTGGATTATATTTCTAAAGTTTATTGAATAGGTTTTCAATCCAAAGGTTAGAACCAATCCATGTAGCCACCAATCCAATGGTTAGATATCACCCAACCCGGTGATTTTGGATTACAGATCCACGTGGTCTTGGCCAAGCACTAGCATGTCCAGCGCATCTTGGAGTATGTTGTGTGTCACTCATTTTGGGTGGACCCCACCACGTGTTGGCCAAATATCCATGCGATCAGTGTCATTGAGCATATGTCACGTGGCTCATGTTCAAGTAGGTCCACTTAAGTTTGTATCCTTCGAGTGCCACATGGTGTAGTCTACGTGGGTATAGGCATATCATCCACGAGGTCAGTAGCTTCTTGTGTGTCATGTTAGTGGGTTAGTCAGTGTGTGGGCGTGGTCTTGATAGGGCCCACCATAGCTCGATCACCAGGGATTATTGTTAGATATTTGGGTTATGTTAGTATGCATGAAATGTTAGTATATGTATGGGTGGTTTGGTGGGTCACTAAGTAGTTTGGGCCCACCATGTGATCATGATATCTTATGGGTGGTACCTTATTATAAGTTGGTGGGGCCCACCAAACTTCCATACAGTCAGTGCCCTCTGATCGTGTGCCACGTGGCTCGTATTAAGTGCTGTGACCTGCTTTCGTCACAACATCTTCACAAGTTTTACTCGTTGAGAGAACCTTCGCTCACACGTGTGTGTGAGCAAAGCCAATCACACATCACAATATGAGCCACGGGGCATATTCTCAGAGAACGATGACCGTATGGGTGTTTGGCTACTCCCTCGGTGGACTTGTAAACCAAAATTAGCTTGATTAGTGATTTCTAAGTGTTGGATTGGAGTCATTTGCATGGGTTGATTTTAATTGTACAATTTAAAGCATTATTGACCGTTATTCACTACATCTAATTTTGGCCTTCTACCTTCTAATTTTTACTATCCCACAATGGTACTAAAATTTTCCCTATATAAAATCTACCGGTTCCCCAACCCAACAATAATCTTTACGTCATTTTCTCATCCCGCGCCGCTTTTAGATTTCTTCGGACTTTCGAAATTCCCTCCAAATTAGATATACTGTCTCTCTCCAGAGTTTAAGAGTGTTTTTTACATTTATAGATCCTTTTCGCTGTTAAGGAGTTTTTTTTAAGGGTTTCTCTTTCTTCTAACTGAGAAAACTGCATTCGCCCTCGCCCCAAAAGAATTCTGCTTTTAGGTTCCATCGTTTGAAATCATTGATTTTTTTCACCTATGGAGTCTAAGGATGGTAGCAAATCCTTAGTTGATGTTGATACCCACAGTTTCGAAAAGTAGGCGGAGGCAGTCGATAGTTTTAAGACACCCACGTCAGTGCCTTGTCTAAATGGGGTTGCTGAAACGTGTCCTGCTCTTATGAAACGAAAGTCAAATTCAAGGAACATTGATATGAGGATATGTAGAAAGCTTGAATGTTGAAGTAAATTGGTTCTTGCTTCTTGTGATTTCCTGAAGTTAATTCGGGCACCTGTGGAAGGGGTGACTATCGTGCCCTAGGGGACTAGTCGGGTGCTCTAAGAGGCCCGGATACCTTCGGTTTTAAAAAAAAAATCCTGAAGGTCAATCTGTTCTTTCTTACGACTTTTTTTTTGCTTGAAGACTGTGGAACGGCAAATTGTTTAAGCATATATTTGAGTAGTTTTGGATCAATTGGGTTTGTTAAATTTGAATTGTGGTAGAGCTCGTTTTAACTTTAACAAGTATATATTTATTGTTAACCCTTCACGAAGATTAACTTGATCAAAATGTCATATATTAAAGCACAATTTTTATTACAGTTAAGCACCACCTACCTCAAAACAGCTCTTCAATGAAATAGAAAAAAAATATATGCTATAATAAAGCACAGGAACAAAGATCTGTTAGGACCTTAACCAGGCCTCAAGCCGCCATTCCTCCCGAAAAGCTAGTTAAGGTCCTAATAAATGGTATCAGAGCCTTAAGGCCTGGGACGTCGTAGGTTCAAGTCTCTTGCGGAGTTTATTCCCGCTGAGGGGGCGTGTTAGCGGATGGTTTGTTCCCTCACACATTGTGTTGGCCCGACGACCCATTGGTATGCATAGTTATTTCTCCTTCCCCAACAGTCGACCTGTTGGGGGAAGGAGAAATAACTATGCATACCAATGGGTCGTCTGGCCAACACAACACGTATGCGAGAACACCCCATCCGCTAACACACCCTCTCAGCGGGAACACACTCTATTTGAGGCTTGAACCCACAACCTCCCAAGCCTTAAGGCTCTGATACCATGTTAAGCAACCATTGACCCGCAACTTCCCAGGCCTTAAGGCTCTGATCCCATTCGATAAGACCTTAACCAGGCCTTAAGTCGCCATTCCTCCCGAAAAAGATATCTTGTAAGGAGAGGGAAAACTTTAGCTTTTATACTTCGATCGACGTCACATCCTGCGGGGCTCCACGATTTTATCCGTGTTCCCCAACGGCTATTGACCTTGCACCCGCGCGCCCATTCCGCGATTCGATCCCGTGAGCCTTTAACTCTAAAGGCGATTGACTTCGCACCTACGGGCCCGTACCGCGCCCTTAGGGAAGGGCATTATTTAAGCCAACAATCCCCCCGCCTCAATAATGAGCTTCCCGTGACTCGATCCCTTAACCTTGGCTCTAATACCATTTGTTAGGACCTTAACCGGGCCTCAAGCCGTCATTCCTCCTGAAAAGATACTGGTTAAGGTCCTAACAAATGGTATCAGAGCCAAAGTCAATGGATCGAATCACGGGAAGCGCATTAATGAGGGGGGATTGTTGGGTTAAATATGCCCCTCCCTAAGGGCGCGGTACGGGCCCGTAGGTACGGCGTCCTTAGGTGCAAGGTCGATCGCCGTTAGAGTTAAAGGCTCATGAGATCGAATTGCAGAATGGGCTCGCGGGTGCGAAGTCGATCTTTTGGGGTAAATGGTTATTTAATATGGTATCAGAGCCTTAAGGCCTGGGAGGTTGCGGGTTCAAGTCTCCAGCGGAGTGTATTCCCGATAAGGGGGCGTGTTAGCGGATTGTTTGTTCCCACGCACATATTGTGTTGGCCCGACTACCCATTGGTATACATAGTTGTTTCGCCTTTCCCCAACAGGTCGATCTTTTAGGGTAAATGGTTGTTTAACATGGTATCAGAGCCTTAAGGCCTGGGAGGTTGCGGGTTCGAGCCTCAAGTAGAGTGTGTTCCCACTGAGAGGGTGCGTTAGCGGATGGGGTGTTCTCGTGTATGTGTTGTGTTGGCCCAACAACCCATTGGTATGCATAATTATTTCTCCTTCCCCCAACAGGTCGATCTTTTGGGGTAAATGGTTGTTCCACCATTGAATGCTATTTGAAAAACGTGTTTTTAATTTATAAAATATATTTTTTAAAAACATTGAAAGAACATATTTTTCAACAAATTTTGCAGACTAGATTTGTCCGTATCTTGATATTCTTTCTCGCCATTCATAGTACGAAATTTACCAATGTTATACATCTCACTAGAGTGTCGCCCATCATTGGCGACCAACCTACTGGAGTCCTATTGTTGACTGACCACCATGGCTGCTCAATTTGGGGTTACGATTCGAACTAAAACACTCACCTATTCTTGTGACCGAAGGTTGAAGGGGTACTTTCATCTTTTCAAAAAATAAATTAGTTAGACAATTTGGGTCAACAACAATCTTAGACGATGGACTAAGTATGGGGGTATGTCAAGCATTTCAAAATGCAGGGGGTATGTCAAATTTCAAATATTACTTGGGGTTTATGTAAAAAATGCCCTTGAATTAATATAAATCTATAAGAAAATGAATGGAGCGCCCCATCATAGACAGAGATTATGGTGGATCATTCGTTTTGGGAGTCAACTTTTGGTCACTTGCTTTAGTGACCAGTCACTAAAGCTTGTGAACTTGACAAGTACCTAAGGGTGTTAATGGGCAGAGTTGGTCCGATGGGCTTTCAGGCCTAGCCCTTATGATCTCAAGCTTAGGTTGCATATATAGGTCCAATGGGCTGGCCTGAGTATAATTTTAAGGTCTGTTTGATCAAGATCCTGGCCTAGGCTTAACAAAAATTACCTTAGGCCCGACCCAAAACTAAAGGCCCCATCCGTTATATCTATTTAATGGGTTGAATTGGGCTTGGGCCCTAGCTACATGTATCTCGAGCTACGCTCGGATCAAGCTAGGCCTGGCTCATTAACTCCCTTACACTTACCTTTGACAACCCTGACAATACTATTTTCTAAAAAAAACTTAAATTTAAAAAAAATAAAACATGGGTTGTCATGTGTGCGTGCAAGTGTACAAGCTTTTGTGATCGAGATGGGTCACTAAAGCAAGTGACCAAAATTGGACTCCTCCTTTGGACACCAAACTGGACCTGAAGGGACCAAATATAAATTGGGCCCGTCACAACCCAAAGTTCACATTGTTGTTTCCAAGTCCCTAATCCCTCAATTAGGGCCATCATTTGGATAGAATCCTAACCATGTAGTATCAACCACAAGGTTCGAAGTCTCGGGATCGGCCGTCGGATCGGCCACCTCCGATCCTAAGTTGGACCGGTTGGATCGGTCCAATCCGCTATAATCCAAGACAAGACAAAAAAAAAATCCAAAAATTGGAAGAAATTTTTTAAAATAAATGTAGAAAAATGTGAAAAAATCATAAAAAAAACATAAAAATTATAAAAGCATAAAATATAAGAAAACCAAAACATTTCAGCCTCTTGGGATGAAAAAAAAATATAACAATAAAAAAACGTGTGAAAAAATCATAAAAATTACAAAAAAATAAGAAAAAAAATGAAAAACTTAGCCATTTTCATCAAACTGAACTTAATCTTAAAGAAGGTTTGCAAGATTCATAGCAACTCGCCGGATCTCACCGGAACTTGCTGGATCTTGCCGGATTTTCTCCCCAACTCGAAGTTCAAGCTTTGATCTTCATCGATCTACAAGTTTCGAGGGTAGATCTAACTTTTTTATTCTAGTTTTAGGTTCTAAGATGAGTTAGAGGAGGAAATCGAAGAGGAAACGAGAGAAAATGTAAAAAAAAAACAAAAAAAACAGGGTTTTGAAGTGTTTTTAACTCTTATCACTTGTTCAACTTGGCGAGTTGGACCGGTCAACTCGTCAGGATCGGGCGATCCAACCGATCCAACTCTCGCTGGATCAGGCGATCCACTATGATCCGAGACATACCTTGGATCTTTGCCTCGAATTGCTCCGATCCCGATCTGGATCGCCCGATACTTCGAACCATGATCAACCATCAATATTGCATATGTTAGACGGTTCCAATTGTGGAATATTTTGAGTTTGCGGTCGTAGGCTAGTCCTAGGCTTGCCTAACAGTTGTTCAATGAAGATTAATTAACATTGGTTAATGATCATGGGATCTATGGTGTTTTTGGATGCCCAACACCACCATCCACTACAACACTTCATACCACTTTTAGGGTTCGTTTGGGTAAGTTTAATGACTGCGATAAGCCAGCTTTTAGTGATTCTCAAGTACTTATCAATAAAACTCATGAGTTCTAAGTTCCTTTTTCCGCATCGTTTGTGTGGAATCGATGACCATTAATCAAATAGGATGAATGGCTCATAGCTTGTTTTCTTGGACCAAATGCCAACCATTCCAACGTAGTGGATACAGACTTATGTGTCATCTCTTTTGCAGTCTAAAAGAATATGACAATATGTGAGAACAAGCGCACATAATGATGAAAAAAAGTAAAAACAAAGATATCGTGAACCTTTTCCTCACCACATGTTTCATCCATTCATTGAATTTGTCCACATGTCTTGCTCCACAAGACCCACAAAATAACACAAGAATCCAAGGCCCATGATGAAAAAGTTAATAGAATCCAAGGGCTAGAATTAACCAATAAGACCGAATTTTGGTATCGAGGGCTAACAAGAAGTGGACGCCAAATATTAATGCGTCAGTGGGCCCAAAAGAGTATGCCATGCAGCAGTTAAAGGGGCTGGTGGATCAAACTTTTGTCCTACACATATGCACGTGGAGCAAACTTTTTTCGTCTCTTATTCCGCAAGAAAGCAAATAAATTTTATATAAGATTATTTCTCTTCACAGAGAAAAGTCCAACCTGATGTCTGGAGTAAAACTTCTATCACACGAAATTGTAAATCACACAATCACAAGCCAATGAGTTCTCGGCACGTACACAAGTACTTTTGCTTTTCGGTGTACGTGCCGAGAACTCATTGGCTGTGTTTGTGTGATTTGCAATCCCATTGTGAGAGAAGTTTTGCTCTGATGTCTGTAGTCCAAAAGAGTCCAAAAAATTTGTGATAGCTCTTACTAGCTTTCGTGCTCAACAAGTACAGATTCCAAAGACGCTGACTGGTTCAAAGTCTCGGGCGATCCTGTTCCGGATCGGGCGATCTGGATCGGGATCGGAGCCCACCGATCCGATCCATACCATGCTCTGTCTCGCCCGAGTTCTCTGTTTTCTTAAGGATTTTCACACCGTCTCGGGGCGAGATGGCCGATCCTGTTCCGTATCGGACCGATCTGGATCGGGATCGGAGCCTACCGATCCAGCCTCCGATCCCGAGACTTTCATCCTCCGCCTCTCACGCACTTTCCTTCTCGTTTCTCTGCAAGAAAATATCTTCGACGAATTGTCTCAACATGCACTCCCTCCGAACCCTATATATACTCTCTCCTTCATCTTCAAACCCTAGAAAGTAGAGAGCGGGAAGCAATCGAAGATCAAGAATAAGGAGAGATGGAAAATGGAGCGAAAACATGGGGTTTCAGCGGGAACCAAGAGATTAACGCTGCTTCGAACATGTCAATTAGAGGAGTTCTCACCATGCTCATGGACTCTCTCAATGCGGGTGATGAGAGGCCGACGATCCCTCTCGGCCATGGCGATCCCTCTGCGTTTCCGTGCTTCCGGACGACTCAAATAGCCGAAAACGCCATTGTTGATGCTGTTCGATCAGCTAAGTTCAATTCTTATTCTCCCACTGTTGGTCTGCTTCCCACGAGAAGGTAAACACTCTCACCGAGCTTAAATTATGTTTCTCTGGGTTTTGATTTGGTGGCTTATTAAACAGCGAGTAAAACTTCTATCACACGAAATTGTAAATCACACAAAACACAGCCAATGAGTTCTCGGCACGTACACAAGTGCTTTGCAACGTACCATGTGCTTTTGCTTTTTAGGTGTATGTGCCGAGAACTCATTGGCTGTGTTTTGTGTGATTTACAATCCCATTGTGACAGAAGTTTTACTCTTAAACAGCGATTATTGTACTTCCGACTTCCCAGTCCTGCTACCACACAGATAACCGTACAAAAATATGTACTCACCAGTAGTATATAATATATATATATATATGCAAACGTTCCTAAAGTGCGGCTCGCTTTGAGTGAAAAACAAGAGCAATTCTTAAGTACGTTGACGACGGACCACAGTCTGAGCCACATGGCACTTTTTAAAGATCACTGACCGTACGGATGTGTGGTCCATTCCCATGGCTTTACACATAAAAATCAGCCTGATTAGTTATTTATAACCGTTGATTTGAGTTTTTTCTTGGGTTAATTTTCAACTGCGGGATTTGAGCATTATTTGGGAGTACTCGGGTAAAAAAAGTTTAGAAATAACTAATCATATTGAGTTGTGGTAAGTAGATCTACCTAGGGATGGAACAAACATCCACACGGTCAGTTGTCTCTGAGAAAGTTCCACGTGGCTCATACTGTGGTCCATCGTTGATTGACGACGGACTTGGTAATCTAAAGAATTGCTCTTTTTTTTTTTTAGTTTCCTTCACCACGTGACACTTTAAGAAAGGGTTGTGATGTAACAAGGTATACCTGAGATCTTTTCATTTGCGGAAGCGGCATTTTTGGCAGTCACCGCTGCCATCTGGGCCCACTGACCGCATGGATGTTTAGCCCACACCTTAGTAGGCATTCACACCAAAAGATCAGCTTGTTTGATGATTTGTAGCCGTTGGTTTTAGTACTAAAACAAATGGTTACATTTAACGGCTATAAAAATGCCTTAAAAAGTGCTAAAATCTAATGGTTATAGATTACCAGTCAGGGTGATTTTTGGTGTGTATATCTACCAAGGGGTGGGATAAACATCCATTCGGTCAGTGGGCCCAGATGACAGCTATGAGTAACAAAAATCGTGCTTCCGCATTTCAAACAGTTTCAGGCATACCTTGTTACATCTTTTTCCTTAAGAAATGCTTGCATACTAGATTTCCTCGATGCAAACGTTCTTAAAGTGTGACAGTTGAAGGAAACTCAGAAAAAAACAAGAGCAACTCTTAGATGACCGACGTCCCGTCGTCAATCTTAATGAGTCCCATAGATATTTATCCCAAGGTTTAAAGGGGCCGTTATGATGGTATAACGGACTGGGGGTGTTACTGCTTTTTCCGTTATAATGGCCGTTACAACGAATTGTAACACTCGGGCAAAAACAGAAAATAATGAGAAAATAAAGAAAAAAAAGGGCGTTGAAATTCAAATTTGACATTTAAATTTCAAAATTTCAAAAACAGAAAATAAGGGAAATAACGGCCTTTTCCAGAAAATAGCTGACGGTCGTTGTTCTTGTTATAACGAAAAGAAGAAAAAAAAGACGGGGGAGGTCCAAATCCGTTATAAAGGCCGGTATTTAAACCATGGTGGATAAACATACAAAAAAAGCTGCCTGGTTGATTGATTATCTTTAGCCATTAGTCTTAGCACTCTTTTAGGAGTGATATTAGACGTTGGATTCAACTATTTTTTTTTTTTGGGTACTAACACTAATATACATAAATTATCAGTCAAACTGATTTTGGTGTGTATATCCAATAAGGGATGGACTAAACCTCCATTCGGTAAGTATGGGCACAAAAACAATGTACTAAGTAGGGCCACGAGAGTCCTCTGCGTCTAAAACTTTTCCCTTTTAAATTGAAACAAATAAATTCCAAAGGCAAAATTTCAATATATGTTGCACGAAAAAATAACAGGATCATGTGGTGAGTGGTTTTTGGCACTTCTTCAGTTCTTAATTTGTTCGTTCATTAGTTCAACTCGCAACTTCGATTCAAACTTCTTAACAGACTTAGATGTGACTCCATCATTTTTTTTTTTTTTTGTTAATTTTGATCTTTAGTTTGATAAGCCAGTACTGTTTAGTGATGATAATCTTTTCCCGTATAATGAACAGGGCTATTGCAGAATATCTCTCTCGTGATCTTCCATACAAGCTTTCGCCGGATGACGTTTTTGTTACAGTTGGTTGTGCACAAGCGATTGAAGTGGCACTATCGGTACTTGCTCACCCTGGTGCTAATATCTTGCTTCCCAGGCCAGGTTATCCATATTATGAAGCGCGTGCGTCTTTTAGCCATCTTGAATGTCGGCATTTTGATCTTCTCCCTGATAAGGGTTGGGAGGTCGATCTTGATTCTCTTGAAGCTGTTGCAGATGAGAATACTGTTGCAATGGTTATCATGAACCCCGGTAATCCTTGTGGGAATGTCTACACTTCTCAACATTTGAAGAAGGTGAGCGCGTCTTATCTCGCTCACAGTCGCTGCATGCATAATCTTTGCACATTTGTTATGTTTCTGATGTTAATCGTCGGTTTTCTTTGTATGGAATTAAGGTTGCTGAGACTGCAAAGAAGCTTAGAATTCTTGTAATTTCAGATGAAGTTTATGGTCATCTCACTTTTGGGAGTAACCCATTTGTGCCAATGGGAGTTTTTGGATCAATCGTTCCTGTACTTACTCTGGGTTCTATATCAAAGAGATGGATAGTGCCTGGTTGGCGACTTGGTTGGCTTGTTATCAATGACCTCAATAGTGTTCTTAAACAGACAAAGGTAATTGAATTTTCTTGATCATCCCTCTGTTTTGGTGCCATTTTCTTTATAAGATAATTGAATTTACTTATCTGGCTAACATGGATTAATGCTAACTTTTCTTCTTTTTAGGTTATTGACTGTATTAAGGGCTGTCTCAATATCTCCGCTGACCCTGTAACCTTCATTCAGGTCTAACCTTATTCTCAGATATATTTGAAAGCAATATATCTACTTAAATGCTAGCCTTATTCTTTCTTAAAATAAAAGTTATCTTTTTTGTTTTTTTTTTCCTGGTAGGATCTAAATATCTTAGTCTGTGTTTGATTGTACAGAAAATTTTCCCAAGAAAATACATCTGGGAAATGCCTTAAATGGCTGATTGATTGCAACTAAGAACATATATATATTTCAATCATGTGAGAAAATAAAAGCGTATTTTCATGTGGAAATGAATTCTCACCTATCTGGATGGGAGATGAATTCCGGGCTTAATTAGTAGGGAAAAATATCCAGATTTAAAATGGCAATCTAACAATTGACAGTTGTGTTTTCCCAAGGAAAATGCAATTTTTCCACTTGGCTATCAAACACGCCTTTATTGAAATCTAATTCTATACACCGAGCATTTCACTCCAAACTTCTACTTATTTATCTTCCTTGATTTGATATTCTTTTTCTTTTTAACAATGTTAATGATGTTTCAGGGTGCAGTTCCTCAAATCCTTGAGAAAACAAAAGAGGAATTCTTTAACAAGATTACTAGTATGCTCAGTCAATCTGCAGACATTTGTTATGATGAAATAAAGGAGATTGGTTGCATTACTTGTCCACATAAGCCAGAGGGTTCCATGTTTGTAATGGTGAGGATCGAAATAGGAAAATTTTGAGGTATGCGTGCTTGTCTTATGTGGGTTTGTGGAAATTTTCTTGCTTATATTTTGCAATTCAGGTGAAGCTCAATGTGTCACTTCTGAAAGACATTAATGATGATATGGACTTCTGCTTCAAATTGGCCAAAGAGGAATCTGTGATTGTTCTGCCAGGTGAGTAACTTTTCAGGATTAGCTGATCGAACATAATTGTGCATTCCTAAACTTTGTTTGGAAGTCATCTATATATATCCTTTTCTTGTGTAATACTTTTCTCTTTTTTACCAAAGTTGCATGTGAGTGGGTGGTGGATGAACACCATCCTATGCCACTAAACATCCAAATATGCATTGGGTTAGCATCAGTGGAGGGCTGGAGGCATCCATTTTTTAGATGCTTCACATAATCTCGTCTAACCACGCCTTTCAGAACCAGAATTGTGACAAATGAGCCATTACTTACCAAACCATGCATCATCCCATACTAGTAACTAGTAAGGAGGTCACCCTTTGTGCAATTGCCTATCCACTCTGCTCTTATCTTTTGCTCTTATTCCCATTTTCAGAACAAAGTCCAATAGCTATGCAGTCTCCATTCATGTGCTGAATTAATGTGAATTTGCAAGATTTGGTAATTGAGGGTGTACAAGTAATTTACCGGTTTACCACTACGTATGTTTTTTTCTTGCAGGATCTGCAGTAGGACTGAAAAATTGGCTCCGCATCACATTTGCCATTGAGCCGATTTCTCTTAAAGATGGGCTGGGGAGGATCAAATCATTTTGGCGGAGGCATGCCAAACAACAGTAATAGAATTACCAATAATCTGTGTCAATCGACTATATGGCGATCTTCAACTGCTCGTTGGATCTCTTGCTCCTTTGTTATTTGTTGTTAGTTATCTTCAGCTTCCTCGAACGTTTAAGAGGAACTATTGTGCTATGAATGCAATTAAATTATGGTGCTAATATAAGTAGAGCTTTCAAAGAAGGGCCAAGATCTTATCCCCAAAATAGACGGCAGATCTCAGCCACTCACACCCGATTTTGGCAAACGCTTTGTTGGAGAGTGCCGTGGGCACGGGCCACCCACTATCTATATAACAAGTGACAGTGGTTGTCTTATACTCCATCTTATCTTATTTGGTTTCAATAATGAGTGGCCTAGATCCACTATACTTCATATCAATGGCTGAGATTAACTCCCACCTGATTTTGAGAAACACTTTGCCAGAGAGTGCCAGGGGCACGGGCCACCCACACATATAACAAAACAACTCAGTTGTATTCTCTTATCTTATTTTGCTTCATAAGATATATAAAGAGTGGTTGAGATTAAATCTCTCCATCTAATGTGGACGGTTAGATTTCAGCCACTTAATCCCCTCATTTATTCATTCACTCCCACTCATTTGACCTCAATATATTTATTAAAAATGTGATTCAAAATTTGAATTTTAACACCGTTATTTTTTGTTATTTATGTTATTTTTCTATTTTTTTCATTTTTTCCTCTATACGTTACAATCCGTTATAATGGAAAAAACAGTAACGCCCGAGTCCGTTATACTGTTTGAGTGCCGAAGGCACCCAATTTTTTCAAACGCTTTTGTTGGAGAGTGCCGTGGGCACGTGCCATTTACTAGTATATAACAAAACAGGGAAGTTGTCTCCCCCTCTTATACCCCCTCTTATATGTTTCAACAAAGAAGAGCCAAGATCTTATCTCCAAAATAGACAGTGGATCTCAGCCATCCACACCCGATTTTAGCAAACGCTTTGTTGGAGAGTGCTGTGTGCATGGGCCACCCACTATCTATATAACAAGGGACAGTGGTTGTCTTATACTCCCTCTTATCTTATATGGCTTCAATAATGAGTGGCTGAGATCCACTATGCTTCATATCGATGGCTGAGATTAACTCCCACCTGATTTTGATAAACACTTTGTCGGAAAGTGCCGCGGGCACGGGCCACCCACGCATATATCAAGACAACTCAGTTGTATTACCTTATCTTATCCATCCATCTAATGTGGACGGTTAGATAAAGAGTGGTTGGAATCAAATCCATCGATCTAATGTGGATGGTTAGATTTCAGCCACTCAATCCGCCTCATTTGACCTCAATTTATTCAAAATTTAAATTTCTACACCGTTATTTTTTGTTATTTTTCTATTTCTCCCTTTGTGCGTTACAATCCGTTATAACAGTCGTTATAATGGAAAAAATGGTAACGCCCCAATCCATTATACCGTTTGAGTGCCGAAGGCACCCAATTTTTGCAAACGCTTTTGTTGGAGAGTGCCGTGGGCATGGGTTGTCTCCCTACTTATACCTCCTCTTATAAGCATCAACAAAGAAGGGCCGAGATCTAATTCTCCCCCAAATGGACGGTGGATCTCTGTCACTCACTTGATTTTGGCAAATTCTTTGTCGAGGAGTGCCGATGGCACGGGGCACCCACTAGTATATCTATATAACAAAACAGGGAGTTGTCTCCCCACTTATACCCCCTCTTATATCTTTCAACAAAGAAGGGCCAAGATCTTATCCCCAAAATAGACGGCGGATCTCAGCCACTCACACCCGATTTTGGCAAACGCTTTGTTGGAGAGTGCCGTGGGCACAGGCCACCCACTATCTATATAACAAGTAACAGTGGTTGTCTTATACCCCCCTCTTATCTTATATGGTTTCAATAATGAGTGGCCGAGATCCACTATGTTTCATATCAATGGCTACACTGTGCCGGAGAGTGCCATCCACACATATAACAAAACAACTCAATTGTATTCTCTTATCTTATCATGCTTCATAAGATAAAGAGTGGTTGAGATTAAACCCATCCGTCTAATGTGGACGGCTAGATTTTAGCCACTCCCACTCATTTGACCTCAATATATTTATTAAAAATGTGAAATTCAAAATTTAAATTTTAACATCGTTATTTTTTGTTATTTATGTTATTTTCTCATTTTTTTCCCATTTTCCCCTCTATACGTTACAATCCGTTATAATGGAAAAAACTGTAACGCCCTAGTCCGTTATACCATTTGAGTGCCATAGGCACCCAAATGCTTTTGTCGGAGAGTGCTGTGGGCATGGGCCATTTACTAGTATATAACAAAACAGGGAAGTTGTCTCCCCCTCTTATAGGCTTCATATATCCCAAGGCCCATATCAACCCTTACATAACATAAAATTTAGATGGTTGGATTAATTTAATAGGGAAATTGTCTCCCCACTTATACCCCTCTTATCGGCTTCACAAAGGATGGCCGAGATCTTATCCCCCAAATGGACTATGGATCTCAACCACTCACACCTGATTTTGGAAAATGCTTTGTAGGGGAGGGCCGAGGGCACGGGCCACCCACTATACATCTATATAACAAAACAGAGAAGTCACTTATCCCCCTCTTATCGGCTTCACAAAGGATGGCCGAGATCTCATCACCCCAAATGGATGGTGGATCTAAGCCACTCACATCTAAATTTGGCAAACACTTTGTCGAAGAGTGCATATAACAAAACAGGAAAGTTGTCTTATCTCTTGTCTTATCTGGCTTCATAAGATAAAAAGTGGTTGAGATCAAATCCATCCATCTAATGTGGACGGTTAGATTTCAGCTACTCAATCCCCCTTATTTATTCGTGTCAGGCTATGATTTTCGTGGAAATTTGATATTTCACTATACATGCAAGGATTTGGTGTACGTCCACCAAATGTGTCAACAGTAAAAGGGGTCAATAGGCCAAAAAACATGGCAGATGGAGGCATTGAGAAGATATTGTAGCATGGATTCGGACCTCCCCCATTATGTTATGTACCGTTTTAATGCTTAACGACTGTATTTTTTCAATATAACATATTTTGACCGTTTTTTTTGAATTTTTTTTTGTTAAATAACATCTGTTATTTTTATTACAAATTTTTTTTGTTAAATAACATCCATTATTTCTGTTACAAATTTTATTGAAAATTTGAATTTCAAATTTTGAATTTTAGCGTCATTATTTCCGTTATTTTTCATTTTTGCCCATGTGCGTTACAATCCGTTATAACAGGAAAAATAGTAATGCCCCCAATCCGTTATACCGTTTGAGTGCTGGAGCCACCCAATTTTTGCAAACGCTTTTTTTGCTAAGTGCCTTGGGCACGGGCCATTCACTAGTCAATATAACAAAACACAGTGGTTGTCTCCCCACTTATACCTCGACTTTAACAAAGTAGGGCCGAGATCTTATCCCCCAAATGGACGGTGAATCTTGGCCACTCACACCCGATTTTGGCAAATGCTTTGTCAGGTAATGCTGAGGGCACGTGCCAACCACTAGTATATATATATATAAATATAGCTTGTGTTGAAAATTTTGGATCACTAATAAAAGTTGATGCAAATTCAAATGAATAAGAATTTTTTGCCTCAAACAATGGTTGACCCAAAGGGCTTCAAGCAAATTAGGGTCCATCCATCAATACTTGGTAGGAAGAGCCCACATGTATTGCTTGACAGTTTTTGATTTGCTTGATGCCCTTTAAGTCAAGGATTGAGTGAGAATTTAGTGAAAGGAAAAGGATTGCGTGAAGCTGTCACGCCCCGAATTTGGGTACCCAAATCGAACCCGAAAAATGCCTATGGATTAGCCCGTTTACTCAAGATCCAGGGTATAATTAAAATAAAATACTCTATAAAATAAAGAAAACAACAAGAATCACCATCGTGATTGATAAATAACAGTTGAATTCCAATAGTCAAAATAATGCGGAAGCGTAAGTAAGTTATTACAGTAAAATAACCAAAGTCAAAATTAAAGTTAAACTTTTTAATTTTTATCAAAATTATTAATTAGGGTCTCTATAATTACCTAGAATGTATATCAAACATTTTTTGTGAAAACACTTGAGCCAAAAAGCTCGCTTAAGAAAATTTTAAAATTTAATTTTCGCGGTTAAAAAAAAAATGGTCAACTTTTGGTCAAAATTCAAAGTATGTTAAAAAATTATTTTATTCAAGAGTTTTATTCTAAAATTCATAAGAAATAACTTTAACAAATGCACTTTGGCCACAAATGACGTTTTATAGTTATTTTAGTGATTTTACAATTATTTGTAATTTTATAAAAGTGACCGGTAAAACTCAATCGGTTGATTTTATTTTTAACTTAGTCGGATGATTCAGGAGTTAATTTGAAATGAAAAACAACACTTTTTCACCATAATTTCATGAAGTCCAAGATGAAAAAAATGCTCAAACGCCAAGGCTAGATATCACTTATCAAATTGAGTTTTAGAGTGCAGGTCCTACAAGGGATATGCTAACATCCATTGGTTATTGTGCTGAAAGCAGAGTGTGTCACATGGCATTTTAGAAGAGATGTATCAAACTTTTGAAACGGTAATATGAATATTAAGACCAAGATTTTGTTTGGTGTAAAAATTGTATTTCATTAATATTAGTTTTCACTATTCAATTTCACCTAAATTTTGTAATTATGTAGAATAAGAAAATGTGACATTACTAGTTGAAGTTTGAGTTTAAAGATAAATAGTTTAGTTTAACTTAATCAATTGATTGCATCCAAAAACATTTTTTTTCTGTCGTGTCAGTGAGTTATGAATATTTCAATTATTTATTTATTATTATTATTATTATTATTATTATTTTAAACATATGCTTTACTTCTTTACCAATCTCAGCACAGGTCAATAACCTAGTATATGATCTAAGAACGAATCGTGCTTCCTGTGTTTGCCACCTCTGATGTCATCTGCCACATGATTGATTTGTGTTATTTGATGTCATCCAATGTTTTGATCAAAATGCGTGAGTTGACAACAAATCGAGCCACGCCACGACTCCACGCTTGCGTTTGGGTTCCCAATCATTCCCATCCATATATATTTGTATGTGAGAGCGAATTGTGGTCCCACTCCCACATTCGTTTGTGAAGCCAATATAGTGCCAGCGGTTCTTTATCTTTGCGTAGGCGTTTTCGCCACAGGTATTGGTTGCCGGTTGGGTTGTGGCCTATGCCTATCAAGGAAAGAACAAAAGAAAGGACTGTCAAAGAAGAGAAAGATGAGAGAAGAACCTCGAAGAAGAACTCGTCCATGACGTATAGGATCCGGTCTGAAAACTATAAAGTAAAAACTAGAAAAAAGACAAAACCCGTTCTCTCTCTCTCCGAAACTCTACAACTTCCAGTTTTGTTTGTATGCAAGAGAGTACTCTCTGAGCTTCGACGAGTGGTCTTAAGTCTTAACATGCACTCCCTCCAACCCTTAAATAATAATCTATCCCTTCTCTCTCCTCTTCGCTCAATAAGTAAGAAAGAGAGATGGAGAACGGTGGAGCGGAGAAATGGCGTTTCAGACCCAACCACCAGATCAACACAGCTTCCGACATCACCATCAGAGGGATTCTCAGCATGCTTATGGACTCTCGAGATGCGGGAGATGAGAGGCCCACGATCCCTCTCGGCCACGGTGATCCCTCTGCGTTTCCCTGCTTCCGGACCGCTCAAATAGCTGAAGACGCCATAGTTGATGCAGCTCGCTCTGCTAAGTTCAACTGCTATTCTCCTTCTATTGGAATTCTGCCCGCCAGAAGGTACTCATTTTAGGGCTTTTTCTTTTTTTAATTATTAAGTTTTACGGTCTGTTTGTTTTTGCCATTTTGCGCTACAAAAAAACAGGTGTTATTATTATTATTTTTCTATTTCTGCAGCTACAGTTGTAGACCTGTAGTTGAAAAGTAATCTTAAAGTAATACTCTGTCTTTTGTCTCTTGTCTTTTCTTTCTCTTTCTCTCTCTCTCTCTTGAAATCTTAGTTTAATTGTACTTTTTTTGTATTTTATTTTTGGAATATTTTGGTTTCATTTTTTTTAGGGATTTGCATGTAAAATTCATTAAACCCAAACCATTTCTTTTCTTTTTCGAAATTTAAAGTTTTTCAGTCTAATTTTAATTTTGTAAATTTTAAGTCTTGATGTTTGTAATCGCCTTTTCAACAGAGCTATAGCAGAACATCTCTCTCGTGATCTTCCATACAATCTATCATCCGATGATGTTTTTCTCACAATTGGTTGCACACAAGCGATTGAAGTGGTACTATCAGTACTTTCTTCCCCTGGTGCTAATATCTTGCTTCCAAGGCCAGGCTTCCCATATTATGAATACCGTGCTGCTTTTAGCAATCTCGAATTTCGGCATTTTAATCTTCTCCCAGACAAGGGTTGGGAGGTCGATCTTGATGCTGTTGAAGCTCTTGCGGATGAGAATACTGTTGCAATGGTTATAATAAACCCCGGAAATCCTTGTGGGAATGTCTTCACGTATCAACATTTGAAGAAGGTGAGTGATTACAATACTATAATTTTGTTCTGTTCTTTGAAAGAAATTGGATTGGATTTTACGTTAATGACAGTCTTTGTATTGCATTTAGGTTGCTGAGCTTGCCAAGAAGCTTGGAATTCTTATAATTTCGGATGAAGTTTATGATCATCTCACTTTTGGGAGTAACCCATTTGTGCCAATGGGAGTGTTTGGATCAATAGTTCCTGTCATTACTCTGGGTTCTATATCAAAGAGATGGATAGTGCCTGGTTGGCGACTTGGTTGGCTTGTTACCACTGACCCCAATGGTGTCCTCAAAGAAACAAATGTTCTTATTCTATATATCTCTTTTTTCCTTCCATCTTCTAATATTTTTTATACATTATTTGATCCACTGCTAACTGATCTTACTTCTCTCATTCTCAGATGATTGATTGCATTAAGGGCTGTCTCAATATCTCCAGTGACCCTGCAACCTTCATTCAGGTTTGTATCTTTGGATGCTGGTTTATGTGTTTGCACCCCAGTTACATGGTGTAAGGCTTTTCTTGATCCTATGTTTTTAACAATACTGTTGATGTTTCAGGGGGCAGTTCCTCAAATTCTCAAGAAAACGAAGGAGGATTTCTTCAACAGGATTATTAGTATGCTGAGGCAATCTGCCGACATTTGCTATTATGAAATAAAGAATATTGATTCAATTACATGTCCACACAAACCAGAGGGATCCATGTTTGTAATGGTGGGGAAATAAGAAAATTTGGTGTAATATTCCTTAAAAATGTTTGGGTTGGAAACATTCATGCTTATACTTTGCAATTCAGGCAAAGCTCAATCTATCACTTCTGGAAGACATTAATGATGATATGGACTTCTGCTTCAAGTTAGCCAAAGAGGAATCTGTAATTGTTCTGCCTGGTGAGAGTTAAAACAATACTAGCTTTTCATAATTACTCCATCAAACACATATTTATCTAACTATAACTTCTCAGATACCTCTTTTATGAATGCCCTTCATGATTGTCATTTCCCAATGAAAGAAAACCTTTTTATTTTTTATTTTTTATTTTTTCTGATAAGGCCCAAAAAAGAAAACCTTGATTTTATTTATCACTAAACATCCAAAATGCAATGAGTAATGGTTCAGTTGTTAGCTCTTGCTTCTTTATTGTATCCTTTTAGTAACCTTTTTCATCTGAAAATTCTCTGTGACCAGAAACTTTTCATAGTCTGTAACCAGTGCTTGTGGGAGAAATTCCTTCTTTTATATGCTTCACAGATTGATGCCTACTTAGTTTATTAAAATCTCACAGTTTTTCTTTCACCACATCTTACATCATGGTCTTTTTACCTCAGTCTTGGGGGTTGACTCGTCCGGGGCCAAGACCGAGTTAACTTAGGCTAGTCAACTCAGTCTTGGGACTGAGTCGCCCGAAACAGTGTGAAAATAAAGAAGAGGGGGACTATCTCGGGCAAGTCAGTCCCCCCGGATCATGTCTCTGTCAACTCTGAAAACCTGCCTTGCAGAACCAGAAATTTCCCAAACCAGTTATAACTTCCCAACACAACATTTAGTATACGAATAGGTTATAAAGTCTATTGAATCCTCTGAGTTGATCCTCCATATATTTTAGCAACATGAGTTAGTTGATACTACATCAGAGATTAGATAAATAATTGATCTCCAGACAAATGCCTTTCATGGATTTAAGAACTTGATATTTTTTTTCCATTTGCTGGTACTGAAGAGCTAGCTGAAGTGATGATTTTCATTACCTACCGAATGTATAAAACGCAGTTTTTCCAATACAAAACCAGAGGTTCTAGCCTTAAATTATTGATGGTATATTGTCTCACTTAACATATGAGTTTACTCTTCATACTAGTGACATTGATTATTCTTTACAGTCATATGTCAATAGTCTTCTGACATAAATGAAATAAAATCTCATATCACTGTAGGCCATTTATACCATTATCATAGCCCTAGTACTACATAAGATTGCAATCCTAACCGTTGATTCGGATGCCATGACATCATTAAGGTGTTTGACTTCATTGTCAAACAAGCTGAAGGCTTGGATTGATGTTGTCTGGTAATTATGGTAGTGCTGGGTATGGCATCATTGTCCATGCATGTATGTACTATGTACACACGACTGTTTATTCCATCTGTTTTTCAATAAATATTTCGGGCCAAGTAGTTGAAAAACAGATTACGCCTCAATATTACTGAGAGGTCAACAGGTAATTACGTTCTCAATATTACGCCTTGAGGAGGACTCAAACTTTCACACGATAGCATGAGATTTTGAGTATCGCTTGTCTACCATTTCATCATCAATTGCCAATTAACAACTATGAATGTTGCTTCTTGCAGGAACTGCGGTGGGACTGAAAAATTGGCTCCGCATCACTTTTGCAATTGACCCATCTTCTCTTAAAGATGGGCTGGAGCGTATAAAATCTTTCCTCCAGAGGCACGCCAAGCAACTATAAGAGAAGTATCAATCATTTGTGCCTATTGATCAGGATAGTGATTTTCAACTGCGCGGTGGATCTTTTGCTTTCTTGTTATTGCTGTTGTTAGTTATACGCCTTGGGCTTCCTTGAACATGATGAGGAACAATTGTGATATAATTTATTTGTTTATTTATTTTTTGTAGAAAGGAACAATTGTGATATGAATTTAATGAAATTATGATATTAATTTAAAACATAGTTGTGAGAAGGAAATGGCAATGGAAACATACGTGGAAAATTAATTAGCAGGTACCCATGGGGGGGGGGGGGGGGGGGGGGGGGGGGGGGGTGGGGTGGTGTTTCTAAAGTCTCTACAGCCCAACATTTCGCCATTGTATTGGGTCAACTTAAGAGATTTTCTATGTCAAAATTAATCTGTAGCATGAAATAAACCTTACAGTTAAAGGGAATTGATTTTTCCAGAGAACGTTTTACTTCTTCAATTGCTCATTAAAGGACGGTCTTATTGTTTGACGGAAATGCCACTCACTTCACACATGATGTTTGAGAAGACATGTAAAGGGAACTCAGCGAGGGGTATTTCTGACAAATATGAAATAAGACTTTTGTAGGCTAAGGAAGAAGTATAATGTTCTTTGGAAAAATCAATTCCCTAGTTAAAAGCCGATGCAAAATCTATTAAGACTGCCTTTGGGTAAGCTTATAGCCTCTCTTAAGTGCTTACCCAATAGCACTTATATGTGAAGTGTTTGATTTAAGCTGTTTTTAGGGCTACTTCAAAAGTGCTTTTCCACAATGCTTCTGTATGGCCTAACCATACAAGGAAAGTGTTTTTTTGGTCGTAAAAGCAAAAAAAATTTTTTTTTAAGTATTATAAAAAAATATTTGGATAAACATTCAAAGCAACAATTTTAAGAACGTTTTCCCACGGAAGCAATTAGCAAAAGACGTTCAGAAATAGCTTCTGCTTATGGCAATTTGGGATCTTATTGGGCTTTAGAAAAGTGCTTTTCAAGTTTTACCAAATACATCGATCACATTTCCATACTGTGAATGGCAAGAAAGAATATCAAGACAAGGACAAATCTAGTCTGCAAAATTTGTTGAAAAATGTGTTATTTCAATGTTTTAAAAAAATATATATTTTATAAATTAAAAACACGTTTTTCAATGAGCATTCATTGGTGGATACAATGTTTGCATAGATTTGTCCTGAAGTTACATGCTCTATATGCATGGAAACAGGACTTATCACAATCAGTGGCACAGATTCCTATGGGATTAAATTTGACATGGGTGCTCTCTCCGACAGTGGATACTTGTGAGAAAATTTATTACGTGGCGATCATGTGCCCAATCATATTCCACCAGGTACACCAGGGTGGGGCGCAATATCATTGCCCCTGCACTTAGGTGTACCTAGTGCAATATGATTGGCGCATGATCGCTTCGCTGCTGCTAAATTTCCGCCGCTTCAAAATTTTTCTTGATACCTTTGCTAAATTTTGCTACTTATTTTATGAATGATTTTCATAACATACAAACCTGTTACATTTTCTCCCTTCAAATTCTGACAACTCTATGGGTACCCAACCATAGCAAGTTGGGAAAAAATTTAGATGCTGAGGATGAGTGGTAAATCCAGGCCACTCATCTTGACCTTTTCAAACCCCCACTTAACCTGAATTAACATTTTAAATACTTTTTTTAATACTGATATTCTATTAATTAGTTTCCTTTTCAAAAAAAAAAAAAATTGCTAAATCCATGGTTCTTCTTCCCACTCTTCTTCTCCAAACCCCTCCTTTACCTCTTCCATCGAAGGTGAAGAACACAAACAAAAATCATTGAGGAGCCGTCCTTCTATCTTATGATGCCTCAATACGCTGCTCAGACATCTGTGAGAATCACAAAATCCATCTGCAACTGGTGGAAGGATACGATGAGAGGGAGGATCAAAAGGCAGCTCCCATCAAAGAAAATGATCTCTAACAAAATAAGCATTTTGACTCAGAGATTTTACATTTTCGAAGTATATTATCTTGAATGAAGAGTTTGTTTTTGACTGCAAGCGGGTCTATGAATGTATGTCGGAGAATAACATAGCGATTCCAGATGATATCATTCCAACGAAACTTTGGAAATTTATCTATGATATAGTCCCAGGCAGATCTGCAAGTAAATTTACCATCTGCGCCGCACCCGGTCATGGTTCCTAGACAACAAGATTTGAGAAATTTTGATTTGGAGGCGGCAGACCAATATTTATTAGAGATGATTTCAACTGTGTCATTTTGGATTCATACCAGAAAGCTAACAAGGTCAGCTTCCATGGCATTTGGATGGCGGAGGTGAAGGACAGGTTTGGAGAAGAAGACAAAGAGGCTCGTGGAGGGAAGAAGAAGGAAGTGAGGATTTAATGTTTTTTTTTTCGAAAAGGAAACTAATTAACTCAGGTTAGATGGGGGTTTGAAAAAGTCAAGATGAGTGGTCCAGATTTACCACTCATCCTCTGCATCCAAAACCCTCTGCATCTAAATTTTTTCCCGAACCCGTTACATTTTCTCCCTTCAAATTCTGACAACTCTATGGGTACCCAACTGTAGCAAGTTCATTGCGAAATCTCCCCTCAAATTTAAAATATCTGTACTCATCTCAGCCTGCACTACGAACTCCTTTTCACCAGTTTTTGATGATTTTTTTTAAAGAAGTTGACCCTCTTACCTGAACCATTTTTTCTTCATTTTCCCCCCTTAAGGGGCAGGGCCGTCTCGATACAATTTGAGGCCTAAAGCGAAAACTCTAAAAACACACTAAAAATCAGCTTGATTGATGATTTCTAGCCATTGGATTTACTACTCAAAAAAGCATGCTTAAATGCAATGGCCAGAATCATGTCCTAAAAAGTACTAATTAAAATCTATGGCTAGAGATAATCAATCAGGTTGATTTTTGGTTTGTAAATGCGCCAAGGGGTGGGCTAAAAATCCATGTGGTTAGTGGGACCTGAGCTGGGGGCCTTAGGCAATCTGCCTTAATGGCCTTAAGGTAGAACCGGCCCTGTTAAGGGGAGAACTTCCAAGGAACAACAATAAGGTTACCACATGCATCATCTCTACACAACTGGAATATTGTGGTCCATGGCAACCATCTTAAATGTCTCAATAATCCAAACTGCAAGGTCGATAAAGTTGTGTAACAATCTATAAACATCAACTAGCACAATGGTTAAAAGGAATTAATATGATATGTTAGGGTATGTAACAGACGGACCGATGGACATGTGCATCAATTGTGCTGTATTACATACTAGGGCTGCAACTCGGTCGGGTTGGGTCGGGTTGGAGGTCAACCCTAGCCCAACCCAACGACCTTAAAGGCTGTCAACCTTAACCCAACCCAACCCAAGGTCGGGCCTAGATTTTTCAACCCTATCGGGTTGGGTCGGGTTGGTCAATTTCTTAATTTTTTTATTGGTTGAAAATTCTGTTGAATTTTTTCATATTAAAATAATTTATCGGTTAATACAATAGCTGTTGTGCTAACCATTAAATAATAGCATAACTTCATTTCAAAGCTCGTAAAAGAAAGCATGATATTTTCATAATAATGGAAAAGTTCATTAACTCAAATGCATGATAAAACTCGCTAAAGAAATAACCAGAAACAATCGTTAGAGAAAAACACGATATTTTCACTATCAACCAATCACATAAAATGCCAAAAGATAGTTTCAATGACAGTTTGTAATATCACAAGGGTTGTAGTTACTAAGGACTAACATCCATGGGTTGCTGCATTTGCCAAAAATGTCGTGTGAATATTTGTCGGTAAAACTAATGGGTCAGGATCGGAGGACAACAATTTCATACAACATTTTTTACAACAAAAATTGGCGTCGGCCAATTTATAAATTATAAGTATTGGAATGAGATGATTTTTGGCAAGGATGGTCTCTATAGTGAGGAGATCATCCTCACAAAAATTCAAATCAATCTGATATTTGTAGACTGGTTTACAAGTTGAAGAATTATGGACCGTTTATTTTTATCGTTAACTTGAAAACCACATTTGATGAGATTAGAAATTTCAGAATAAGCTGATTTTTTGTAGGGGTGATCTATATGATGAGGAGATCATCCTCACCAAAAATCAGCTATTGATTCATCTTCCATGTAGGTACGTCAAAATTGTTGTCAAAAATGTTGTATGAAATTGTTGTCCCCCGATCCTGACCCAAAACTAATATATATAAGTCGGGCTCGGGTTGGGCTAAGCCTCAACCCTAACCCAACCCAATTTGACCGGGTTACCAAAAATCCGGCCCAAGCCCAACCCAAGTTCTAAAAAGGCTAACCCAACCCAACCCAACCCTAATGTCGGGTTCAACCCATCGGGCTCGGGTTGATCCCACCCAAGTTGCAGCCCTATAACATACTACAGTGCAGCAATACTAGGAAAAATATTCATTCACCTTCAAGTTTAGAGACAAGATCACGTATGTGAGACTTGGCTTCTGTCAAACGGATCTTTAACAATTAGAACTTTTAGCAGACACAAGAATCACTATTGCTTTTTTGACGTGACAGGTCTCTCAACAGTAGAAACCCCATCTACGAATTTGGTCTGGAAAATAACATTGGCATTATTGAACATCCCTTCGTTCAGAGAAACCACGATGAACTGCAACACCAAAAGACGAGAAGAATATATGTGAGGCAAAAGCACCCTATAAATTATGGCAAAAATTACTAATGACATAAAGCCTTGTTTAACAATGTCATGATATTTTGAAATGTTGCCACTAGAGACAGAGCTATATAAAAAATAACCAATGCTTTTATATCAGTATTTTCTTATTTGAAGTAGAATATATATGTTGCATATATTTTTTTTTTGATAAAGTGTAAAATGTATAGAAGAGAGAAGCAAAGATACAAAGGGGCCTAAAAGGTTGAGATGACCTTCTAGAGGCAAAAACTACGTACAAAACAGGAAAACAAAAGAAAAGGAAACTAGACTGTATCTCTCAGACAAATCAAATCCCAACGGACGACGAAATCCTTGAAGAGCAAGCCACGGCACTCGAGAAACGATTTGGACCAGTAGAATAGAAGACCTTTGATGTTTAGAATAATATTCTCCTCTGACATCTCCCTTCCATCAAAGACTCTAAGATTGCATTCCTTCCTCAAGCCCCAACATATCACAAAAGGTAGCAATCGCCATATGATGCGACCTCAATTAGCAAAGAAATATTTTCATATGGTTTTATCCGTTTATGAACTAATTGTGTATAACGTATCTTTTAGGCCTCTTTGGATATGTTTTTCCTGAACATGTTATTCCAAGAAAACATAATGGAAAAATGGGTCAATCTAAAGATTGTTGTTTTTATTTCATTGGTTGTAAAAATGTGAAAAATAGACTTGGCCCTGTTTTTCTTTTGACACATTTTGAGTGCTTTAATGCCTTTTAACAACACATTCTCTCCAAAACACACCAGCAAACAGCATTTTTGTGATGCGTTTTGTGCAAAATGCTTTAATGATGCGCATCCAGACAGGACACTAATTATATTAAGCTTTAGCATTTAGGGAGAGCCTTGGAAGTTCTAATATGTTCTCTATAAGAATCCCAATCAAAGTTCAGTGAGAATTGATCAGAAAGAAATCATTCCGCTTTCACATCAACCAATGAAACAAAGAATTGTCAAACCTGGGAATGTGGGAAGTGAGCTTTGATCATCCTGCCAATGATTTGCGTGTGGCTCTGATCTAGATGTGCATCAACCTGTCAACCATCACCAGAAACAGATCAATATCGGATCTACACAATGGCTGTATTTTGCACCCACCACATGAAGTACGACAGATAAACTGAATATAATTGGGAAAAAAGCTGTTCCAGAAATGGCGTCCAACATAGATGAATCCCAAGATTATGCGCCCATAAAAAATCTTTCAAGCAAAAGGTAAAACCAAGAAAATGAAATTTTTGCACTTTTCGGAGAGCTCTTCTTAAATTCCCTAGATTTTTGCCAAGTCCATTTTGCATCGTCTCCGTCATAAACTATACAAATATGGAAATACCACAGCATGCAGTTTAATGTCTAATTTTTTGCTTCTACAATATGTTAAACTTTGTTTACATCTCACTCAAAATTAAAAAATGATTTTATGATTGTTTAGTTGAAGGGGTCTAGAAATCAGTCTAATCACGTTTCAAATAGTTGGGGAGATCCATGGGGTTAAAAGAGAAACAGAAAAAAGAATGATTTTAGTGAATTCTTCAGATTCAGGGGAGGATTGTTAATGGTCTGTTCAATGAACTCAATATCCACCAAAAATAAAAAAACCAGAAATACATTTTTGGAATGTAATAAGGTGGACTTCTACTTGGCAGAGGCCACTGTGGTTTGGAGATCGGAGAGGATGATTGCCTTTATCAAAGTTGGTACATTTTTTTGCAATTCCAATTGATGGAAAGGTTGAAACGGTGAAGCAAGGATGATAGACTCGAGTCTGCTTGGTTTCCTCTAAGATGGAGATACTTGTCCTGTTTTCCGCTACATCTGTGATGCTGTTGGCCTCACTTTAAGAGCAAATAAGGATTTTTCATAGTGGCAAGTTGTGTGGTTATGCATGAGAAACTGAAAGCCTAATACATAGTTATACTCCATTCATCCAGTTTAAAACATGTATATGATGATTGGACTCCTAGATTGACATAAATCCTTGTGGCTGGCAATGCTATGCTAGTTCGAGATTTTAGGCATGAAACATTATGATGAGGCAAATGATTTTGCAAATGTTTCGATATTAAATGGTATGTGTATGTATACGTTGCTTTAAAAGCAACCAAATAATCTCTTCCAAAAGGCAGTCTTTGTTCCCTTTGAATAACTAAAGTTCAGGAAGAAATCGGCCAATACCTCATCAAGTATATAAAGTGGTGCTGGTTTGAATAGAAGCAATGCCAAAATGAGAGAAAGTGCAAGAAGAGATCTTTGCCCTCCACTAAGTTCTGACAAGGACTGCTTCCACACGCTTCCAAATGCAACACGAACTTCAAGACCATCTAAGAAACTACCTCCTTCAGGAGGCTCCAACTTTGCCATTGTCCCCGGTAATAAGGTAGAAAAGATAGATCCAAAGTCACTGTAAAAAGGTTCAAATTTGAATAGAAAAACTTAGCAGAATGGAAGACACTAAATTAAAAGAAATGATCAAATATACATTAAGATGCACAGAAGCTTCAAACTCAGAACTACATACTCACTTGTTAACTTTAACCCATGTAACTTTTAGTGTTTCCTTTCTCTTCTCATCTAGCTCTTCAATCACGATCTTGATTTTTAACTTGTCATTCTATTCAGATTAATTTATCATAAAAAAGAGTAACCTTAGGTATGAATGATATCAACAAAATGGTGAATTTTTTCAACAGATCGAAAAAGACAGCGACAAACCTCAACGAAAGTTTTTCTTGGATAGTAAGTCGTCGTACTCATCTTCTGCTTTCTCAAACATTGCCATAACCTTCTTGTTGATCCTCTTCTCAAGGCTTCATCCAAAAAACAAATGATTAGGAAGGAATCTGCATTACCTCTTAGCTTTCGTAAAAGAATATGCATACACATCAATTAAGGAGACAAGTTCAGTAATTGAGAGCATTGTAAGACCAAACATGCGAATTTTAGAAAAAAACATCGAAAAGGAAGCAAACTAATCAAAGCACATACCCTGATTGCTCAGATTGCAGATTTTCCAGTTCCTCCCTTGCTTTATGAGGGTCGCGAGAAGAGAAATCATAATCAGTGCCACTTTTTCCAAACAGCTGTTTCTCAGATGCAATCCAGCTATGCTTATCAAGTAGCTTATCTACCTTCAAAGAACAATCTTTCTGTTCCATCTCCATCCGTTTCACCTATAGAACAGAATTGAGAACATTGATTTTCTGTAAATAATATTAAAGAATGCATAATTTTATAAAACTAAGTTGAAAACAATGTACACAAGATAACTACAAGAGAACCTCATTTTCCTTTCTCTTTCTCTCTAGATTAGAATCACTAAGTTTATGTTGAAGCTTTTGCTGCTCCTTGGCAATGCAATTTATCTGGGAGTCACATTCTTTCATCTTCGAACGAATCAAACTAAGCTCAGATTGAGCTTGGTCATGATCTTTCTTCACAGAATTAACCTGCATGAGACAGTGGCATATGTGCTAAATCTTTGAACTGTGACAAACTTGCTAAAAATATCATTGCGTACCTTGATTTTATGTTTATCTAATTCTGAACTGAGACTGTTAATGTGTATCTCGAGAGAAGCCAACTCATTCTCCAAGGAGGCATGCTCTTGAATGACCGCTTCCTTCTCCATAATAAGCCTCTCTCTTTCATTTTCATGTCCCTACTATCATGCATGACCAAATCAAAAGAATGGAAACAAGTTACTAAGATACGGGTTAATCAGAATATAGCAGCAATTCAAGCCATTATAAATATGTACTATAATCACATGTCAATCAGCTTGACGAGCTAAGGGTGTGTTTGTATACAACCAATATTGCAATAAAATTGGAATTTTGAATGATTATAAGCTTAAAAGATTGCATTTGCTATTTAGACGTGTTTGGATGGCAAGATTAAAAATAAAACTAAAAAAATGCAGCAGTTCTTGCAATTGGAAAATTTTCAACTACTGGTAGAAGTCATGAGATTGCAGTATGAAAGGTTTCCACAGATAATTTATGTCGATCACATAATTGGGGTTGAAGTCATGATATTGCTTCCACAGAACATTTCAGAAAAGAAATTTCTTGGGATACCATAAAAAATCAGTCTTTTCATGAGTTCACAAGAAATGCAGTAAAATTTTCAAAGGAAAAAATATGTTAAAATATGTTTTTTTATACACTTTATACATATGATCTAATTTCCATTTTGTCCATATTGCTTAAACAATCAGATCAGTTATAAAGTTTTCAATGTTTGAGTTTGTATTATAAAGTTTATATCGTTGCAAAATTTTCATATCCAAAATTTATGCTCATTTCTCATTGCAGTTGTGCAAAAAATGAGAAATATGAATAAATAAAGCAATGACAAGTGGACAATTCAACCAAATGTCTCACCCATTCAAACATTTTCCATGATAGTTCCATTCATTAAAATCTTGTCCATGAATATATGATCCAGCTGTATTCAACTCCATTGTCAATACGCAGTCAGGTTGTAAAGAAAATAAAAGAAATTCAGTTTCTTTCACGTAAGTATGCAAAGGGCAAAGTGTTTGTGGAATAGCCTCTCAAATCCATATAATGAGCAAGCATACTCCACAAATTCATTTCTCGGAAAATAATTCTGGTCAAAAGAAAAGACCGATGAACATCCATCCAGTTACAGGTGTTTCTGCTGTGCTGTAAATCAAGAATCATTAATGATTAGCACACTCTTCTAGCGCAGAAGCTTTCAAGAGGAACACAAAACAGCTTGAGGTGTAAATGGGCCAGCCTGGGCTTGGTTTTGTAAATTTTTGAATACGTCCGGCCTGAGGTCTGATCTGATTTAATTCAAACTTTCGGCCCAGAAGCTTTCAATAGGAACACAAGACAGCTTGGGGTGTAAATGGGCCAGCCTGGGCCTGGCTTTTTGTAAATTTTTGAATGGGTCCAGCCTGAGGTCTGATCTGATTTAATTCAAATTAAGGCCCAAAACCTCTCATTGGCGGCAGTGAAAATAGCCTCGTTAGACAAAATCGTTATCAACATTTATTTTATTTTGATAAGTTCTTATTAACATGTTTGGACATTTGGGCATAGAGAGATTTTGATAGGATAGATGAGGGGTAATTTGTTACAAGAAAGAACACAATCCTTATCAACTTTACCAGATGTCCATGTACAACTAATGTTTTCAAAATGCTAATGTAAACCCATGATCAGACACCATATACATTTAAGACATACATTTTCAATTTTTTATTTATTTATAAAGGAATATAATCTATATCCAAAACAGGTTGGGTGTTGAAAAGAATCTTGAAACCACTAGTTTCTGCAAAACAAAGCATCTTAATCATCTAGAAAGTAGTGTGAACATTGAAACCTTGGAGAACAGGTGAGTTCTAGAATAGGGAAAAAAAGTGAAGTTTAGGAGGCAGAGAAAAAAACTTTTGTTTTTATAAATGTCAGTATTTCAAGCACTGACCTTGAGGTCCTTTGAAGCTGACTGCATCTGAGCTCTAGTTGGCTTAATCTTCCTGTCTAAATCTTTTAGTCTGCTCTCCCTTTCATTTGCATGCTCTTTGATGGATTTCTCAAGCAATGACACAGTAGATACACAGTTTTCATACAGAAGTTGCTTTTCTTTCGCTCCCAGTTTTGCTTCTTCAAGCTCCTGCTTGATCTTTTCTACTAGTTCACCTAGCTACCTCACACACGACAACCTTTAAAGACTAAATTGGTACTATCTAAATGAAAAGCAGGCAACATGAAGACTAAATGAATTTTAAGCAGACACAGCACTGCACCTTCCACGTAAATGAATATGTTATTTTGGAGAGGAAAGCAGCATGACCTTATGATGCTCATTTTGCTCAGCTCTGATCTGGAATAGTGAAAGGTCATATGACCAAGTTCTAAGTGATTTAAGGTCCATAAACTTTTTTTGTAGAGGCAGGAGCTGGGTAATCTGCAATGTTAAGATAGATTGAAACAGACAACAACAAAAATAGCATTAAAGAATATTAACTTTGGTTGCATGCAGTTACAGTTCCTCCCATAAAGGAAAAGGTATTTTGAGGTCAAATATAGCAGAAAACCAATACCCACAAAGCAAATCCCCTGTATTAATGAGTGGAATCAGAGATTAAGAAAGATCATTCACCCATAGATTCTTTTCTTTTCCTTTTTTGAAACTATGACTTATGTAATTATAATATAAAGGTCCTGAGAAACTGTGGGAAAAAGATCAAAGCCAAGGTATTAAGTGCTATGCAGTCACACAAACAGATATTTAAAGCTAGGAGCCATTTTCTTATACTAGCACATTATGTTGTATGGATTCTTCAAAACATGCAAAGTACCCATGTCAGACACGTATTAGAGTCCTACACAATACGAATTCTGGTGCAAGACTTCCCGATTCTATTTTGATTTTTCATTGCAAGATACTGATTAACATTTGCCATAGTGAAACCATAGAAATGTTGATAAATATAAATGCTTTTGAAAAGAAGTTTGATCAAATGCTGCACACATACAAGCATGCACAATTGCACATGCGTGTAAGAAAAGACAAAAAATTAAATTTCAAACACCATGAAAAGTAATAGAGGTAAAGAATAAAAGTTGACCTTGTTTTCAATTTCTGATAATCTCTTTTGATGAATGGAAAGCTTTGATTCAGACTCTGCCAAATCATGAAGTTGCCTAAACAATTCACCGCCACCTCTACAGACACAAGCTGTTAAATTAGAAAGATAGTTCATAAGAAGTGGATGAAAACACTAGGAAAGCATCTACATAAACCAAAAGCCACAATAATAATGGCTTTGGTTTTCAACAAAATATCTTCGCAACTGACCAATTGAGGAAGTGAACGAGAACGTGATTTTTAGAGAACATCATTAATGCCATATCAGTGGATTCAGAAGATGATTTCAATTAATTTTACCTTAAGAAAAAAATAGTCCAGTGACTAGATAAGATATGGTAATAAATGAGAAAAGCTTTGCAACACATACCCCAACATGGAAAACTAAAATAGGAAAATGTATATGTATAAATGATGAAATTAGAAGTGCTTGCAGAGCAATGACTTACTTGCGGCTACCACCAGTCAGGAGACCACTTGGCTGAAATATATCACCTTCAAGAGAACACTTGGGGTGGATATTTCTCTATTAAAAGCAACCTACACAAAATTGATCAAGAAGTAAATCAGATCACACACAATATTGCAAAATAGACAACTCTTGCCTTTTTTATGGTTCGACAACTTTGGATTGAAAACAAATAGCAATTAAGAAAAAATCGTACAAAAAAATTATATATGGCAAGTTACAAATCGAAATTGTGAATTCTTACATATTAAATTCTTGTGGACCACAAAATGTGATATTTTAATATGCCCAACGTATCCATATCGGCATGATAGGATACCGGTACCGGTACCGGATGCTGCATGGATACTTCTACTAACAATTTTCACATTCGCATTGTAGTATTGTTATTCTTCTTAAATCCTAACAAATTTTTCCTTCTGTTGTCACAGAAAAACATATAAATAGTACACTGTAACAAATGCTACAGTAAAAAAGCCTTGCGATTTAGAAGTTTCATTACATTTGGCATGATTTAAATAGTGAAAAATAATAATTATCCTACGAAAATGTAAAAAGAAGACATCGTATCAAGATATTGGATCGTTGTTGTCATAAGCCCTTTTCCCAACAATATGGGGCCGACTGCACGAATTTTGTTTCTCCATTCAATCATGTCTACAACCATCTCTTCTATTAAGTCAAGTTTCTTGAAATCTCTTCTCAGAAACTCACTCCACGTCTGTTTTGGCCTTCCCATTGCCCTATTAGGCCCTTCAACTTGCACATTCCTCCTCACTGGTGCTGTCATTGGTCTTCATTATACATGACTATCTCAATCGGCATTCCTCATTTTGTCACTTATTGGGTTTAGCAGCTCAGCCCCTTTATGGGACTCACTGAATTTTCAAAATAACTTGAATCTTGAACCTAACATGTGGTGCACAATATCATGCGTTTCCGTTGGTGTGATAATTATTTTGTAAAGCCCAAAGAGTCAAACCTAACAAAACAACTTTCTCCCCCAAAAAGCTTGACTAAATCAAGATTTATATCATTGTTGAGACTTTGTAGCCAATAAAATCCATTGAGGAACCACTCTTGAAGTAGACAACATATATGAGAAGTGTTGGCAAAGCCATCAAGGACACTAGAACTAAGTAAAATCAACTAACTTGCACAATTCTAAAGTGTAAAATTACAGATTGGGAGTACGCATATGTAGGTGTAAGAAAATGGCTTTGCCTAGTAGTCATACATGTGTCACAATTGCACATATCACAAAGCACAACACAGAGCCCAAAGGGACATGTGGATACCAATCACATTGGCATGATCCGACTCGGTAGGAGACGCACGACTCCCCCATGCTGACCTATCAATTTGCAGGCGTGCCGAGCATTCAAGTGTATGACAGCATGACCCATTCCACAGAAGATAGCCGATCTTTAACAGTTGTCAGATTTAGCACAGCTGGCAGATCAATCCATTGGCAGCACAGGGAAGGAAAGTATATCAAAGAAAGAGCAATGCAGAAGAGCAAGTACAATAGACACATGATTCCTAAACCAGAATGGAAACATGGCAGCATTTAGCTGAGCCTGAGATTTACGAGGACACATGTTTATGATGCTCATGTTAAAAATTTATGGAGAAAAGCAAGCAAAGGGACAATCAAAGAGGTTTAGGCAACCTCCAAAAGAAAAGGATGACAATCATGCTCCATTTCAAACCCTTGCCATTTTACTGAAGGTAGGACTCTTTGCCTATAAAATAGTAACACCAACCACAGTAAGGATGGGATCTCAGACTTTGATATTGAAATTTTATGCATCCTCTTCCCATGGAGTGACTTGAGTATTGGAGTGCTGATGCTGCAGGTACACTTTACTTCCACAACATACATGTTCTATGTGGATGATTTTTGTCTTTCATGGTGATGTTGAAGAATCATTCACTTCCAAACATAGTTCAAAGTATCACGCCATCTTGGACCATCTCAGCAGAGCTGTCTTGTGTCAATAAGGTATCGAGAGGATACATTGGGGTATGTATTGTCTCGTACCAAAACCATAATGTAAGTAATTAAAATCTCATTTTTATAGTATATGTGTCTTTTATAACACATAAAGATAAAGAAAATATTGTTCTCTTAATTAAGCTTTATAGATATTGTAATGTATCTCTGTAGCTTTGCAATGCATAATTTTTTTCCCACTATCCCATTCAGTCTCCATTGATATGCCAAGTTCCATCAGCTTTGTAAGGTACTGAATGAGACGGATTTAAAACCTTGCTTCCACATTTGTATTTGCAGCTGTTACTGATCCACTTTTTTGCAACATTTTTCCTTAGAAATTAATAGCAATTTTTGTGGAAAAACTTCAGAAAATTTGTAGCAAACCAACCATCACATAAACTTCATTGCAACAACTATTGAAATAAATAGAACTGGCCATATATGGCAACAAAGATCAAGATAAATGCATATCCAAAATAAAGCTTACCTCCTTTGCAGCATCAACAGTTCTGCAAACAAAGGTTGAACCAAAAACATATGCCATTGCACTCTGCAATATAAATCAGATATTGATTATAGAAATTACTCAAATTAGTATTAAACACATGCACCACCTGTCTGCATCAGACCAATGATACTTTAAGAAGCTCGAAGCTAGGAAAACGGAAAAGGAAAATACATGCAAATAGAATGAGCACACAGCCAAAACGAGGACAGTAAATTAACCATCCAAGTCAGTGGGCAATATTGCACTGACTCACTGACCAGATGGTTAGGACTGTTGATACAATGTGATTTTTGGTCTATGGCCATTTCAAAGGCTGGCCCAACATTTATACAGTTCAGATTAGTGGTTGTGTGCCACTTAGAAAATCCCCCATCTAACCAGAGAACAGTGCCTGGACAGTCAAGAGCAGGAAACCATTTGGCTGCCATTTTAAGAAAGGAAAGTACTGAAAGAACGAAAGGATAAATACAAGTTAATTCTATTTGTATGAAACTGACTATCTTCTTCATTAACAAAATGAAGCACAAGCATGCAATAGCGACAGATATTTATTTTCCATATAGTGCCAAGTTCTAGGGCGACTGCAGACAACACTATAGTTAGATAACTCCATTGAAATAGATATGGTCAACAACTTCCAACACCAATAACCTCAGTTATGCAGGTGTGGCACGAGTGCAGCAAGGGGCATGGGATCAATTCTAAAATGTATGATAACATGTCCCGTGGACATTCGATATTTTGTTTAAAAAACAATTAATATGCACAAACACAAAAATGGCAATAACTAACACATTTATGGGGTTCATAGAACCTTACCTTCACTTCCTCATCATAGCCAACCAAAGAAAGTGCCAATTCTGCATTTCCATTACCAACCTAAAAACAAGCACATGATTTTTACCATACCGTTGGAAGAATGTAAATTAAATGTTGAAAGATGAACGCATAAACTCACCACTCTAACAGCTGTATGTTGAACCCTAGGAGGAACAGTATGGGATTGGATTTTGTTCAAAGGTATAATCGTTACTCTTCTTCGAAGATCACCATTTTGAAGTAGCTGCTTTCCTGTATTTTCTGTGTCTACAACAACATTAAATAACTTGCCTCCAGCAGCAACCTGCAAGTAGAATTCAGGGTAAAAGTCCACGCGTCATTATTTTGGCATGTAAGTTATATTATTGAAAAACTGATAACAATAGAACTTCGTTAAGAATGAAAAGAAAGCCTAATAGTCTATGATATCACGCAAATCCAACCTCTACGGCAGTCATTGTGGAACCATCCTTCACTTTAATGAGCTTTGCAACCACACCCTTAACCTTTGACTTGTCAAAATTCTTCACGGGGTCACTGTACGTGAAATGAACATTTGCCAATTGTGATGAAAGAATCCGAATTTCATCCCTCAACTTCTGCACCACCTCCAACTCCGTCTGCCGATCCTGAGGCAGATTTCACAGAAGTAACTTAAAGGACTCGGTTCAACTCATATTAGTTAACGTTAGCAAGAAATTTCTTTGAGAATGAACGAATCAGGTAATGAACCTTTTGCAAAGCTTCCATCTGACCCTCTTCATAGAGAACAGATTCCAGGGCCATTTTAACCTTTTCCACATCTTTTCTTCTGCTATTGAGCTCATTCTCTACAGCAACAGCTTCTTCACGCTTTGACATTAACTGTTGCTTTTTCTCTTTCAGCTCTTTCTCGCAATGGCTTATTTTTGTTTTCAGCTGCTTCAATTCTGTTTCAGCACTGCCAACCGCAGTTTTTGCTTCACCTAATTGATCTTCAAGACACTTCTCCTCATTCCCACTGCTCTTACCAGCTAGCACGCCCTATCAATGATAATTGCTCTATCTCTTTAGAATGTAACTCAGGCACTAACAAAGCCTATGCAGTAAAGATAGATAAAAGCAACATATATTGGCACTCATACCTGGTATTCTTTTTCATACTCTTCCAAATTCTTAGATAGATCCTCAACCCTCTTTTTCAGATCAGATGCTCCATCTTCAGCATTTTTAACAGCTGAGTCCCTCTCTTCTATAGATTTTTTAATGTCTTCAATACTTCTAGCAATCTAGCAAAACATTAAACGGCATCCATGAGTGCAGCAATTCTAATTATATGAATTGTAAATATGAAATTCATACAACTGGCTCAATTATAAAGGACTAAGAATCAGAAACAACATAAGAGAACTAATAGCAAACCATGCTTCCATTACAAGAAACAATGGTAAAGTGATGGCATTCAAAACTAAGAAAATAAATCCACATGGTGACTTGGTAAGAAGTATTAAATCCCAGTTTTACCTTTTCAGAATTCTTTTTTTCGGCCCTGAGAGAATCCTCTTGATTTTTCAGCACAGATGTTTCCTTCACAAGATCAAGAGAAAGGGCATCCACTTTATCCGACAAAGTTTTCACCTCCCCACCCATGATAGCATCTTTTTCAGCAGTCAAGTTTGTTATGTTTGTCTCCATTTCCTGAATCTTCATCTGCATTCTTCCTGTATCATCGTCAATCTCAGCAATCTTGGCTTTTATTTGTTCGAGCCCACTGACAGCATCATCTCTTATCCTCTCCGCCTGGACAAATTCATAAGCAATGCAGAACCTTCTAAGAGGATTCAATTCCGTGTTACCATTAGCCCACTGCATGTACTGCATCTTTTCATTCCTCAGCTTCTCCAAAGCAGGCAGTATTTCCTGGTCAAGAAGCCTATCTATCTCGTCAACTTTGATCTGCTTCTTCCCAAGTGTCTTCAAAGCATCCTCCTTCTTTGTCTCATACATTCTTGTCCCAGCGGCCTCTTCAAGCATGGATAAGATCTCGGGAGGTTTCATGTTCAAAACCTTGGTGATGCGCCCTTGCATTAGGAGGAATTGTGGATTGTTGACATTAAGCTGCATAGAATGGAAAAGATTTTGGACTTGCTTTGGTCGGGCAAGGCGTCCATTGATGAGGTATTTGCTCCTTCCACCCACCACAATCTACAGAGTAAACAAATAAAATTCAACACCAGTGTCTCAATTATCTGATAAAAATTAAAATGCAGAAACTCTGATATCTTAATTACCTGTCTGGTTACTGTGATTTCTCGACTATCTTCATAACCAAATGGACTTCGATTCCGATCCGAATTGTCAAAGACAACAGAAACCGTAGCTTTGGTTATTCCAGCTTGTCCCTGCTTGTAAACTAGTTCCTGAAGATTCGAAGCCCGGACCTGTTGCAGGTTTGTGATTCCCAATACAAAGCAGATGGAGTCCAGGATGTTAGATTTTCCCGAGCCATTAAGGCCAGAGATGGCATTAAAGAAGGGGTCGAAATCAGGAACCACCGTTCTGGTGGCATAGGACTTGAATCCTTCAATGAAGACATTTTTTATATACATTTTTTCTTTCTTTCGGAATTCGAAACCCTAAATTCAGTGGTTGAGTAGCTTCAGCATGAAGATGTTGAGAAACAACGACGTAATGAAGTCGGTTGGAAGAACGTAGAATTGATTAGAACTAGTTACTCGGAAGAGTGCACCTGGGAAAATTTCCTATTTGAAATTCTTTTCTCAAGTATAGTAGTATACCATAATGAATCCCGAGTATCCATGAATCCCCCTTCTCTCTTGTGCTAGTAGCCTAGTACTGCATCAGCTCTCCACTGTTTTGCATCTGCGCCAGTTTCATTGCCAAAAGCCGGTAAATGCCAATTTTCCCATTGACCTCATGGATGTTTGGCCCACCCCTTCGTGTAGCTATACCAAAAATCAACTGATTGGCGGTGATTTCTAGCCATAGGATTTGAGTAACTCAAAAACTTCTCGAATTTAACGGTTAGAATAACCCCATGAAAAATGATCAAATCGAATGGCTAGAAATCACCAATTAAGTTGATTTTTGGTACGTAGATCCACCAAGGGGTGGGCCAAACATCCATGAGGTCACTGGACATAAAAGAATGTCTCACATGGCATTTTTTGAGGGGAGAACGTCAAGCAGTAATAAACATAAAAAATTCTTGTCTCCGTGTATGAATATTAGATGAGTAAAACTTGCAGTCAATGACCGGCGGTCACTGTAAAGCCACATGGCACATTTTTAGAGGACAATTACCGTATGGATGTTTGACCAATCTCTAGGTGGACCTAAAAAAAAAAATCTGCCTGATTAGTGATTTGTAAGCGTTGATTGGAGTCATTTTCATGGGTTGATTTTAACCGTGGGAATTTGAGAAGACGAGAAGTTTCATGGGTTGATTTTAATCAAGGAGTCATTTTCATTTTCATAGGTTGATTTTAACCATTAGATTGGAGTCACCCAGTTTAAAAATCTCGTTAATCTCTAAGTTTTTCTCACCGAAAGGTAAAAGGTAAGGAAAGGGAAGGAGAAGAAGGGGGAAAAGGAAGGAGAAGGGGAAGGGGAAGTTTCATTTTTCTCTAGCCTTTGTTGGTTTTATTTTAATCATGGAGTCATTTTCATTTTTCTGGGTTGATTTAAAAAAAAAAATTCTTCAATCAAGAAGGGGAAGGAGAAGGAGAAGGGGGAAGGGGAAGTTTCCTCTTTCTCTCACCTCTATTGATTTTGGAGGGCTGGACATATTTCCTTTTTCATTAGTTCTCCATCTGTTTTACGGGGTTGGCATTGGGAACCCCTAAACTTGTACTACTGGTTGCCCGATCCATACACCACCACATGTCGAGTTTTAGTGCGGCAGTTGGACAATGGATGACCAGCATAGCCGGACTAAAGATAAATCCTACTAGGAAAGCACGGGTGAAAAGAAATAGGGTAATTTAGTATTACTCCCTTAGTAGGCAAAACTATTTCGTAGTACCCCCTACACTTTGCAACCCACGTGTGAACATGGAGTTCAAGGCTTTTTAGTCACTGATTTGTGCCTTGAATTTTTTGCTTTTTCGGAGCGAATGGAAGCTAGTCCTTGTATCAATTCCGAGCTATCTTTATAGCTAAGATAGCTTGAAATATTCTAGTATGCACAGCATATAAAAGCAAGCTTATGAGAGCAAGGACGGAACGAGCTATCTCTCCAGGAGGTTGCTGTTGCTGTCTTGTCTGGGGAACAGACGGATGGCACTTTCCCGACCCCTCTTACCGGCCTTTGAAAGACAGACTATCGACTACGTCCCGCTATGCCTGACCAATGGGAAGGAGATCTAGGATTGTCCCTTAAGGGAGTTCTAGGTGATGGCACTTTCTTAACCGACCCCGAGAACAAGGGCTCACAGGGGTCGGAAGCAGCGGCTACTCCTGAAGAGACAGAGAAAGAAATAGCCACAAATAGATACGTTCCGGTGGGTAAGTCAGTAACTACGTCCCGCTATGACTGACCAAAGGGAAGGCACAGAGTAAGGGACTAGTATCCGAATGAGCTAAGGAGCTAACAACTAAGCTAAGGAGCTAACAACTGAGCTAATGAGCTACTATCCCCCCGAGGGGGATTATAGGGGGGTAAAGGTCCATATGAGCTAACTACTAAGAATAGCTAAGAGTAGCTAACCTATGAGCTACTGAGCTAACACAACATATGAGCTACTGAGCTAACATAGGAGCTAGGCCCCTTATCGCTTTGCTTGCTTGTATTGTAACTAATAGCTCCTATGAGTACTAGTTGAACTGCTTAGTAACTACTAGCACCCCCCTCCCGAGGGCAGAGTTGCCAGCTCTGCCCACCACCTCCTATGCTGTATGGAGCTTTCAATTTGATTAAGGGAACCCGAAAGTAAACCTTTAATCTCACCAAAAGTCCAATACAGATCTGTTTAGGGCTATGGAGCCGTGTCGCCGTATAACCTGCTTGCTCTCAAGATTGAACCTTTTTAGAGAAAATCCCTGTTTTAGTTCAACCTAAGTTTCAACCCGAACTGTTACCGCATCTGGAATCTGAGAGAGTGACCTTAGCTGTTTCGTAAGTCCCCCTGCGAAAGGAGGACACGCCAATAACTTACTAGGGTCAATGACCGCCTTCTTGTCCTTTAAGTGCTTTAGCTTTGATTTGATTGTTTCATCTCTATCACAGGATCTCCAATCCCCACTCAGAATGGTTATTGCAAAAGGGACGGCTTGGTGAGAACCTGAAAACATAACCTAAGCAGAGGTTTTCCGGAGACCAGTGATAAATCTGAAACATCATTAAGGGATTTCGATCATTATTTAAGATAAAAGTTGATCAAGTACGAAATTGTCTGTTTGTTGCTTTCTATTCCCCCCGCCCGGGGGTAGGGGGGCCATTAAGGTTTGTTAGCAAGATAAGCTCTGGCCGGGTAAACAATCTCCAGACAGGCATGAGCGAGTATTGGTTGTATGAGACAGATAATAGCAGCAGTCAAGCATGATGGGAGAGGTCGTTAAAGTCATTTTGATGTAGACAGAATGGCAGTTCAAAGATCCCTTAAGGTTCCCCTCCATCAATAGTCAAAGCAAGTGATAAAGAGCTTTGTAGCTACCTTACCGGCCTTTGAAAGATAGACTATCGACTACGTCCTGCTATGCCTGACCAATAGGAAGGAGATCTAGGATTGTCCCTTAGAGGAGTTCTAGGGGTTATTACCTTCCGGCCAGCCGAGCAAAGAGGCTTTTCCTCAAAGTCGCCGTCCCGTAACTGGAATCTACGAGTCGCTTGCACTGAGCCCTTTCCCTGACTAACCAGTTCTCTCTATCAAAGCACCATAGGTGGGCTTAGCTGACTAACGAGCATCAAAGACCTGAGCTTACCGCTACGAGTAGATTCGTAGAGTAGACTGAATCGCCCAAGCTTACCAAGAGTTTCTATGACCTCCCTCGAGTACTTCGCTACCGGAAAAGAAGGCTTATTCTCTTAGCCGCTTTAACAACGGTTTCAGTGAAAAGCCTTAAAGATTGAGTTTAGTAAGGGTGAAAGGGAATACTTAGAGTAAAGGCGATCGTTATGCGGTTAGCGCTAAAGCAACGGGGAAAGTTCAAAGCCAATCACGAACTGCTCCTTAAAGCTACCACAACAACAAGGATTTGACTAAGGTGCTTGAATTGAGTCTTTTTTCCTAGCTTAATGAAAGTAGGAATCTCTCTCTCTCTGATATGCCCAATAGTCCCGGAACTTCACTAGCTAAAGCCGAGACAGCAACCTGAGCCAGCTAAAGCCGATACCAAGAGAAAGAACAGGGATTTCTCTCTGAAGCAGGACTTGACTCTACAGCTGACTCGCCTACCGAAAAAGAAGGAAATATTTGCTTTGATCTAAGCCAATAGCCTTGTGACTTACTTCTGGACTTGCTTAGTAATGAAAGAACGTTTAAAATAAATAAAGAGTTTCAAATAAGGTGAACAACGGAAAGAGGAATTTGACCTTTGCCTTAAGTCGAAGTTGGATTCACAAAAGCCCGAAAGCCCTAAGAAATGCATGGGAAAGATTCTACGAGCGCTAGCACTGAACGGAAAGGAGTCTTTCTTTCTCTGACCCGCCCTAAGACTCAATCAATCAATCCCCCCCTTTCCCTATAAAGCTTACTTAATTAAAGCTTGAACAACGGCCTTAGAATAGAAGTCAGCCTTAAAGAGCGAGTGAACTTAGAACAACGCAACAAAGAACTTTTCGCTTTCAACTGGCCCGGAGTCTTGGTACTGCGCTTTCCAGACAGGAACTCTTTCTCTTCGGCACTTGAACTGTTACCGCATTCTGTGTTCCAACTGTAGGCTTTCACTTGAAAGAGCCTCGAGTACAGGCTACGCTAGCAAAGGTACACGGGAGGGAGACCAAATCAACTACTGAATTAGCTTCCCCCGCTGGAAGTCGATAACTGGGAGTAGTCACTGCTCTATAATCCGATCTAGGTGGTCCCTCATCGAGGAAAGCAGCATTCGATGAAACTTCTTCTCGCCTTTGAGAAGCAGATGACATAAGATCTCCATTTCAGTCAATAGACCTCACCGGGCTAGGAGTGCGGACGGGACGGAGAATGGCGATGGGTTTTGATTCCCTTGTTTCGGTGCCAGAAAGACCCTATTCTTCTTCGAGTGGGGATTTTCGACGTCCAATCAAGTCCAATAGTTCACCTTCTTCTGGTCACCTTGCCTTCCCTTCCACTGCGTCTTCGGGCTCGGCGAAGTAATAAGTAGGGATTTCAAGGTGACCAGAAGAAGTTGGATGCGAGGAAGGAAGGCTGGAATCTCGACTTAATTGAGTTCTCGACCGGGCAACAAAGGCGAATGGAAGCAAATGCCACCAGTCTTTCCCACCAGGTAAATATCAAATTCAAGGTTAGGTTCATCATCCAGAAAGATGCACTGCTCCGGTAGGCGGGAATAAAAGGATAGTCAACTAGACGCATCGGCTGCAGGAGGGAGAGCTACTTCTTCTTCCCCCAAGGACTGCTTGAATCTTGAATTGAGGCACCCATCTTCAGTCGACCAATAATGCATTTCTTGCTCGATGAAGCTCCGCCTATCGAAGAATAAAAATTCTTTCTGGTGCTGGCCCTGGAGTACTGATATTGAGTCGACTCGACCTTTCGTGGTGCTTGGGACTACAGGCCAATCAAGAGTAGGGATCAGTTGAACCAGAGGCGGGTGCCGATCAAAGAAGGTGATATCCGCCTACCTCTCCTTGAGAAGTTCATGGCAGGAGGGCCAGTATTCGACTAGACGGGAACCGTCGCGTCGACTAGACGGCGAGGAAATGTTAATTGAGTAAGATTTACCGGGGAGGAGATTTAGGCTTGTGCTGATGGGGGACCAATCCCAATGACACCTATCAATCTTTTTATGTCCGGTGAGGGGTATTGATAGGACTTTTTTCGACCGCAACCAATTGGACTAACTCGGAGAAGAATCACTCAATAGGGTGCCTATGCCCCGGGGGATTCTAGCTTACTTGAATAGGGCCAGAGCACAAGCCAAGCCAGCCCATCGAGACAGCCAAAGTCAGTCAGCTCGGGTCCACCCGTGACGGAACGGAACCTAAAATCTACAGCCCCCCAATTCTCAACCTCGACCTACACAAGTGGTTTTAGAACCCACATTTTTAAAAGTTCTGTTAGGTTCTTAGTAGCAGTCGGCGACCTTTTCTTCTTTTACTTCACATAGCTTTTCGTCTCCTTGATAGCTGAAAGTTCTCCAAAAGTATGAAAAGCTGGAGGACTTTGTACCATCCATTCCGGTGTGGTTGGATTCTGTTCAACAGCCCAAGGACTTGGAGCACATCTTTTGTTGTTTCCACTGCTTGAAGTGATTGTTACGACCACGAAGAAACGACGAATCCCAACTACGGATATATAAGAGCCAGAACTGCTAAGGGCATTCCATCCAGCGTAAGCATCTGGATAATTTGGAATGCGACGTGGCATACCCGAAAGCCCTAAGAAATGCATGGGAAAGAGGGTCGGATTAACCCCGAAAGAAGTGATCCAAAAATGGATTTGACCTAAAGTTTTAGGGTATGTCCGACCAAAGATTTTACCCACCCAATAGTGAAATCCTGCAAATAAAGCAAGAACGGCTCCCATAGAAAGTACATAATGGAAATGTGCAACCGCATAATAAGTATCATGTAGAGCAATGTCTAGCCCAGAATTTGCCGGGACTATTCCAGTGAGTCCTCCTATGGTGAACAAAAAGATGGACCCTACAGCAAATAACATGGGTGTTTTGTATTGTATCGAACCTCCCCACATGGTAGCGATCCAACTAAAGATTTTGATTCCAGTGGGGACAGCTATGATCATGGTAGCTGCGGTGAAGTCAGATGCGTATCAACGTCTGAGCCCACAGTAAACATATGATGAGCCCGAACAAGAGATCCAAGAACACCTGTACTGATCATGGCATAAACCATGCCTAGATACCCGAAGACCGGTTTTCCCGAAAAAGTCGAAACGATATGACTTATGATACCGGATCCAGGCAGAATGGGAATATACACTTCTGGATGACCGAAGAACCGAAAGAGATGCTGGTATAATATGGGGTCTCCCCCTCCAGCGGGATCAGAAAAGGTTGTATTAAAGTTTCGATCGGTTAATAACATGGTAATTGCCCCTGCCAGTACCGGAAGTGATAATAAAAGTGGGAATGCTGTCACTGGAACGGACCACACAAATAGGGGTGATCTATGCATAGTCATTCCAGGTCCACGCATGTTGGAGATAGTTGTTATAAAATTGATAGAACCTAAAATGGATGAAACACCAGATAGATGAGGACTAGAAATTGCTGAATCAACTGCTCCTCCAGAATGGCTGGTAATACCACTTAAGGGCGGATAGACCGTCCACCCAGTGCCGCTACCCACTTCTACTAAGGCTGGGCTTAATAGGAGCAAGAGACTTGGTGGCAACAACCAGAATGAAATATTATTTGATCGTGGAAATGCCATGTCAGGTGCACCTATCAGAATCGGAACAGACCAATTACCAGATCCACCTATCATCGCCAGCATTACCATAAAAAAGATCATTAAAGGAGTGTGAGCCGTTATTAAAACATTATAAAGTTGATGATTCCCACCAAGAATTTGATCGCCGGGTCGTGCTAATTCCATACGAATCAGTACTGAGAAGCATGTGCCCATCACTCCAGCAATGGCACCGAAGATGAAATATAGAGTCCCTATATCCTTGTGGTTAGTGGAGAACAGCCATCGGACCGGATTTGTCATAAAATTGAGATTCTTTTGTTTCCTTCCTTATCAGAGAGGGGCCCCTTAGGGAGCGGGGCTTATTGAAAAAGGGGGAGTGAGGGTGGTTCTGAAAGGGGGAAGGTCCGGAAAGCCCTCACTTTATTGATGGGACATTTTGATCCCCTTTTCCTCTCACCCCCCCCCGGTTCTGGTTCAGGAAAGGGTCAACGCAAGGATCTTACTTCGAAGCAATCTTTGGAGTTTGCCCTTATCCGAACGGGTCTTGCAAGAAAATAGGATTTCATATTGAGCTCCAAATATACGCTATTGGGATGGGATGGCTCCTACTAGCTCTCCCCCCCTAAGAACCGCACCTGCGAGTTCCCCCGCATACGGCTCAAGTGGCGAAGGCCCTTTCCTTCGCGCTTGGTAAGCGCTTCGCTGTAGCCAAGCTTACTGCTAGCCTATCGGCTAGAGCCAAGCTTCGACCGCGACTGCTCGTCGCTTCTGGCCGCCTTATTCCGTTACTCAAGATCCAAGTCAGCACCGGCAAAGATCTCTTGATTCCTAGCGGTCGGGCCGACTTGGAAGCAAGCTACCGAAAGCTTCTGGCGACTCGCTTCTACGCCCAGCCCGCCGCCTATCCTATCGGCTTGGAAGCAAGCTACCTGTTGCCTATCTCACCCTGCAAACGGAGGCTTGAAAGCCGGAGTGCGCAGGAGCGCACTACTCAGTTTCATTCCGTACCGTCAGGAGCTGGGTGAGCCTTCGCTTTTTGGATCGTCTTCTGCCCAATGCGGTACCCTCCCGTTTTTTGGTTCCCATTGGGTTTACCTTGTTCACAGGTCGACCCCATGGCAGCAAGAAAAGGCGATCTTGTGCTATACTCCGGTGATCTCTTTCCTACCGAGGCACGCAAACTCCCATCGTGTCCCAGATCACATTCCGTGAATCGAAAGGGGAAGCCTACTCATCCATCAGCTCCTCTCGTAGATGCGGTGCGGTTTTACGAAGCGTCTAAGCACAGTTCACTCGCGTTGATCAATCAAGAGTTTTGCCGCCACTCCTTAAGGTTACCTGTTGTATCATACACTTCTTGCATTGTTTCCCACGCTTCATACCTCCCTCTTTCTTCTTAAGGTAAAGGGCCAGGCATGGTGGGGTAGGAGCATCCAGTCGGCAATCTTTTTGGCTTGACCAAGAAGTCTTATGTCCTCCGAGTCGCACGGCGTTTTAACCGAAAGAACTTCTTGCGCAATTCATGCGTTTCTGTTTTTATGAAAATAAATTTTTTCTTGATTTTCATTTCAAATTGTTCTCTGGACTTTTTATCAATATGAGGTGATCGTAACACAGTATATAAGACTCGTGATTCAGGCAATCCAATCTTCCGTGTGTAAGGCGGAAGCCCCCAAAAAAGGTTTTCCAAAAATGGGTGATCAAAAGATCGAATCACTATGCGTATCTTGGTGGTCGTTACTTTTGGTGGTGTTTCTTTTTGGCTGACTCCTCTTCCTGTTCTATTGATCAGAAGCATCCAGCAGCGCCACGCCGGTTTAGAATTCTATTCTAAGGGCTAAGGCTCCCCTTATCCCCCCTCCCTTTTCTTTCCCCCCTGGCCGTGTGTGGGCCACTGAAAGTAGGATTTTTCCGTGTCGTCGGATCGAAAACCCTAATCTCAACAATATTTGTAATTAATCCGAGACTTTTAACCTGTAGAATGAGCAATTTTATACAGTGGCTTGTGTCGGATGTGTTGTCAGTATGAGGGAGAATATAATATAAGATATATGGTGGGTGGAGATATTAATGTGGGTGTAATTGTTTTGACCTAATAATATAAATAATATTGTGGGACGTTGGTAGATTTAACTCTCTAACGCTTTCCCTTCATCTTTTTCTCTCTTTTTCTCCTCTCTTCCTGAAACCCTAAAATTCTACTTGGTATCAGAGCATAGCGAATCGAATCCGCACAAAAACTTCAAGGGTGAATCTCCTCACGCCTCAGACCTTCAAGGGGTGATCAACATTGCTGATGTCATCGCTGACGTCATGGAGCCGTACGGCTGAGGTCATCAGCTGTATGGACAAGGTGCTCAAGATCTCCAAAACCTTCACCTTCCAGTAGATGACATTTTTCTAGGAATTTTGGTGATTTTTTGGGAATTTTTTGGACCTTTTTTGAGCATGTTATTGCTGATATTCGAAAATATTGAAAAACAGGCTCGTTTCAGTTCGTGGTGATTTGCGACCTCTTTCAAAGCTTCTTGGCTTCGATTGCTGCTTCGTTTTGGTCCCTCCCATTATTACCTATAGGCCTATGCCATTTATTTCAAGTTTGGTGGAGTATTGAGGCTGGGGGATCGATTTCTCCCCCTTATTATTACCGCTGACGACTTTTTTGCCCTTATTGGGCATCACGAACACCCTCAATCCCTGTTGGTTGGCTCCCCTATACCTTTAATCCTTTCTTGGATGCTTTGTTGGAACTTTGGGATGATCCCATCACTCCGTGATCTCTTGGTTAGCGTGGCTTGAGTCGTTTGACTCGTTTCGATCTCCGTTGTGCCTCCGGTTTGTCTCAGATCATGGTAGCTATTTATTGGGTGGTCTTTTTCTATTATTTGCTTGTTATTTGTTGTTTGTGACGCAGCTATGCCGACGTCAGATGCATCTAGAGCCTCAGACGTGGTCTCCAGGCCTACCGGCCCCCAAGTTTCAGCCCCTACTCCATATGAAAACCCTGTGGTGCAGATCACCACTATCAAGCTGGCTAGAAAAAATTATTTGGAATGGTCTAGGGCTGCCAAGATGTTTATTGGTGGCCGTGGAAAACAAGGATATCTTACTAGCCATCTAGTGGCCCCTAAAGAGGATGACCCCGAGTTTGAGAAATGGGAATCGGGCAATTTGACTGTTATGTCGTGGCTTCTTAACTCTATGGAGCCCCACATCAGTCGAGGATTCCTATTTCATACTACTGCAAAGGAGATCTGGGACTCTGCATCTCAGACCTATTCCCAGCAAAAGAATGTTGCTCGTGTGTATCAGTTGCGCCAGAGCATTGCCACTCTTCGTCAAGGAGACTTGCCTTTGACCGAGTATTTTGCTAAGCTTCGTAGCATGTGGGAGGAGCTTGATTATTATCAAGTTTTTACCCATGCCTGTACCACAGATGGTAAGGCATATCGCACGTTGGTGGATCAGAACAGGATATATGAGTTCCTTGCTGGCTTGAATGCTGATTTCGAGTTAGCTCGTGTCCAGTTGCTTAGTAAAGATGATTTACCCTCGCTTAACCAAGTATACGCCTATGTTCAAAGTGAAGAAAGTCGCAGAGATGTCATGTCTCATCTTCTCAAACATGAAAAGTCTGCCTTGGCTGCAGTTTCATCATCACAGAAACCACCACAGCATTGCCCTAAAGGTCCTCCACCTACTTGTGCTCATTGTGGCAAGAAAGGCCACAGTCAAGATAAATGCTAGAGTCTTCATATGTGTGAGGGGTGTGGCAAGAAGGGCCATAGTAAAGAAAAATGTTGGAATATTGTTGGACGACCCCTGCAGTCGTCCCTGCCGTCGTCACGCGCACCTCCCACTACCCACAGCGTTGCTATGGATACTCCTACAGATCCATTCCCTTCCTCGGACACACCACCAGTTACTATTTCTCGAGAGGAGCTCGAGAATATACGGCGCTTTATGGCCCACTTGGATGGACCTTCGGCCACTTCTGCATTTGCCCAGTCAGGTACCATCAGTTCTGCCCATCATGTTTCCGCCTCTACTTCTTCCTCACCCTGGATTATTGATTCGGGGGCTTCAAAGCATATGACGGGTATGTCTACCTTATTTTCTTCCAATTCTGTGGGTTCTGGGGCTGATAAAGTCCGCATCGCAGATGGCACCCTTTCCTCTGTCTCTGGAAAAGGTCGTGTCATAGCCACATCTGAGATTTCTCTATCCTCTGTCCTTCATGTTCCCAAGTTTGATACTAACCTGCTTTCTGTTAGCTCTCTCACAAAAACCCTAAATTGTTGTGTCACTTTCTTTCCTTCTCATTGTGTGTTTCAGGACTTGGTCACGAGGAGGACGATTGGCACTGGACGTGAAGTGAATGGTCTCTATCTCCTGGATGCGTCTCCCACAGTTCCAGCAGTGTTGCAGTCTCGTAGTCATAATAATAGTTTCAATAAGGAGCAGCTACTGTCTTGGCATGCTCATCTTGGTCATGTGTCTTTTCCATATTTACGTCTCTTATTTCCTGTATTGTTTCAGTCTGTATCGCTGTCTGAACTTCATTGTGAAGTGTGCTCTGTCCAAGCACACTCGTTCTATTTTCCCACCACGGGGTAATAAAAGTAATGCTATTTTTGATTTGATTCATTCTGATGTTTGGGGCCCGTCCCCGGTTACTTCCATTTTTGGTTATCGCTACTTTGTCTCGTTTGTGGATGATTTCTCTCGGTGCACATGGATATTTGTTATGAAATCTAAAGATGAAGTGTTTTCTATCTTCCAGAACTTCCACAAACTAATCCTTACCCAGTTTGGAAAGTGTATAAAAGTTCTCCGATCTGATCAAGGGGGGGAGTACATGTATGGGGGGTTGAAGTTGTACTTGGCAGAGCATGGTATTGAGCATCAAAATTCATGTGTGTTCACCCCGCAACAAAATGGGGTGGCCGAAAGAAAAAATCGACATCTACTGGAAGTGGTTCGTTCTCTCCTTTTGTGGTACAATGTTCTCAAAACTTATTGGTCTGATGCCGTGCTTCTTGCCGCCTTCCTCATCAACCGTATGCCGTCTCGGTCTCTTCAGTTCCACACTCCTTTTCAGTTCCTTCGTCCCTCTAGTCCTCCATTTGCGGTTCCTCCGAAAATCTTTGGCTGTGTTTGTTACGTCCATATCCTTGGCCCTCATCGGACAAAGTTGGACCCTAAAGCACTTAAATGTGTGTTCCTAGGGTACTCCTCAAGCTCGAAGGGGTATAAATGCTATCATCCTCCCACACGAAGGAGGTTTGTTACTATGGATGTCACTTTTCTAGAATCGGCTCCTTTTTTTTTCCGCTGCTAGCCCTGCCGATCCTCAGGGGGAGAGTAGTTGGTGTGAGGAACGGCATGTGACCCTTGCTTTGCCCGTGACATTAGATGATCCAGTTATTGATACTATTATGCATGACAGAGACACTAGCAAGCAGGGGGAGCTGCAAGTCTATACTCGTCGTAGAGTAAGGGAGACAACGACCATTCCTGAATGTCAAGGTCAAGCCTCCTCCTCACTGGATCCAGGTAATTCCTCATTTGGTTCCCCTTTGGTTTCCCCTTCTTTATGTGATAGTAGTTCTGATCTTCCTATTGCTTTTCGGAAAGGGAAGAGATCATGTACTCAACACCCTATTGCTAATTTTGTTTCCTATGATAACTTATCACCATCCTACAAATCTTTTGTTACCTCCCTGTCCTCTGTTACTCTTCCTTCTTCTATCAAAGAGGCTCTAGCACAACCCAGATGGAAGGAGGCGATGGTTGAGGAAATGAACGCACTGAAAAAAAATAACACATGGGAACTGGTTCGGTTACCACAGGGCAAGAAGCCGGTTGGATGTAAGTGGGTCTATACAGTGAAACACAAACCGGATGGATCTGTGGATAGATACAAGGCACGACTGGTGGCTAAGGGCTATTCTCAGACATATGGTATTGACTACAAGGAGACATTCACTCCTGTAGCCAAACTAAACTCTATTCGGGTTATTCTCTCACTCGCAGCAAGTCAGTCCTGGCCACTACTACAGCTCGATGTTAAGAATGCATTCCTCCATGGTGACTTGAAGGAAGAAGTTTACATGCCCCCCCTTCTGGGGTTCCGAGTGTCTGATGACATGCAGAGAGTGTGTAAGTTGAAGAAAACTTTGTATGGTTTGAAACAATCACCAAGAGCATGGTTTGAAAGATTCAGTGGAGCAGTTAAACAATTGGGATACAACCAGGGTCAGGCAGACCACACACTCTTTATCAGACGAGTAGGGGGGACTACGACTATCCTAATTGTGTATGTGGACGACATTATTGTCACAGGGAACTGTGCAACAGAAATTTCCAGACTTAAGAGCTTCTTGGCAGCTGAATTTGAAATTAAGGATCTAGGCACCTTAAAGTACTTCTTGGGCATTGAGGTTGCAAGATCGAATGAGGGGATATACATATGCCAGAGGAAATATGTATTGGATTTACTTCAGGATACAGGCATGTTGGGGGCACGACCTGTTGATACCCCGATTGAAGCAAACCATCGGCTAGATGGTCAATCAGGAGAACTCCTTGAGGATGTGGGTAGCTTTCAGAGACTCGTGGGACGCCTCATCTACCTAGCTCACACACGACCGGATATTGCATATGCCGTGAGTGTGGTGAGCCAGTACATGCACGCGCCTCGCACACCGCACTTGGAAGCTACTAACCGTATCTTGAGATACTTGAAGTCATCCCCAGGGAAGGGATTGTTATTTCGTCGTCATGGGCATACGAGGGTTGAAGGCTTTACTGATGCAGATTGGGCTGGTGCCCAAGATGATAGACGGTCTACTTCAGGCTATTGCACATTTGTGGGAGGCAATCTAGTAACCTGGAGGAGCAAGAAGCAGCAAGTGGTAGCTCGGTCAAGTGCGGAAGCCGAATTCCGATCTATGGCCCATGGTCTGTGTGAGCTACTATGGCTCAAAATTTTACTTAGGGAGCTAGGTTTCCCGATTGAAGGATCTATGTTGAAAGTAGGGTTTTTCCGCGTCGTTGGTTACGGAAACCCTAACTTCAACACATTTTTAATTTATCCGAGACATTTAACCTGTAAAATGAGCAGTTTTACATAGTGGCTCGTGTCGGATGTCGATCCGCACTCCGGATTAGTTGGATTAGCGCGAATAAGAACATAAAATGACAGATAATATACAAGAGAAACGTGGAAAGATGAGAATGGCGAGTCGAGATTAAAAACACATCCAAGAGATCCAGAGAAGACTAAAGTCATCAAACTCAAATTGCATTAATTAAACTGTTGCTTACATGAAATAAATGACAGAAGTAAATAAAACGGTAAATCTATTCTAGAAAGCATGTAAGAAAGCATGTAAAAAGAGATTTTAGAGAGAGAGGAAAAAGGTAGAGAGAGATTTTTCACACGTCGGTCGTTTACCGGCTGACAAGGTAGAGGTGAGAGAAAAACTCACCCTCTTGCATTCACCGAACGGAGTTGGCGGTGCAAAAAGGCGATCAGCCTGGGGATTCTAGAGAGAGAGAGTCTAGAAAGAGAATGGGATTTACCCTGTTGCACTTACCGAAAGTGGACGATTAATATTTTACCCTTGGTTTCTCGATCAAGGGTGGATCGGCCAATGTCAAGGATGATGGATAGTCCGGTTCACTAAGTGAAAAGAATGATGTGCGCATTTGTGGAGAAGATCTCAAAGAAGGTGGATACCCGGCCGGTGCACTAGGTGGTTGCTAGCGATGGAAGGATGCGGTGAAGGTTGAGGAAATCATGGCAGGTTGGTGGTTTGCTTGGCAGATCTGGATCTTTGGAGCACCGGTGGAGATTTTTCTGATCTATTGGTCTCTGGCCAGCAAGTTAAGGTAATGGATTATAGAGGGAGGATGGGCGAGTAAAGTGATAACCGGCTGGAGTTGATGGCGGTGATAGCTGGAGGCAGTGGAGAGGAATTGATGCAACAGGAGGTGGTGTTGTTTGTTGTCCAGTGGGGGAACGTGCAGTAGATCGTGAGGAGGAGGTGCTGTCCACGGTGGCTGCTGGTGCCTTACCAGTAAAAGATGGCGGTGCTCTTGAGTGGGAGAAGATGAGGGTGTTGTAGGTGGGCTGCAATGGAGGACGGCCTGCAAGTAGGAGGACGTGAGAGTGAGGGAGAATGGTGCGAGATCGTTGGAGTTTCAGTCGGCAAGTGGCCGGTGAAGAAGACACCAGCGTTGAATATGCAGCAAGCGAGAAGATGCCCGGAGAAGAAGATGGAAGGGGGCGGTGCTGTTGTGGCTGTCGCTGCACCCTTCGTGCACTAGCAGCGTGGAGAAATAATGGATTCCCCCTCCATGGACGACTGTGAGGTGAAAGGGAGAAAGGGAGAGATTGGAATGGGGGTGATAGCAGCGTGGGGCGAGGCAGGGGGAGACGTTGCAGGTGCAGGCGGCCGGATTTAATGGAGATTGCCGGAGTTCTGCAACTCCGGCGAGCTCTCTCTTTTTTTTTCTTTTATCTTCTTTTTGAATAGGAGGAGCCGACTGCTGGGTTGCTAGTTTCATCAGCAAGAGGGTGCCCGGACGAAGCTTGGACGCTGCTGGAGATGCCTGCTGGAAAAGATGGAGAATCTGCCGGAAGTTGTAGGTAGCTCCAGTGAAAAAGCTTGCTGGTTTGGCCAGCGTAGCAGCAGCACCGTTGTGGGGTTTCTCAAAGAGAGGATCGGTGGCTGGCTGCAAGAGATTGGTAGGTTCCATGGCTGTAGAGAAGAATACGAGTAGAATGAGAGAAGCATGTGGGGTCGGTGAAGAAAGGGTGAGAAAGAGAAAGTCCAAGAAGTTTTTCCTCTTTTGGGGTTGACGGCTAGGTTATTGGGTGAGAACGAGAAGTGATTAGAGGGGATTAGGGTTTCCTCCCTTATAAAGGGATAAGGTGAGAGGGAATGGACAGCTAGGATGGTGGACATGTGAGATCCATGGGAGATGTGTGGTGGTGATGGGAAGTTGTTGTAACCGTGGAAAGCATTCCTCCCAATGTGTTTAGAAGTTCCCATGTCCACTTAGTTTGTGGGCCCCACCTTTCTCATTTAACACCCTTCTTTGAACCTTCATACGCCCTTGCCATGGAGACTACCATGTTGCTTTATTAATTGAGTCTCACCGTATGGAACTTAACAATCCATGATTAGGGTCCCACCTTCTCCTTAGTGCATCAATGTGTAGCATTCTTCAGCAACTTTTGATCTTTAATACATGGGCCCCACTTGATTAAGAAATCATATCCCATACCAATTATTCACATCGTCCACCAACATTCTCTTTGGATAATTTAGTTTGTCCTATCCATCTTTCCATTGTTTTCTTGATTGTTAATCCCACCATCATTTACCGTTAACCCCATGATCATCAACCCGTGATCACGACTCTTCTTCATTTGCAGATCAACCAGTATCATTTTTATCATGCATCAATGAGTGGAATTGCCAATCTACAACTCCATTTCGTGCTTCAGCCAGCAATTATCGGACGAGATATTGATCCCATGGTCTGATTTGGAGGTGATCAAGCTTAGGTCCTTAACACTGTGCGGGGCCAGTTATCCACAAGTTCCAATTTCTTGTACGTACCCAAGCATCTGTTCAGTCTAATCCCCCTTTCATTTATATGCATCAATAATCCCTCACCTTCATTTAGCAACTTGACCAATGTCGTGGTTTAGCATCGTGGTCCACTGATATATCCACATGGCACACCTTCGTAGCCCAACTTTGTAGTCACTTGCTGCGTATATCCGTGCACGATCATCCATGTACGCATCACATCTGCCTTAATCATGCCTGCTTCTTTACGATCTTGTCATCCATTGACTTGGTCAACATTTGGCCCATGGTCCACTGATTTGGCCAATGCTTCCCAGATCTTAGGAAATTTCCTGAAGGAATTCCTAGAACTTGTGTGCAACACCAATCTTGGCGATCTTCCCCTTGCGGTCATCTTTATCTTGTTTAACGGATCAGTTGACTTCTTGGTTCTTGGTCTGGCTCTTCGATCCTCTAGATTGGCTCGTTCTTAGCCCATATCTTCTCGTCTTAGCCACGGTTCTTTAAGCTTTGATAGTAGATTTCCGTAGTTGATCGTGGGCCTGCTAGTCTTGAAAATAGCCCGATTGGGTTTCCTGGAAGAGAAAAGCACGTAATGAGACTTGATCAACACGGCTTCATATCTAGACTCCCAGAAATGTGTTTAATGCATGCAAATATACCATTTCGTCCAGAAAAGTGTGTTCTACGCAACAAAAGAGACTCTTACGTAGAAAAGTAGATAAATAAAGTATTTTAACGTAGGAGAGTGTGATAACACTTAGAAGATAACAGTGGAAAATACGCACTTTTAAGCGAATATCATATGTCGTTATATTGTGACAACAAGGCGGCCATAAGCATTGCACATAATCCCGTGCAACATGATAGAACAAAGCACATCGAAGTGGATAGACATTTCATTCGCGAGAAAGTTACTTCGGGAGTAATCTGTACACCATTCGTGCCTACGTCAGAACAAGTGGCTGATGTTCTCACCAAAGGTGTTGCGGTTGCTCAATTTTGGGCTTGTTTGGACAAGTTAGGCATGATCGATATTCATGCACCAACTTGAGGGGGAGTGTTGTCAGTATGAGGGAGAATATAATATAAGATATATGGTGGGTGGAGATATTAATGTGGGTGTAATTGTTTTGACCTAGTAATATAAATAATATTGTGGGATATTGGTAGATTTAACTCTCCAACGCTTTCCCTTCTTCTTTTTCTCTCTTTTTCTCCTCTCTTCCTGAAACCCTAAAATTCTACTGGATGTCGATCCGCACTCGGGATTAGTCGGGTTAGCGCAATAATGAACATAAAATGACAGGAAATTTGCAGAGAATGGAACATAATATTATTCAAATCAACTTTATTCAATCGAACATGTCTCTTATAATCAAGTAAAAATAACTAAATTATAAAGCATAAAAAAAAGAGACGGAAGATCGTACACACCGTGGAGGAACCCTAGCACCCTTGAGACTGCTGCTGTCATCGCTGACATCATCCAGCCGTACGGCTGACGTCATCAGCCGTACGGACAGGGTGCTCATGGAGACCTGAAACTATACCCCCTGGTAGATCTTGATTAATCACGATTTTTAGTGATTTTTGGAGAATTTTCTAAGCCCTAGTTCGATGTCTTTGGGCTGATATTCGAAAAAACTCGTTTTTTCTTCTCGGATGATTGTGGAGCCATCCGGCAACTTTTTCTGGGGATTGTTGCTTCGTTTTGGTCCCCCCATATCCCCTCTACAGATCCATAAGTGGATCTCTTAGATCCATCAAGTATTGAGGTGTGTGGGTTGATTTTTCCCCCCACATAGTACCGCCGGCGGCTTTTATTAGGCAAGGAGTGCTGTCCACGCACTACCCTACCTTATGGATCCTCAAAGAATGTCTTCTATGATTTCTTTGATGATGTTTGGGTGTTGTTTAGGTGCTGCATGGTGTTCCCCTTGCTCCATGGCTTCTTAGAAGGTGTTGTTTGCCTCAACAAGCCTTTTCTCTCCTTCAAGTGCCCTCAGGTTGGTTCATAAGTTATTTTTTTTTGGTCAGTTGTGGTTTATTGCGTTTTTGTTACTGCTGGTTGTTCTTTTGGAGCGGTAATGTCGACTTTGAATGAGTCGGGCAAGTCAGATGCGTCCTCCGGGGCTCCCGTGACTACTATTTCAGCCCCAATGCCGTTTGAAAACCCTAGTTTGTAGATCACCCCTACCAAGCTGGCTGGAAAAAATTATTTGGAGTGGTCTAGAGCTGCAAAAATGTTTATTGGTGGATGCGGGAAACAAGGGTACATTACTGGGCGATTACAAGCACCCGCCGAGACCGATCCTACATTTGAACAATGGGAGACAGGTAATCTAGCGGTTATGTCATGGCTACTCAATTCTATGGAGTCCCACATTAGCAGAGGATTCATGTTTTTTTCCACGGCCAAGGAGATCTGGGATGCAGCAGCCCAGACTTATTCACAGCAGCAGAATGTCGCCCGTGTGTATCAGTTACGCCAGAGCATTGCCACTTTTCGTCAAGGGGATTTGCCCTTGGCGGATTATTTTGCTAGGCTCTGTGGTATGTGGGAAGAACTTGATTATTATCAGGTCTTTACCCCTAAGTGCCCAGAGGATGGTTTATAGTATCGGAAGTTGGTTGAACAAAACCGTACATATGAGTTCCTTGTCGGCCTGAATGCCGATTTTGAGTTAGCCCGTGTTCAGTTACTCAATAAAGACACCTTGCCATCCCTCAATCAGGTAAATGCATATGTTCAGAGTGATGACAGCCGCAGAGATATAACGTCTCCTTCTCCTGTTCATGAAAAGTCCGCCTTGGCTGCCTTCCCGCCTGCTTCCAAGCCTCCTAAGTCTAAAACCTCGGTCGTCAACGGTGGCACCAAAGGGGGTCCTCCACCTACTTGTGCTCATTGTGGCAAGAAAGGCCACACCAGGGATCGGTGTTGGAGCTTACATGTTTGTGAGGGGTGTGGTCGTAAAGGCCACAGCAAGGATAGGTGCTACCATATTCATGGCCGACCACCACAACTACCTGGGACTCCCACTACTGCTCACAGTGCGACTATGGATTCTATACCGGGGTCTCCGCCCCCCTATACTGCTGCGCCTCAACCTTCTGCCTCCACAGCACCCTTCTCTAGAGATGAGATAGAGAACTTGCGACGCTTTATGGCCCAACTGGATGGGCCTGCTGCCACTTCTACGTTTGCACAGTCAGGTATCATCAGCTCTGCCAACCTTGTCTCTGCTTCCGCTTCCACTTCTAGTTAACCCTGGATCATTGATTCAGGGGCTTCAGAGCATATGACCGGTATGTCATCCTCTTTTTCCTCATATTCCGTTTGTTCTGGTGCGGATAAAGTCCGCATTGCCGATGGTACTCTTTCCTCTGTTTCGGGGAAAGGTCGTGTCACCCTCTCTTCTGGCTTATCTTTATCTTCAGTACTTCATGTTCCCAAATTTGCCACTAACCTATTATCCGTTAGTTCTCTTACGAAGAATCTTAACTGTTGTGCAACCTTTTTTCCTTCTCATTGTGTGTTTCAGGACTTGGCCACGAGGAGGACGATTGGCACTGGACGTGAAGTGGGTGGTCTCTATCTCTTGGATGCGACTCCTACAGCCTCTGCAGCCCTTCAGTCTAGTAGTCTTAGCAATAGTGTCAATAAAGAGCATATTATGTCTTGGCATGCTTGTTTAGGTCATGTTTCATTTCCTTATTTACGCATGTTATTTCCTGAGTTGTTTAAGTCGGTGTCCATTTCAGATCTTCATTGTGAGGTCTGTGCATTGTCCAAGCATTGTCGAACGACTTTTCCCCCTCGTGGTAATAAAAGTTTATCTATTTTTGACATTGTTCATACTAATGTTTGGGGTCCATCCCCTATTACTTCCTTCTTTGGCTATCGATATTTTGTTTCTTTTGTGGATGATTTTTCTCGCTGCACATGGATCTTTGTTATGAAGTCATAAGATGAGGTTTACTCTATCTTCAAACAGTTTCACAAAATGGTTCTCACTCAGTTTGGAACATGCATCAAAACTCTTCGATCTGATCAAGGCAGAGAGTACATGTATGGGGGTCTGCAGATGTACTTGGCCGAACATGGCATTGAACATCAAAATTCATGTGCCTTCACTCCACAACAGAATAGCGTTGCCGAGCGGAAAAATAGACACTTGTTGGAAGTGGCTCGTGCCCTTCTGTTGTGGCACCATGTTCCTAAAACATATTGGTCTGATGCAGTTCTCCTTGCCGCTCACTTAATCAATCGTATGCCATCTCGCTCTCTCCAATTTCGTACTCCGTACCACTTGCTGCGTCCTGAGAGTCCTCCTTTTCTGGTTTCCCCAAAGATCTTTGGCTGCGTCTGTTATGTTCACATCCTTGGTCCGAATCACACCAAGTTGGATCCAAAAGCCTTGAAGTGTGTCTTTTTGGGTTACTCTTCGACCCATAAAGGCTATAAATGTTTCCATCCCCCCTCTCGTAAGCGGTTCATCACCATGGATGTCACCTTTTTGGAGTCGGCCTCTTATTTTCCCAGTAATACTCCTGCCTTTCTTCAGGGGGAGCATCTTAGTCGTGAGGAAAGGCATGTCTCATCTGATCCTGTTTCTCTGCCATTGGCTATGGATGCTCTTGACAATGGTCCTAATCCGACCATGATTGACACTATTGACAGGGGTACTGACAAGCAGGGGGAGCTGCAGGTGTACTCAAGGCGTCGTCTGACAGGGAAACAGATTACCACTGAACTCCAGGGCCAACAGTCATCCTCAGAGGATCTAGGTAACCCTACTTCTAACTTTGTTCTTTCCTCTTCTTGTGATAGTGGCTCTGACCTTCCTATTGCTCTTAGGAAGGGGAAGAGATCTTGTACCCAACATCCAATTGCTAATTTTGTTTCGTATGATAATCTATCTCCGTCATACAAATCCTTTGTTACCTCATTATCCTCTGTTGCTCTTCCTTCATCTGTAACAGAAGCTCTGAAGCATCCTAGGTGGAAAGAAGCAATGTATGAAGAGATGAATACGTTAAAAAAAAATAGCACGTGGGAGTTGGTAGACTTGCCAAGAGGCAAGAAACCCATTGAATGCAAATGGGTTTACACTGTGAAATGCAAGCCTGATGGTTCAGTGGATCGGTACAAGGCAAGATTGGTGGCAAAAGGCTACTCTCAGACTTATGGGATAGACTACAAGGAGACATTTGCTCCTGTAGCTAAGCTCAATTCCATCAGGGTTATCCTTTCCCTTGCCGCAAATCAGTCTTGGCCACTATTTCAGCTCGACGTCAAGAATGCTTTCCTTCATGGGGATCTTAAGGAAGAAGTGTATATGCTGCCCCCTCCTGGCTTTCAACTTTCTGGGGATGAACAGAAAGTATGCAAGCTTCAGAAAACTTTGTATGGCTTGAAACAATCACCGAGAGCGTGGTTCGAGCGCTTTAGTGGGGCAGTCAAGCGAATGGGGTATAGTCAGAGTCAAGCTGATCATACTTTGTTCATCAGACGTGACAGGGAGGCTATGACGGTTTTGATTGTATATGTCGACGATATCATTGTTACGGGTAATTGTATTGCAGAAATAACCCGGTTGAAGGAGTTCTTGGCTTTGGAATTTGAGATCAAGGATCTGGGTACATTGAAGTACTTTCTGGGGATAGAAGTTGCGAGATCCAATAAAGGAATCTTCATCTCACAAAGGAAATATGTGTTGGACCTGCTGTAGGATACTGGTATGCTAGGGGCTCAACCTGTTGACACACCCATTGAGGCAAATCATAGACTTGATGGTCAGTCAGGGGAGTCTCTAGAGGATGTGAGTAGCTTTCAGCGATTGGTGGGGAGACTTATATACCTAGCTCATACTCGCCCCGATATTGCATATGCGGTGAGTGTAGTTAGCCAATACATGCATTCCCCCCGTACTACACATTTGGAAGCCGCATACAGGATTTTGCGGTACTTAAAATCTTCCCCAGGCCGTGGCTTACTATTCAGCCATCAGGGCCACATGCGTGTGGAGGGTTTCACAAATGCTGATTGGGCAGGAGCCCAAGATGATAGGCGCTCTACATCAGGATATTGTACTTTTGTGGGAGGAAATTTGGTTACATGGCGAAGTAAAAAACAATAGGTTGTTGCACGTTCGAGTGCCGAAGCTGAGTTCCGATCAATGGCCCATGGGGTCTGTAAGTTACTGTGGCTTAAACTGTTACTTGGAGAACTCGATTTCCCCGTAGAAGGGTCCATGTCATTATACTGTGACAACAAGGCGGCGATAAGTATTGCCCACAACCCAGTTCAACATGACAGGACCAAACACATCGAGGTGGACCATCACTTTATTCGTGAAAAAGTGACATCGGGAGTGATCTGCACACCCTTCGTTCCTACATCTGATCAACTAGCAGACATTCTTACGAAAGGCGTTGCAGCAGCTCCGTTTACCGAGTGCTTGAGCAAGTTGGGCATGATTGATATCTACGTCCCAACTTGAGGGGGAGTTTTGAAGGACCTCTCTATTATTATAGATTGTTTAGTGTCTTTATAGTTTTATTTTCTTACTTATGTAAGGGCCCACACTTATTAATATAAATAAGATTCATTGGGGTGTGTGTAGGGTTAACACACGTAACCCCTCTCTTCTCTCTTCTCTTTCCTCTTTCCCTCTGCAGTACAAGACTTGATTTCAACTCAAACACCCCACTTCACCCACCCCAAATACTTCACTTTTAGCAAGGTTAACTCGAAGTCCAGAAACCACTTCGAAACACCTAAGGATCCTTCTCAAAACTTGGGCTTGCACCGTAAAAGCGTCCAAAAAGAATATGGTATCGTCAGCAAACTGCAGGTGAGAAATGGAGGGGCCGTCCTCTCCTGCCTTGAAACATACCAAAAGGCCTCCGTCAACCGCCTTAGAGGCCATCCGGCTCAATGCTTCGGCCGCAATAAGAAACAGGTAAGGAGATAACGGATCCCCTGAATGCAAACCCCTAGTGCTCTTAAAAAAACCTGCTGGGGCTTCGTTGATTAAAATCGAGAAGCGAGCAGTTGATATGCATGTGTGGACCCATCTCCTCCAACGTGTGCCAAAACCCATACGACCCATCAAATAATCGAGGAAGGACCAACTGACGTGGTCATAGGCCTTTCCCAAATCCACTTTAAAAATGATCCCCGGAAGGCTTGCTCGTAATCTGGAATCGATGATCTCATTCGCTACCAGAACCCCATCCAGAATCTGGCGCCCACTGACAAAAGCTCCCTGGAAAGATGAGATAATCTGACCCAGCACCCTCCTCACTCTATAAGCCAAGACCTTGGCTATGATTTTATAGGTGTTGCCTATCAAACTAATGGGACGGAAGTCAGCTAGGGATTCGGCTCCGTCTGTTTTAGGAATCAAGGAGATGAAAGTGGTATTGGCTCTCCACTCTAGCGACGACTCCTGGTAGAAATCCTCCACGACACGCATAAAGTCATGACCCACTATTGCCCAGCAGCGAGAAAAGAAAGCTAGGGGAAACCCATCCGGACCTGACGCCTTCTCACCCCCCAAGAATTTGATGGCCTCTAGCACTTCCTCCTCATTAATGGGTCTTTCCAACCAATTGCTCTGATCCTCCTCAAGCTTGTCAAAGTCAAGCCCATCCAACTTAGGTCTCAGCTTAGCCGTCTCTAAGTAGAGATTGGAATAATAAGACACAGTGGCCTCTCTAATAATGTTCTCCTCTTCGACGATTTCACCGTCCACCCGAATCTTGGAAATAGAGTTCGCTCTCCTCCTGGCATTGGCGATCCTGTGGAAGTACTTAGTATTTCTGTCCCCACCTTTAAGCCAAGTCGCCCTAGATTTTTGTCTCCAACTAATTTCCTCCAACCTACCGAGAGACAAATAATCCTTCTTCAACTTGATCCTGTTGTTAAAGTCCTCAATGGATAAAGGCTCATCCTACTCCAACCTGTCGATCCGAGCTATCTCCTCTAACACTTTCCCCAATTTTTTGTCAACTCTACCAAAAACCTCCTCATTCCACGCCTTCAGATTCTTTTTGAGACCGTTGAGCTTACTCCAGAAAACATAACCTGCTCTCCCGGATGCCCCCATAAATCTCCACCAAGACTCCACCTTGCTAACGAAAGTTGGGTCTTCCATCCACATGAGCTAGAACCGAAAAGGGGAGGCCTTCCTACTAATGCCCCCACACTCAAGAAGGATTGGGCAATGGTCGGATGTCGGATGTCAGGTTGGGGATAGCCGACTGAGTAACCTCTGGATAACGAACCTCCCAGCTGCTAGAGACGAGAAATCTATCCAGCCTACACAAGGTAGGTTGCTCTTGATGGTTCAACCACGTGAACTTGGCGCCGGCAAGAGGAAGATCCACCAACTCATTTCTATCCACAAACTCAGAAAAATCCCTCATACTTGTCATGATTCTGCTACTGTTGCCCCCTCTCTTCTCATGAGAAAATCTGATAACATTGAAATCCCCCTCCTGATAAACCAAGGGTGATTCCACAGACCATGAACTCCATCCAATTCATCCCAAAAGTTACTCCTTAAGACTCTATCTTTGGGGCCATACACACCCGAGAAAACCCACAAGAAATCATCCTCGACGTTCCTGCAAAGGATGGAAACAGAGAATTCGCCTAATAAAGCATCTTCCATTTTCAAAATTTCTGGATCCCAGACCACCAGCCGTTCCAACAGCTGGAATGGCTTTCCACCCGTACCCACAATGGCCACAAATCTCAAAGACAGTAAAATCTTTCATGTCATCTAACTTGGTCTCCTGAATCACTAGCAAATTAGGCTTCCATCTGCTGATCAATCTCCGGACTGACGATCTCTTATCCTTACTACCAAGCCCTCTCACATTCCATGAAAGAATGTTGAGCTTCATCTATACCTGTGGAGAACCCTTGGTGTTCTGTTCCTGCGTCTCTCTTGAGTTTTCCCATCGTAGTTGACGTTGCTGACCAAATTGCTTAATTCCTTCTTACCCTTCCCTTTAGATCTCTTAGACCTATTTCCTTTAGGAATCTCCCCTTCTGGTTCGCTGGCCCCGTAGAGAAGGTTTGGTGATCTGACCCTCTCCCTAGCACCCAAGTTAGAAAGAGAGTTTTCCTGACCCTCCTCTAGTCCCGCCTCAGATGTACCAATAGGAGTTCGATCCTTACTAGAAAAATCATCCTGACTGAATAACATTCTAGCCTCCTCCTCCTATCCTTCCAAAGAAACCCCTATAAACTTACTAAATTTGATAATATGCCCCGTGGACCAGTTGCCATCCTCTTCAGAAAGCCAAGAGGGTGAAGCCGGAGGCGTTCCCTCAATCGTTCGCAGCAGAGGACGTGCACCTGGGATAGGAGACCGACTCAAACAGTCGCCGTCGGGATGTCCCAACTCCCCTACCGTTTCCCCTTCCGATAGGTTCTCCTCCGACGAGCCTACACTCTCCCTGCTAGATACAGCATAAGAGGATCCCTTAGAATAGTCATAGTCCACCAATCGAACTTCTCACAGGATGTCAACCAACGATGAGGGGGCGCAACTTCCCCAATGAAGACCGCTGCTGCCATGTGAGGTTACCGGAGTATCCATCTCCGCTAACGCTCTATTAGGAGGAGGATCCCAACCAGACCCTCTCACTTCCCCAAGGTGTGGACGACTATCTCTGTCGCCAACGGAACCTCCCTCCAAATCAGTCCTTCGTTCGAGATCTTCACCATAAGTTGGGGTAGCCTAAATAAATACAGGTGATACAGGGGAAAATTGATGGTGTAAAGCAGATGGAATGGGATGGTGTACCCGTTGAGAATCGATCGTCAAAGGAGTAACCATAGCATATTCAACGGGGCTGATAGCATGCTTCGTTTGAGATCTTCACCATAAGTTGGGTTAGCCTGAATAAATACAGGTGATACAGGGGAAAATTGATGGTGTAAAGCAGATGGAATGGGATGGTGTACCCGCTGAGAATCGATCGTCAAAGGAGTAACCATAGCATATTCAACGGGGCTGATAGCATGCTTCGCAGCCACACGAACTCTAAACCCCCCAACACCCTAACCTATTACATATCGCACGTCGGATAGGCCAGATGCCTCTGGATTGCCACGTGGCAGTCTCTTACCAGCCATGAGGACGCCCGATTCGTTTGTCGGCATTTCACCATCTTCCCGCCCGATTCTGACCGATGTAACCTTTCACCTGTCACGTGCGAACAACCCCCCCTCTCCCAGTTAGACACCTATCCCTCCATCACTTCCTTCCCCAGGGAGTACGACACTCTAAACCGATCGGCTGCCTCCACGTGTTCTTCCTTTCTGCCCTCTCCTTGTACAGCTACAGGAGTCGATTTGAATTCGTTAACCAGATTGAAATCACCGCTGATGTCCGAACCTTTGTATATGGAATGACCCACTCCTCGTACCCCTCGATGTTGGGGTCCACCTGGCTCTCATCTCGTCGGGTCCTGCTCCACAGCCTCACGAATCATGCCACGTGTAAAGCTAGGTACCAACAGATCTCCTCCATGCTCCCCGCTCTGGTTCAACAATGGACGGAAAAAATGGGAAGCCTTCTTCCTCGAGTCCTCAACATCGATAAGGATGGGAAATAGAACTCCCCTGTCATACAAGTTCACAGATCTTGGAATGCAACGTAGACCTTCGGCAGCCAGTCTCAGACGGATGGGACCCAAATTTTCCGACAACCTTCCAGCATTCTCAATTTCCTTCAAGTTACCCCATGTGCTGGCAATTGCCTCAACTATGTTGCGATTCCACAGATGGAAGGGAACGCCTCGGAGTAAAATCCACCTTTCCTTAATGAGTGATTCAGCATGGAAGGTGTGTACAGAAGGCCACCATCGATGGAAGCTAACCGCACCTGACTCCAAATCTAACGGAACCCTCCTGCAGATGGTCAACGCCACATTTTCGGACCCTACGAAAAACACAAATCTCCTCTCTCCAAACTCCATCAGTTTCCGGACCCGAAAGTGATTAAGATAGCCCAACAACACTTTCTTGATCTCAGTGATGGGGAGGCCGCAACCCACCACGTCGCAGACCACCGCCTGGCACCATTTTCCGAAACACCCGACCGCCTTATCTTAGCATGTGGAGATGCATGCCTCACCACCAATCCTAACAACCTTAACAGAAACCTCACCCGCTTTCCTCTTCACCAAGGATGGGAAAGAGTCAGTGGGGGAAGGGTGTGGTTGCCGACGCAGGACCTCTAGGAACGATATGTTAATGACGTATTCGAGGTTTCTCCACCCATTCTGATGTGATAGCCTTCGGGGGTGAAGATCTGAGAGGAGGATACCCCAAAATGCTGTTAGAGTTTATGTAATACACCTACGTGGGTGTCTCTAAGTGGGCTGCGTCCCACTTCCCACGTGGGGCTATTTTTGGGTTTTTCACTATCCACGTGAATAGTACCACGTGAATAGTGTCACGTGAATAGTGTTCTCCTTTGTAGGGTTTCTCCCCATCATATATATATACAATGTGTGAGGGAGAATGAATTAACAATTCATTCTCTCATCTTCCCACAACTTCTTTCTCTAACCCTAATCTCTGTCTCCACCTTCTGCCTCCATTACACTTTTTTCCCTTTTCTATCTACAACATTCATCTACTGGTTACAACCTTATTTACAACAAGGTATCAGAGCATGGTAGCTCTAGGGCATGTGTCTTTGTTCCCTAGAGACTCCATTCCAATCTAAGACGGTTATATGAGCATCTGGAGCAGAGGAGAACTTTTGAAGAAATCGCAGAGATCATTCTTGCGCTATCCAGGGATTAATCCTGAGGCAAAACACCATAGGCTCTTATTTCCTGGTTAGTTTTTTCCCTCAGCCGCATCAAAGATCCAATTTGTCTTCTTCTCAAGCTTATTCAGCGTTTTTCCGGCCAACATGTTTTTCGAGAAATTTTGGGTTTTTGTGATATTCGTGTAACAGCAGGCCCCTCTGACCTTGCCGCCCTCTTCAGTACTGCTCGTGGAATAGTTCGAAACTTGATTTGACAAATTATGACCATTGGTAGGAACATAAACCCTTTGCTGATCTAGGTTTGCATCGAGTGAAGAAGCTAGGACATGACAGTTAGGTTCTCCATAACCCAAATCCGATGAGATTTGTCCTTCGAATCTGATTCTTTAGTAGCACATGTCAGATACTCACTGTAGCCACGGCCCCCAATGTACATGAGAGTGGAAGTCTTCTATTCCAGGAAGTTGGTGCCATCGAGCTTCACAGTGGTGATGCAGAGCTGAGGGTTGTGATCTCCATGAGAGCCATGAGTCACAGGACGATCCTCAGAAGAAGAGCTAGAAATCACAAATGTGGACTCGGGGGAACTCATCGAAGTATGACCACCAAAAATAGCAGGTAGTGTACCGGAGGCTCCCAGAAAATCCAAGCGAGGTCTAGATGATCCCTAAAGGCCCAATGAGTGGTGCGCCTAGGACAGGAGGGCCAAGAAAGGTCTGATTTTGAAAGAACATTAAAACCCAAAAATTAGCGATTTCAGACCCCCATCGAGGTATTCCCCCCCCCCCCCCCATTGTTCTAGTTCATAGAGCTTGGCGAAATTGCCCACCTAGGAGTATGTCTGAGATACGACATCCCAAAAATCTTTGGCCGTTAGTAGGAACATAAACCCTTTGCTGATCTGGGTTTGCATCGAGTGAAGAAGCCAGGACATGACAGTCAGGTTCTCCATAACCCAAATCCGATGAGATTTGTCCTTCGGATCTGGTTCTTTAGTAGCACCTGTCAGATACTCACTGTAGCCATGGCCCCCAATGTACATAAGAGCGGAAGTCTTCCATTCTAGGAAGTTGGTGCCATCGAGCTTCACAGTGGTGATGCAGAGCTAAGGGTTGTGATTTCCATGAGAGCTATGAGTCACAGGACGATCCTCAGAGGAAGAGCTAGAAATCACAAATGTGGCCTCGGGGGAACTCATCGGAGTAGGACCACCAAAAATAGCAGGTAGTGTACCGGAGGCTCCTAGAAAACCGAAGCGAAGTCTAGAGGATCCCTAAAGGCCCAATGAATGGTGCGCCTAGGACAGGAGGGCCCAGAGAGGTCTGATTTTGAAAGAAAATCAAAACCAAAAAAGTAGTGCGGGTTCGGGGTGATTTTTGGAAACTAAGGTTCCAATGGTCATAATTCGTCAAATCAAGTTTCGAACTGTTCCACGAGCAGTACTGAAGAGGGCGGCAAGGTTAGAGGGGCTTGCTGTTGCACGAATATCACAAAAGACCGAAAACCAAAAATCCTCGAAAAATGTGTTGACCGGAAAAACGCTGAAGAAGCTTGAAAAGAAGACAAACTGGATCTCTGATGCGGCTGAGAGAAAAAACTAACCAGGAAATAAGAGCCTCTAGTGTTTTGCCTCAGGATTAATCCCCGGATAACACAGGAATGATCTTTGCGATTTCTTCAAAAGTTCTCGGCTCCATATGCTCACATAACCGTCTTAGATCGGAATGGAGTCTCTAGGGGACAAAGACACATGCCCTAGACTACCATGCTCTGATACCATGTTGTAAATAAGGTTGTAACCAGTAGATGAAGATTGTAGATAGAAGAGGGAAAAAAGTGTAATGGAGGCGGAAGGTGGAGAAGGAGATTAGGGTTAGGGAGAAGTTGTGGGAAGAGGAAAGAATAAATTGTATTGTATACATATATGATGGGGAGAAACCCTACAAAGGAGAACACTGTTCACGTGACACTATTCACGTAGTACTATTCACGTGACACTATTCACGTGAATAGTGAAAAACCCAAAAATGGCCTCACTTGGGAAGTGGGACGCAGCCCACTAGAGACACCCACGTGGGTGTATTACATAAACTCTAACAGGATATTCTTACCTCCTCTTGTGGGGACCATAAGGAGATTATGTTGGACAGTTGAATGATCAATTGAGTTGTTCACACTATAATGTTCATCATCACCAAAATTAGTTCATTCCGATATTAAGAACCATATAAAAAGTTGACTTCTAAAAAATGATTTAATTGGATGGTCCATATTTTTCAGCTATAGGTCAACTCTTCATGAGGTATTTATTCTCGGATTAAAATACTAGGTATTAGGAAATGCGTCTTTCAATTACCAATACAACAAATAAAAACTTTATAATTTTATAGAAAAGATGTCTGGGTAGATTAATTATAAAGAGGACAGAGTTTCTATTGTCCACACATCCCTTTCCCGTATTTAGCAATCTACAGCTAAATAGGTAAATATTTAGCCTTGTGACGTTAACGGCCAGGATCTTACTTTGAAGGTACTAGAAAGAGATTACTTGTTTTTAACTTATTATGCATATGATACAGGTCAGAATAATACTCTTACGTAGGTTTGAGACCTGCATGTGTCACATCATCTTTAAAATCACTTGTTTTAGCCATTAGGATAATAAGCTCACAAGATAATATTCTTGTGTTGCTCTCCATACCAAGGAAGATTAGTCATTTACATTTTTGTTTGTTTAAATATAAAGAGTTCTCGGTTGAATTTACAAAAAATTTAACTTACCAAATTATCAGTTGGCAACTAAGTGTTTCATGAATTTTATCATCAAATCAGTAAATAAGCCATGTCATAACATCATTAAGCCATCATCTTGTTAGGTAGGCTTTTCTTAAGGAGAAAAGAAATAGAAAGAAGAACCAGGAAAAAAATCCTGAGCACAGCAACTCAAAGATATTGAAGGGCTCTGCTGATACATATAACCGTCTAAGAGTCAAACAAGTCGCTGCAGTGCTGTTAGGATGGCCCAGTCACACTTTCGAAACCAAGGAAATAAATTTCGGTTTCGAGGTTTATTTCGACCAGCCTGGAAATGGAAATGTTTCGTGGAAATATTTCGACCTGTGTGGAAATAATACATTTTCGTGGAAATGATGGAAATAATGCGGAAATGATGGAAATATTATAGAAATCTTTGTGGAAAGTTTGGGAAATGATAAAACAAGCCTAAAAATACACACATAAACTATCAAACCATAATATACAACCATATGTAGTGTGGAAATGAATGACCATAGCAGTCTGTAATATGTTGAGACATGTATCTGATAGGCAGTCCAAATATTATTTAATTAGATAACTATTATTTAATTGCTTATTTTTTTTTAAAAATTGTAAGTCAGGGTATTAACGAATCTTTATTCACTTACATTAGTGTCTTAAAATTATATAATTTTAGAAGACCTATTTATTATTAACTTTTAACATTACTTAACTTTTTGAATGTTCAAATATTTTTTTGGGAAAAATATTTAACCCAACCAACTTGTAGAATGAGCTAAGTTATACATATAATCCATTTATGCATAATCATGGATGTTTAGGGTAAAAACTAATGAAATTGGGGTGTTCCCCAAATTTAAATTTCTACCCTAAATGATTTTCAATCTTTGCACAAATCAAGTGTAAATGCATCATAGATTCATTGATTTGATGCATTTACACCTAATCTATCTATTTGTAGCAAGAAACGATAGCAAAAATTTCTATTCTTATGTACATTTCGAATTTGAAAAAACTCCAAAATGGGATTCGATTCGTCCTCACGATCAATCTGCGAACCAAGAAATCTATAATGGATTGGTCTTCTTTATAATATATATATATATGGAAATGAGTTAATTAATCAAATATGGGATTTGTGGTGCTCAAATGGGATGTTTCTTACCTTCGATCGAAATGTTTCTATAGATGTCGAAACATTTCGACCGAAATAATACATATTTACAACGTCAATTGATCGAAATTCACTGTTAACGCGAAATATTTCGACATGTATGGAAACATTTCGTGTATGTATTCTTTCCTGTCGGTAACCAAGAAAATGGAAATATTTCGCGAAATATTTCGTTAATTTCAGAAAATTTATTTCCTTGTTCGAAACATATCAGCCATGGTTCAAACTTCAAAGTACACGGTATCGTTCATGGGCAATACCGAAACGTATCGGAAGTATCGTTCGGTTTCGGACGGAACTTCAAGAAACTGAAAAAAAATGTTAGTGCAAATTTTAGACGAAACCGAACGATACTTCCCACCACGAATTTAAACGAAATGTTACTCCCCACCACAAAAAGGCAGATGGATATATAATTAGGACTAATAAAATAGAGATTGCTTACCTAAAAATGAAAATTGAAATGTCTGACAGTGGAGTTACAAGCTGCAATCTCAGAGGCAAGGGAGATTGCTATCCAATTTAAATATACGAGGATTGAACCTCTGTAGTCAAGGCGCACCTAAGGCGCCTTGAAATGGTCAAGGCGAGGCGCCTTTAGTAAGGCGCGCGCCTCAGCCAAGGCGCAAGGCACACCAAGGCGCGCGCCTCACTAAAATAACTGTTTTCGTTTTTTTTTAAATACTAAAAAAATTCCTAATAATGGATGCTGTTAATACTTGATATGGACATAGTAAGGTGGTACGCAGAGTAACTCTAACATTGTCCAATGGAGTTTAGCTGACACACGAGTATCCAAGCAGCCCTCCCACTATGGGGGCAATCAAGTTAAAAGTTGAAAACGACAAGAGAATCCCAGATAAGCTTTATCCAGATGGTCACATGTCCTTAGTTAAAAAATGGCATCAAAGCAAATTAAGCAATATATTATTGATCTGTGTACAAATACTTCACGGATACTCGTAGGATACAGTATGGTATCTTGAGTTTAATATTGTACCATGCAATAGAAAAACATAAGAAAAAAAAACAATTCTAGTTAAATAGAATAACACTAAACTATATAAATAGCGAACACAATTTGGTCATAATTTGCATTCTAAACTAAGCAAGAAAATTGATGAAACAATTTACAGTAACCATAGAAAGATCATGAACTGAAATTACCATTGGTATCCCCAACTCTTTGAGGTCATTGTCCCCCATCTGTTTCAATGCAGTCATGTCCACCTGCAAGTTAGATTAATATCAGATTTCAGCCACCACAGAATAAACGAAGAAACTACAAAGTTCCATTTCTTTACTGCAAGAGTATCAGAACACCCAGAAAAATCCAAAGGTAATTGGAATTTCCACTTCTATTTTCTGACACAGTTGACCCTGTGCATAAAATATAATAGTTGCAGTCCTGGATATCATTCTGTGGAATTTCCAATTCCGTTTCTTCAATATATCTTTCTCTGGACACCTAGCTGTCTAGCTTTGATGGTTAGTGTGTACCCTCCTCTTGTGGGAGGTCGTGGGTTCAATCCCACTTAGGCAGGTTTCCTCCATTAAAAGGTGGTGCCATAGGGTCGAAATCCCCTCACCCTGGGACAAAGTATAGCATGGCAGTCTATCCAGCATGGTCTCCAGCCTTACTGCACTGATCTTGCGGTCCTACCTATATACAACTAGTTTCATGGCCACAAAATTTCAAAGATTGATTTCCGATTAATTTGAAAGGAGAAAATTTTAGACAGATAAGCTTGCTCAAATCAACCATATTCTATAACTTACCATAAGCTTTAAAAAATTTTGAAGATTGATTTCCAATTACTTTCAAGGACTAAATTTTAGACAGATATGAATGCTCAAATCAACCATATTCTAAAACTTAGTTACCATAAGCTTCTTCTATATTATAAAACAAATTGCAATTTTTTTATTTTTAAAACATTAATTAAGTATAAGGAACGTATATCCACCACAAAGGAAGTATAAGAAACAGCCTTCAATATGCATTTTTGGCATTTATATGTAGTAATGAATGAGAGACTGAACACTCGACCACCTTAGAGTTTTGAACTCACTTTCCATTTATTCCCAAAATGCCCCTGCTTTGGTTCATTCGTTTTTTTTTTTTCATACCTATTCACATTAACTACGAGCAGTATCGACTTTTCCAACATCAGAAATTTGCTTTTCTAACTGTGCCTTGAGTTGCCACAATTTACAGATTCGCCACAACTAATTTTCCAAACCTACACTTGGAGTAACTTTCCTATTTTGCCTCTTGTTCCAAAAACGCCCCCAGATTCACTAAATATACTGGAATTTTCAAACAGGTTTGCTTCTCACTCTGGGGAAAAAAACTTCAAAGATTGATTTTCCGACCTACTTGCAAGGACTAAATTTTAGAGGGATAAGCATGCACAATCAACCATATTCTAAAACTTGGTTACCATAAGCTTCTTCTATATTATACAATAAATTGTAAGTTTTTTTTTTCAATTTTTAAAAATTAATAAACTATAAGGAACATGTATATACCACAAAGAAGTATAAGAAACATATTAAGTCTTAGATAATTTTTTTTTTGGCATTTATACGCAGTAATGAACGAGCAAGGACTGAATATTCGACCATTAGCAAGAAATATGAAATCGAGTATTAGCCACTTGATTGCTTCCTTTTTAGTTGAACCATGTGTTTCATTTAGGTTTTTGAACAATAGATATTCCAATTCAAATCATTAATCATTTTCTATGGATTCACTCACTTCAATTATAGGATTTGAACTGTCAACAATAGAAAATTAACTATGCTAGGCTTCACTCATGCATATCCATGGTATTCCTCAGTGAGGGAAATAGTGAGAACCTATAGGGGTTAAAACTTCAAGAGCTTACATTTATGGGTGGCAAAAATTTAGTCATCCATCAATTGCATGAGTCAGCTTCGAACAGTTCTCATAATCCTAAGAAAACTAAAAGGAAAACCATCAAATCTAAGAACTTTCAATTATGGATGGCAAAAACATAATCATCCATCAATTGCATGACATTTCTCATACTCCTAAAACTAAAAGGAAAACCATCATGTCCAAGGGCCTAGGCTCTATATAGGTTACATGCCAGTCCTCTATCTCTCTAAAATGGGCACCCTTCCAAATCCGAGCATCTCCTCGTCAAGGTTCTAAATTTCAGCGAATTTCGGTTTTGGGCTACGGTGAAACCAAAATCCCTAAGATTTCGGCCTATCTTTAAATCTTCCCTATTTAATGAAAACTCCTCTATTAAAGCCTTCTATCCTTTCTTAATGGCAAAAATTAAGGTTCTCTTGTCTTATAAGAGTTGTAGAGAGAATGATAGATTAGAATTTGTTTCCATAAACAATTTTTGTTTTGTTTTTCATTTAAAAATTTTCCATTATTTCAGCGAAATTTCAAGATTTCGCCTGAAATTTTGGTTTCGACCTGGACCGAAACCCAGTTCAAACCAAAATTCAATCCTTGCACATTAAGTGGCATCTCCAACAATATCTGCACACAAAATCAAAATAGTAGATGCGTCTCTTCACACCATTACCTACCAGTTACAATTTTCACAGGATTTTCTTCCCTCTAGTGTTAGTATGATAAAATTTTATACACTTATTTCCCCGCACTAGCAAAGTGCCCTCGACAGCTTACTGGAAAGTTAAGAAGGTTCGACCAATTGCGCTTCAAATTCAACAGATCCATTTTCAAATTAATTCTAACAAACTCTCCATGTAAGAACTGATCCCTGATCTATTGCTGCTTGTGCTAGAACTCTCCTAATCCTATGGTTATTTGTTTGATGCATACATGACCATCATCCGTTGAGTATTTCAAGAGTAACAGGTTATCTTCACTCTTCAGTATTCTTTTCGAAATAAGAAACATCTCAGATTCTCAATCAGCAACTATGAAGTATACTTGTGAGGAAAAGTTAAGAACAGATTACTTACTTCCTCAGCTTGAAAGAGAATGGCATATTTCCCCAGACCCAGTGAATGCAACAAACTAGCTACAGTAAGTGGTTCCTCGCTCTACATAAAAGCCGACAAAAAGAATGATGAGAAGATGTATGTGAAGACCTAAAATTCATAGATGAATATATAACTTTGAACACGTCCGAGACACCCCAAAAGGTATATAATTGTACAAATTCATCAATGAACCAAGAAATTGATAAGGTGCCTGTGCCACCATTTCAGGTTTTTGAATATTAGAATTTATAAAGATTAAAAGCATGAAAAACATAATTTGAACTTCAAATATCTGGCAGCTGTAATGGATTGTGGTACCAAAACAGGTCTCTTATGTATGTATTTGGCTGAAGTGTACCAGACTTCATGTAGAATTAGACAATGGATAGGCCAAGTTTACCAGACTAGCCCAAGTTGTAGCATCGAATCAGTTCAGTTGTTGGCCGAGTCGTGCTTGGAAACTGAATTTTTAAACCTCAAGAAACGCATAAAATAGGATATTTCCATTTCTCATTTCTGGCATCATCTATGAATTGCAATCACAGAAAATAAAGAAAGCTTCAAACCAAATCTTTACTCTGTAAGCACAAATCTACCATGCATACTGACATACATTTCATATTCATGCCAATTTTCTAGACCAATGGTGCAAACATGAGTTAATTGAATTTCTGATTCATCAGCATCCCCGTGTTGATTCTGAAGTTCACATTCATACAGTTTAAAAATAGCTTTCTGCCAGCAATGCCTCAGAAGTTATGTTGACATCCATACCATTCTTCATGAACAAGTATAATTTGACCAGATTGCAAAGTGTCACCATTTAACAATTATGGCTTTGGGACAACAACTTTGATTCAACTCCAAAACCTGTGATTGTTCCCTTTTCTGACATATACACATGAAAAACTGTATTAAAATCCAGTTTTTCATTTTTTATGGATATTCTGCCTCCATGGCACGATGAATATTTAACCATGTTTAACTTTTCAATTAAGACAAACATGTAGGGCAATCATAATGTGATTTTTGTAAGCGCATTCTGATTTCTCTTCTATAAGAATATAACAACTTCAAATGCATAGTCCCATCCTCTACAAAGGAATTGTCTAATCAGAAATAGAGAACTTGAATTCTTTCCGAACTTCCACTCAAAAGGAGCAACTTCTATATACAATCATTGACACTGGGACATCTGACTTTTCTTTTTCCAAGGATAATAATGACAAATACAGTTATTTGTATGTAGATTACCAAATATAGTATTACCCACCCAAGTCATCAAACTATGCAAATGATGGCCATATACACAGGCTGTATCAGTTATAAACTGTCTCAGTGGTAAGGAGAAAAAAGAAAAAGTACACTGAAAAAAGTGAGCAAGTTGTACCATATACGAACTCTTCTGCATGATGCCAGGGGCGCTTGGAGGAGGAAGTCGCACAACCGGCTTTGCAGCTTCAAGAGGTACGGTAGCTTTTGCAGTAAAAGATATAGGCCTTGGAGCATCATGGACACCTTTTCTTATAAAAGGAGATGGTCTTGAAGCATCAGTAGATCTAATTGATGAAACTGGTCGCAGCTCATTCATATTCCTTGGAGGGGAGAGACCCCTAGAAGTACGCAAAATTCTGTCTGGGGATCTATGTCTCAATCCATCCAAATTCCAAGCAGAGTAAGATTTTCTCAACGAGTCCATCTGGAGCAAATCATCTGCACTTCTTGTGGGAGGGATTCGCCTCAAAAAGCCAGCGGCCTTTGGTTCAGGCATACGTTGCCGTGAATCAATTCTCATTGAAGGCTGAGCTGTTCTTGACAGCTTTTCACGGAGGTCCATCCTAGTTTGTTCTTCACCGTCACTCCCGAGTTCTCCTAGACATGTTTTTGTGATTAAGTTTGAATCGCAGATCATCTCGATCAACACGGGCACCTTTCGTCATTTAAGGGCATCAAAGTCAGTAGGACAGCAAAGCAGCTCAGAAAGACAAAAAGTGCAACGATAAATCAATGCTCGTCAAATGGACAACGGAAGAGTATTGCTTGTTAGTTGTTACCATCCACATCAACACCATTCGAACTCCTTTTATTACCATCTCTCCGTTGGCTGCATAACAAACAAAACCCAGCAATACCCAAGTCAGAGTAAGGCTCTGTATGGTTGCCCTGAATAAGTTTTCTAGAAATGATTTTTGCATATAAGGCCCTGCTTGGTATCGCCGTAAATATTTGTTTGCAAACATTTGCAACATGTTTTTTGCATTTCTAGGTGCTTGGTTGCACCCCACAATTATTTACGTAGGTAAATATTTTCCGTGAGTCCATATTTTTCAGTTAGATTCTATCTATTCAAGAATATCCCAAGTATGGGTTCATACGAAGTGAAAACTTGACCGATACAGATTCATACATATTTCTAAATTACATAATCAAGAGAGAAGGGATTTAGATGTTCAATCTCATATTAGAAGTATGATGAGAACTCACATGTCTGATTTGTGACCCAACTGCTTATGTGGCAGGATGACCTGCACCAAGTGAGAGTCATTAGTGTTTGGGATGGGATGGCTCATAATACAGATTGCCATCGCAACCCTCCCGACCGTCCTAACTTGTTCATCATTGAAAATCTCCCTGTTAGGTGAAAGGTACTCACACTTCATTTCTTCTCTTAAGAAAAAGGCAGATGCCAACATGCCCTAAGAACTGAAGCTAGTTGAGCAACAACCTTTTTTTATTTTGCTGAAATTACCATCGTTTGATCTGATTTGCAGCAGTTGGTGAAAGATCAAGTCATCAAGTGTCTCTAGATTCATCAATCCAAACAAGTAAAATACTAAAATATAATATGGTTATAACGCTGTTAAAATGGAAACACTCCAAGCCAGTTATGCTGTGCATATCATATGGCACCAGTTTACATTTAGCTAAAAAATGAATATTTGGCTCATTTTCATAATGGTAATGCCAGCTATTCGTTATGCTTTAGCAATGTCCCTTTTAAACCTTGTTCAAATCCCTGGACTGAAAATCAGATTTATTAGAGAACTAAGCCACCAAGAGTCGTCTCACTAGTAAAACGAAGATCAATAGGTCGGTGGAGTTCCAGGTTTCCCCAAGTGAGAGAACTTTTTGGTCCATGAATTCTCTTGAAACAATGCTCTACAAATACCAGTCTCTGCAACAAACGACCACCTAATTCCATGAAAAAGGGATCAAAATTTTTCCTCTTTTCGGCTGAATAAGAATTTATTAATAAAGGTAGATGCCTTTATTAGATGCCTCCACATAGGAAATAAGCTCGCTCGCATGGCAATGTAAGGTACTGGGCAAGCAAAGCATGAACCTCCTTGATTGGTTAATGATGGTGAAGAGGAGAAAGGCTGGTTGAAAAACACGTAGAGTTGATGCATGTGTGAGGCTGCGAAGAGTGGTAGGGAACCACTTGACAGGGCATCATAGCTAGTGGCTAGCTGTGAAGTAGCGTTGAGACCTCGCAGCATGTATGAAGAACCGTTTGCATGGATTGGAGAGGGTGCTGCAAGGTCAAAATGGACAATAGAGATGCAGGGTATGGTTGCACGACGCATTGTAGATCGTACAGCCAAACTAAGACCAGATGGGGTCCTTCAAAGCACTCACTAGAACGATCAAGTGCACGCATGGGCTGCTTGATTGCCAAACCGTGGACATTCGATGGATGCACAAGTTGAAGGGTTGGCCGGCTGGTGCTAACAAACAGCTGATTGAGCATGCGACAAAATACGTTTCCAGACGGCCAACAAAGGGAAGAATAATAAGGTTCCTGCCACGCCAGAGAGGGAGATGAACCAAGCGTTGGAGAGGCAAGGTTAAATCGCTGCAGAAGGAGGTTCCTTGGTGATGTAGGAACAGGTGAGCAGACGGACGAAGGGAGTTGAGTTGACTAGCCGGAAGTTGTATGCTGAAATAATTGCTGCTAACTATGCTACATTTTGACGGAGGTACTGGACGACGTCATCGAAGAGGACCGAGAGGTATGGTCAGAGCTGGCAATGGAATCGAACGCTCTTGATAACTGCTCATCTGTAAGCATCCTCATAATTGTGTTTGTTAGAGTTTCTCTATGTAATGTGTGGGTGTGTGATTGTAATAGGTGGGTGACTAAAGCTTCTTAGTTACACCCACTTAAGTGGGACACATATCTATATAACAAAACAGGAAGGTTGTCTCCCCTATAAACAATGGCTAAGATCAATCCGTATTGAGCGGTTGAGATTTTGTGTTTTTTTCAATTTTCTGGCTCATTTTTGCGCGCTCAATTTTTTGCCGCTCAAATTTTCGGCCCACCCACCCACACATGACATAAGGGAATCAAAAGGATCGAGAAAACTGTCAAACTGAAGGACTCGAAGATCTGTTTGTTTAAGACGTATTGTGAAGGGGAAAAAGGTGGATCATTGAAGTGTTGGAGAGAGTTCAGAAGAACCAAATGACCAAATGGAGAATAGGATTTGGGCGTGGAGAAGAAGACCAAATGACGAAGAGGGTTTGGTCTCCCTCTCTCTCTTCTCCCTCCCTCTCTCTTTCTCCCTAGCTCACATTGCTCCCTTCACGCAGAAATCGGACAACCACCTCACTATCTCTCAACGTCGACCTCTCTCTCTCTCGCTAAACGAAGGTACTTTTCATGACCATGAAGTGGGTTTTGAAATTTCATTTTTTATTAGTTTCTGATCTCCATTTCTAGGGTTCCTTTTAACCCTGTCGATAGGAAACCAATGCATCTTTAACCTCACAATTTCTCGCACATCTAACCCACTCTACACTTCTCCCTCCATTAACCTCTCTTCTCCCACCTCTCCATTGCCTCTTCCTCTCTCTCTCTTCTCCTTATGATGCTGCTGAAGAGCACAACCAAGAAATCATCAACGGATCGTTGCAAGTGAGCCGAAGTGGGAAAGAGAAAGGGAAGATTCCAATCTCACCTGTCATCTCCTCCTTGCGACCACCAAAGAGGTATTTCACTCTCTTTTTCTCTTTATTTTTTACTGCGTTATCATAGAATGAATTTTTTTACTGCTGAATATATTTTTTTTTCTGTCCATCTACTGACCACATCCTCTAATCCTCTAAGAATATGCCACATGGCTCATATTTTGGGAGGAAGATTGCTGAAGATCTCTTTTTTCTGCATCGATCTGGATCTATCATCTACCGACCACATCCTCTTAAGGTTTTTCTTGCTTATATCGGAGGTTTTTCTTGCTGAAAACCAGAAACCAACCAATTCATGTGTCACAATGAATCAAACATTTCAACATATAAGAAACAAATTGAAAGTTTTGTGGGCAGTCAGATTTTTGGGTTGTTTGCTAACGTTCTTCTTTGGATATTTGGCCAAGTGGAGCAATCTTTGGGTCCACTATTCCATGGATATTTGGCGCAAACTCTTCCTCTTCCCAAATTCTGGATTTTTTTACTGAATGATACAGTTGCATAATCTTCCCAAATTCTCACCACATAGATCCCAAAAATTGGCATAATTGTTGAATCCAACGGTTAAAAATCATCCCAAACAAAAGAATTCAAAAGTCACTATTCACGGTTTGGATGTTTGGCCCATTTAAGGCTAGAGAACATGCTCTGTTTTTGGACTTTAAAGGCTAGAGAACAAAGCATTCATACAGCTCTTGGGGCTGAAACATGCTCTATTTTTGGACTTTTAAGGCTAGAGAACATATCATTCATATAGCTCTGATTGGTGCTTAGGCATTGGATTTTAGTTGATTAAATAATGGTTAGGATGTGCTTGGGCAATATTTTCTACAGTTTTAAGATGGGTTTCTTGGTGTATATTTTCTACATAGTCTTAAGATGGATTTCTCTAAGAAAATTCAGAGATCATGGTTTGTGTTACTGTTTTAGGTGGTTTTGTGAAGTTAGACCCAAAAGCCCAAAAGAAGATGTGGTTTGGTGGTTTTCTGTAGTTGATTATAGTTTACCCAATACAAATAGAACCCATTACAGAAAAAGAAAGTTTTGATTATAGTTTGTTTTTTTTATTGCGTGGTTTGTGATCTCTATGGATTATTGTACAATGATTTGTGTTTGAACTCTAAACATAGCAGCATTCTACTCGAAGCTATGGTTCACTATTTTAATGTGTAGAATAAAAATGTTAGCATGAGCCTGCATGCTCAATACATGAATCTACACTGGCAGCTAAATAGCTGGTGGGTTTGATTGCAACTTGAAACTTTAGACGGGACTTATCTTATCTTTCTACATGAGCCTGTTCACAAACCTAAGTACCCAACATAATGAAAAACCAACATCATGAAGAAATAGAAAGCAAAAATAGATTAAGCTTGATACTACATTGATGAACTTCATATTGTTGAAAATAAGTTTTTTCTCTTATTATGTCTCACATAAGAAGATTTTGTTGTTTTAAGTGTGAGATAATATCTTTCTCATCAATTGAAAATGGTCCTTATTGTTAAAAAGTGCACTGTGGACACCTTCTATTTTAGTCAATGGTCTAAAATCCTTCCCTGTATATGACTAATGTATAGCCTTTCTTTATTATACAAGCAGTCCACGGGCCTAAACAAGAACCCACAGCAATTATAGAGCTCATACAGATCTATGGGTTTGGTGGATTATATGGGGTTTAGGGTATTACATCAGTTTGTAAGGGAGGCATCATCGTTTGGGTTTGGTGGATTGTAATTCATCTGTAATGGAGGCATTATAGATGAATGGATAATAGAGGGTGAAGACCACATGATTTGTTGGATCTGTGGGATTGGTGGATTATATGTGTTTTAGGGTATTACAACATTTTGTAATGGATGCATTATAGATGAATAGATAATAGAGGGTGAAGACCACATGATTTGTCAGATTGTGGGTTTGGTGGGTTATATAGGTTTTAGGGTATTACAACAGTTTGTTGTGAGGACTGTTGTCAGATTTGTGAGGATGATAGACCACATGCTCCTATAATTCCTCCATTATCGATAGAATAACCTTGCTTTTCATGTTGTTATTTTAGTATTTTAGCTTTAAGATTTTTATTTCTTGAGAGAATATTTTTATGAACTTGGCTGCTTAAGCCTTCTCACATTATGTGCTTTCGATTTTATCTTTATGGATTTAAAACTATTTTCTCATTTTGGCTTTATTCCTAATGTGAAGCGAATCACTAGCTTGAACATAGATTGTCCAAATTTGTACTTCTTTTGTTTCTGTAAATGAAACATATTGAAGTAGAATCATTCATCTGAATTTGCATGAGTTAAAACTCAATGTTAAATTTTTTATTACTTTTCTAGCATTTGATTTTTAGATGTTTTCGGTTGTTTCATGTTTGTTGTTCTAAATCTGAGATAATTATTGATTTTGTATCACGTACACTGTTGGTATTTACAGAGTTTATGGTTCATTTATTTGAATTAAAACACTTATTTTTCAGAAAGATGAATTATCTCATTATCATTCACAACCCAGTTTGACTGTGATGGAATTTGTGTAAATTTCTCATATAATTTTTCTATTCGTTATCTGTTTGCAAGAATTGCCACTCCAGAACTTTTTATGGTTATTGTAACAGACTCAATAAATGAACTGTTGATTGGCAACTGAGAATCAGCTTGGCTTTTTGGGTTTTTATTGGGTTGGGTTGGATGGGCAACTGAGAAATAGCTCATCTTGTTGTGGGGTGGTTTTTGGTTTTGGACCTTTTGGTATTGGATAGGTGGTTTCTGGCCACTCCCTAAAAATACTGTGGCACACTCTTTCAGGCCTACTAACCATATGAATGTTTAGCCATCCTCTTGGTGAATGTACACAAAAAATCAACCAGATTAGTGATTTCCAGACATTGGATATGGGGGTCTTTACATCATAAACTTCATAAAGGGACCCATGATTGAGTTTAAAGCCCACCATGAAAAAATGCTCAAATCTAATGGTTAGAAATCATCAATCAGATTGATTTTTGGTATGTAGGTTCACAAGGGGTGGGGAAATATTCAGGGGTCAGTGGGATCGAATGAGTGTCACATGGCATTTTTGTGGGGGTGGGTGTTTCAAACTTTGCTCCATTTTTTCTTTTTTGATTGGTAAACTTTGGACCATTCTCCCTCTTCAAAGTGACTTGAAAGTGGCATTAGCGCCAGTTTAGAGAGGTGTTTTGGTCTGTAGGTTCACAAGGGTGTGGGGAAATATTCAGGGGTCAATGGGCTCGAATGAGTGTGTCATGTGGCTTTTTTTGATTTTTTATACATTGTCGATGAGGCTAGGAATCATACATATTGAAATATGAGATGTGCCTCAACTAGAAGATGCAACTCAATGGTTTTATGCTTTTATTGACTTATCTAGGTGTGAAACATTGGAAGAAATAGTGCCCAAAATTCAATTCTGCATGTAGAAGATTTTTTTTTTTATAAGGTGCATGTAGAAGAATTTGCCCGAATCTAAAACCAGAATACGCCGAACTCAGCATTTTTATCAACTTAAAGGGAATTCTTCACATATATGCAAACTCAATATGTACTCTAGCTTACATCCATTGATGCATGGACTTCTCACCTATTAAGAGCTGTGCAGCTTTCATATGATTTTGTAAGTGTGCACTTGACAGATTTTCCTTAAATTAGTGAAGTTGCGAGAGTCTATTTTCTTCTTTTCATTTTTCCTACTTGGACATCCTATGTGTACATTCACCAACCTTAGGCATTCGATCAATCTCTCAGCAGCAGTTGCCTCTTGCAAAGTCTCAACGGCAGCAAGCATAGACACATTTCTATGTTGTACAGTACAATAAATTGTATAATGCTTAGATAAGCTAAAAATGTAATGTTTAGAGCAATAATAATGTTTAGTTGCGGCCATTTTATCAGGGAGTGCCATTGGCACGGGTAATAACTAGTATAATAACAAGATGAGGCCAAACAACCTAGTTCGCCTCCAACTCTCATTCTCTCAATTCTCTCCATCTCTCTCCCTCTCTCAAACCCTAATACTATGAAAACTAACATGGTATCAGAGCGAATCTGATTTTTCTTCATCTCTTCCTCTTATCTATTTTTCTTCTTTTCCTTTACACTTATTTCACAAAAAGATTTCTTCTGATACAAACGAATCCTACCAGATTTGTCGTTTTAAGTTTGTTTACACCTAGATGTACATCTAGGGTGTGTTTATGGTTGTTTCTATCAGTCTGGAGATTGAAGAGACTCCGTATGTGTGATTGAAGATTGTCGGTGCAGTTTATCCAGTTTCTCTCTCCGGAAAAGTTTTTCGGGTTGTTTGGTCTGCTCATTGTGATATATATATACTAGTCACTTAAGTGGTTTGGGCCTACTTACATTAATAGAACATATGGGCCCAACACTCTACATAAAGCCCAACTATGTAATATAAACATAAAGTAAATAAACTACGAACTCTAACACTCCCCCTCAAGCTGGAGCATACAAGTCAAACATGGCCAGCTTGGTACATAGAGTAGAAAAAGGATTCCTAGGCAAGGCCTTTGTAAGAACATCTCCCAACTGATTTGTTGACTTGATATATAGAGTGATGATCCATTTGTGTAACACCATGTCACAGATAAAATGATAATCAACGTCGTTGTGCTTTGTCCACTCATGAAACACTAGATTGCTAGCAATAAAGCTAACAGCCTGATTCATAGGCATAGGAGAAGGAACCTCAAATCCCATCTCATTAAGAAGAGATGAACCCATAACATCTCACACGCAGTATGGGCCATAGCCCTGTATTCTGCTTCGGCTCTAGAGCGAGCAACAACATTCTACTTCTTACTACACCAAGTCACCAAATTACCACCAACAAATGTACAGTAACTAGAAGTAGACTGACGATTTGTACAACTACCAGCCCAATCAGCATCAGAGAAACCGATAATAGCTAAAGTCTGTGATGGTCAATACAATAACCCTTGGCCCGGCGACCCCTTCAAATAACGCAGAATCCGAAAAACTGCATCCCAATGTCGCTGTCTAACTACGCCAACAGCAAAGGTGATGTCTGGACGAGTGACAGTAAGGTAAATCAGCTTACCAACAAACCGACGGTAACGAACAGCATCATCATAAACCAACCCCTATTCAGCATTAAGCTTAACAATGGGATCCATAGGAGTATCAACCGGCTTTGAGCCTAGCGTACCCGTCTCAGATAAGAGGTCCAACACATACGCTGAGAAAGGCTAATACCAGTTTTGGAACGAGCAACCTCAATGCCAAGAAAGTGACGGAGAAGACCCAAATCCTTAGTATGAAACTACTTAGACAAATGAGTCTTCAAGTTTGAAATACCACAGGAGTCACTGCCTGTGATAATGATGTCATCCACATACACAATTAGAACAATAACATCGGCAGAAGGCAATCTGACAAAAATCGAATAATCGAAAGTGGAGCGTAGAAAACCATAATCGAGCACAACTGCACTGAACTTATCAAACCAAGCTCGAGGCGATTGCTTCAAACCATAAATAGCTTTCCGGAGGCGACAAACATACTAAGCCTGACCAGAAGGAACATACCAGGTGGTTGCTCCATATAAACCTCTTCCTGCAAGTCCCCCGCGGGGGCGATCCAGAAAAGAAGACCTAGAATCCGACTCTGTCTCCCCTTTGGACCCTGACGGAATGGAATGAAATATCTATCGTGGGCCCATGCAGGAAGGCATTCTTTATATCCAGCTGATATAAAGGCCAATCACAACATACTACCACAGATAGAAGAATTTGAATAGAATTCAACCGAGCCATCGGGGAGAAAGTCCCAAAATAATCCACACCAAACGTCTGAGTATACCATCTAGCGACCAAGCGCACTTTTAGTATGATTATGAATCTATGATGAATAGCATCCATCTCCTCATCCATAGCCAATTTCCAACCAGGAGAAGATTGAGCCTGCATAAGAGAAGTAGGAACAAAAACAGCCGACAAGGAGAGAGCAAAACTCCGAAAGGTAGGAGACACACGATGAAGTGAAACAAAATCAGCAATGAGATGTTTAGTGCACATGCGAGTACCTTTCCTTAAGGCGATCGGTAAGTCGGCAACGGAAATCGGGGTAGGAGCAGAAGTAGGAACCTCAAGCGAAGACGATGATGGATCAGGGGCTTGGGTATCGAGAGGTAAACCCTGTCCATAAGGCACAACTGCACGCGATTTGGTACGCTCGTAAACATTGATTGGAGCATTTGTGGAAGCATCTGGGGAAATAACTGGTATAACAGACATAGAGACCACAGTAGGTAAAGAAATGGAAGCGTTTAGGTCATCCTTCTTTATCTAATTTGCGTCGAGTTGTCCCTCACTTGAGTCCTGCATCTGTTTTAGATTATGAAGCTTGTCAATTAGGCAAGCATCATCGTAGTTCTTTTCCTAGTCGCACTAATAGTCGTCAATCTAGTCCATTTGATGTAATTCACACGGATATTTGGGGTCCGTCTCGAATGAAAAGTTTATCTGGTTTTCATTATTTTGTGACTTGTGGATGATTACTCTCATATGACATGGTTGTTTTTATTAAAGGATCGCTCTGAATTGCCTCGTGCTTTGTTCACCTTCTATCACGAGATTTCAATTCAATTTGGCAAGCCGATCAAGATTATCCAGTCTGATAACACTTTGGAATACATGCAATCTTCTATTCAGACATTTTGTACTGACTATGGCATTCTCTATCAGACATCGTGTGCTCATACCTCCCAACAAAATGGTGTTGCGGAGTGTAATCATCGACATCTGTTGGCTATTGCTCGGACACTTATGTTTCATATACATGTACCAAAGCCGTATTGGGGTGATGCTGTTCTCACTGCATGTCACCTCATTAATCGTATGCCATCATCTGTTTTGGCTGGGGCTTCTCCTTTCTCCTTATTATATCCTTATGTCTCCCCGTTTAGTGTTCCTCCTCGTATTTTTGGATGTGTCCTTTGTTCATGTCCTTGGTCCAAGTCACGACAAACTTGATCCCCGGTCTATTAAGCGTATCTTTCTGGGTTACTCTCGTACTCAAAGGGTATATGTGTTATTGCCCTACATCTCGTCGATACTATGTCAATACCTATGTTACCTTTTTTGAGTCTACTCCATTCTTTTCGGATCTTAGCACGTCAAACGACACTGATCTTGTGTCTTTTCGCCAGGGGGAGCTTCTTTCTCCTTTTACTACTACTGTCCCTATGTCTATTATTTCAGGAGATGCCACCGTTTCAGCGCCACCAGGTGTTTATGTACACACTACATCGCATGCGGTTGTTCCGTATGGGTCAAGTATGTCTGCCGCTCCTTCTGCCTCTGACCAATCTCATGCTTCACCAGAGGTTCCTCCTGCACCATCTGATGTTGATATGCCTATTGCCTTGCGGAAAGATACTCGTGCTTGCACTCGTCATCCCATTGCTGATTTTGTATCTCTGCACAGTGTATCTCGTACCTTTCAGAGTTTTGCCTTGTCTTTGTCTACTGTTTCTGTCCCTAGCACTTCTATGTAGGCACTCATGCCCCCTGGTTGGAAACTTGCTATGGATGAGGAGATGGATGCCCTTCGCACAAATGATACTTGAGTTCTTGCTCCTCTCCCTCCGAGAAAGAAGATTGTTGGTTGTCGTAGGGTGTTTACCATCAAATATCATCCTGATGGTACGGTTGAGCGCCTTAAGGCACGCTTGGTTGCTTAGGGCTATACTCAGACGTTTGGTGTGGATTATTTGGAGACCTTCTCCCCAGTTGCTCGTTTAAACTATGTTCGAGTTCTTATTCAGTTGTCGTATGCTGTGATTGGCCACTGTACCAGTTGGATATCAAGAATGCCTTCGTACATGGTGACTTATAGGAGGAGGTGTATATGGAGCAACAGCCTTGATATATACATTCCGGACAGCCCTCATTAGCTTGCCGCTTCGAAAAGGCGATTTATGGACTGAAACAATCACCACATGCCTAGTTTGATAAATTCAGTTCTGTTGTGCTACGTTATGGGTTCATTCGCTCCGTGTTTGATCACTATCGTCTTCTGGGGTTATTTGTTTGATACTATATGTGGATGATATCATCATCACTGGCAGTGATTCTAGAGGCATCTCTGATCTGAAAACCTATTTGTCACAGCAGTTACATACCAAGGACTTGGGCCTCCTCTAGTATATTTTGGGCACTGAAGTTGCTCGGTCCAAGACAAGCATCACACTTTCGCAGAGAAAGTATGTGCTAGATCTTCTCTCTGAAACAGGTACCCTTGGTTCCAAACCAGTTAACACACCTATGGATCCCACGATTAAGCTTGATGTTGAACTTGGGGAGGTTTATGGGGATCCTAGTCGGTATCGTCAGTTGGTGGGGAAGCTTATCTATCTTACGGTTACGCGTCCAGACATCACGTTTTCTGTTGGGGTGGTTAGTCAGTTTATGCATGCCTCACGACAGCCCCATTGGGATGCCGTTATCCGTATATTGTGTTATCTGAAAGGTTCTCCGGGAAATGGATTGTTGTATCACCCGTCCAAGTCTGTGACTATTACTGGATTCTTTGATGCTGATTAGGCTGGTAGTCGCACTGGTCGTCGCTCTACCTCAGGCTATTGTACGTTTGTTGGTGGGAATCTTGTTACTTGGCGTAGTAAGAAGCAAAGTGTTGTTGCTTGTTCCAGTGCCGAAGCAGAGTACAGAGCTATGGCACACACGGCATATGAGATGTGTGGGTTCAGTCCTTACTTAAAGAAATGGGGTTTGTGGTTCCTTGTCCTATGCCAATGTACTGTGACAATCAAGCAGCCAGTTGCATTGCCAGCAACCCAGTCTTCCATGAGAGAACCAAGCATATTGAAGTTGATTGTCACTTCATCCGTAATATGGTCTTGAGCAAACGAATCACCACACCATATATCAGTTCCGCAAATCAATTGGGTGATGTGTTGACGAAGGCCTTACCTCGTTCTTCTCTCCCCCTCTCAAACCCTAATACTATGAAAACTAACAGTGTTCTTATCTACAATCCAAAAAATATCAAATGGTCTATTTGGACCCTCGTAATTGTGGACACGTGAAGTGGTTGTATGCACGTTGATCATGGGCAAGGTCAAGTGATTGTGTTGGGTGTTGGCGCTGAACACCATATGCAAGTGTTCATGACGTGACCTGCTGACTGAAATGGCTTGACGGTGGCTCATAAGCTGTCGACTGGGAAGGGTCATGCGCCAGCTAGGAAGGACTTGATTAAGAGTCTGGAGAAGTGAACGTTTTGTAGTCGTTCAATTTTTTAATGCATGCGTATCGTTTTTGTAAAAACTCATTTTAATGGAAAAAAACCATTTTTGTATATACCATTGAAGAAAACTCCTTCGTGCTTCGTGCTTTGTGCTTCTGTCAATTTTTGCACGACTATTAATAGGCTTACGACTGGTTGTTGCATCATTTGGCTTGCGCAGACGACCGTTGGTACAAGAAACGGAACTAAGAAACATATGCTCTAAATGTAGTCAAAAGACAATAAATGCAAGAGCATTACAGTCATAATCACTATGTGCCTATAAATAGTAGGTATGTTTAGTGGGGACGTAAAGAATGGCGTCTGTAGTTGTGACTCAATCCATTATAGGAGAGCTAGGACAGTATTTTTATGTATGTTATGTTGATGAAAACCGAAATTGGTGTTAGTAGCCGAGATGTGATTTGATCTGTCGACATACCCATTATGTGGATGAGAACAAGGCATGTAGGCCGACTGCAATGAGACAACGATATGGCGTATGTAGCTTAGTTGATGAGGCCCATGTGTGGGTCAGGGCTACAACGAGGATGCGGAAATTCCATTATATTCGGAGGCACCAGTGTTTGAACTGGGTTTTAAGCTTGGGATTAGAAAGTCCCTTGACATCATGGCTTCGAGATTGAGGAGCTATGGGGCAAGAGACGTGGTGGATTTTGATCCATGACAACCTGAGTACCAATATTTGTGACTTTGTTTTGACCCAAGAATCTGACACTCCCTTGGCATGGTGGCCTCTTGATTGTAGAGCTCTATGTGGCTCGAAAGGTTGCAGATTTTGATCACGACAACCCTGGTACCAGTATTCTTGGACTGAGTTTTGAGTCGATGATCAGGAAGGCCCATGACATTCTATCCTCCAGAATGTGGAGCTCTTGGGGGTAGGGACTTTTTGAGCATGGGTTTTCTAGTGATGATGATGGTGATATGATGACGATGATGATATGATGATATGATGATGATGATGATAAGGTCTCATACATCGCATAATAGGTCTTCCGCGTCCCATGAAGGCCTCTTGCCTTTTGAATAAGGTTGTGCTCTCACGAACACGCTGACCCACTGGAGGGACTTCATTGTCAAGGTCACTCCTTAGCTGGTAGGGATGCCTTGGCCCACTGATAGGGCGCATGCCTTACACTAAAACAAGGTTCCTTGAAGTAAGGCCACTACAGCTGTTAGCTCGCGCTAGCCTACTGTGAAGACTTAGTTGTCAAGGTCACCCGAGAGCTCATGGGGGGTAGGGAGTTTTTGAGCATGGGTTTTCTAGTGATGATGATGGTGATATGATGATTATGATGAATGATGATGATGATGATATGATGACGATGATGAATGGTTCTCTTGCCTATTGAATAAGGTCATGTCAAGGTCCCTGGAGCTAAGGCCATTTAACCAATAGCTCGCGGACAAGCTGGCCCATTGGAGGGACTTCGTTGTCAAGGTCACTCCTTAGCACGTAGGGGTGCCTTGGCCCACTGCGAGGGCTCATATGCTTTGTACTGAAACAAGGCTCTTTAAACTAAGGTCATTACAGCCATTTGCTCGCGAACATGATGGCCTGTTGTGAGGACTTATACTTTTAGCCTCTCCTAGAAATTCTTGCGCCCTCACGGGGTCTTTTTTATGATTGGAGGTGATTGCACGCGAAGCCCCCAATTTCGTTAGTGTTGGAGAGTGATAGACATGAAGCCCCCTAATCTGAGAATTGTGATGTTTGTCAAGCCGGTGAGAGGTTAACCAATCCGTCCCAGAGATTTGTGTTATCAGATACGTAGAAATATGTATTTATCTGGTAAAGGGGTAGTTCTATAAATACCCCCCATGAGGGGTATATTTGTCTTTTGGTTGTAACCCTTTATATAAATAAGATTTATGGAGTCAATGTGACAAGTACACATGACATCCTCTTTCAGCTAATTTCTTTCTTCTCTCCTATTCATCTTCATCCTTGAAACCTAACCCTAGAAACCCTAGAACTCAATTTCAACTTGGTATCAGAGCCAATTACTTTCAATTACAAGGAGGATTTATAACCACAGAGCAATCGAAGGAGCATCAGGGTGAAGCTGACGTCAACAGTCGTACGGACACGCAAATCGAGGTCCTCTGATTTCTCTCCTACCTGGTAGATCTTCATTTTTTATGAATTATGGTGATATTTAAAAAAAATTTAGAGATCATCTTGGGGGTTTATTAAGCCATTTACAGTCGGACTCGTTTTTTGGGTTTTTCCTTGTACTCGATCTCCTGATCCTTGCGGACCTTCTTAGCCCCTTTTGTTGATTCGTTTTACTCCCTAAGGATAATAGTAAGCTTTTGGGACAAGTCTCATTCAATTTGATTGAGTTTTGAAACTTCGGTGATGTTTTCTCTCCCCTAGTATTACCGCCGGCGACTTTTTAGTGCGATTTCAGCACTGTTGTGGTTATAGTACCTGTCTTACAGGTGTTTGATCTTTGTTGTGAGCCTCCACAACTCTTATTCACTATCTCCAGATGTCAGATGTGCCTTCCACAGTCTGCCACATGCTTTCTTTGGCTTGATTGGTGTGTATTTGACTCCGATTGCTCTTCATTTGGCCTCATCTTCTTGATTTATGCTTGGCAAGTGCTTGATTGTATGTGCAAACCGTCTGAGTTATGGATCTACTGTGATTGAGACTGATTTAGCTCTGTTCTGGCCCTCAGGTGATTGGTTGTGACATTCCGGCACTCCTATAGAGTAGTTCTTTGGCCGTAATTCTTCATGGCGGATCCTCCACCTTCCTTGGTTACTCCACCTTCCTTGGCTTCTCCATCAGGGTCAGCAGTGAGCACGGAAGTTCCCTCCACCGGTGTTGGAGGTTCTATGGTGCATCATTTGGGCTGTGAGAACCCCAGTTTACAGATCACCTTAGTGAAGTTAGACGACAAGAACTACTTACGATAGGCACAGGCGGCACGGTTGTTCATTGGAGGCCGTGGGAAAATTGGACATACTACAGGGGATACAGTTGAGCCTTCCAAGACCGATCCCTCTTATCGACAATGGCAGACAGATGATCTTACTGTCATGTCATGGCTTCTCAACTCTTTGGAGTCTGATATCAGCGAGAGTTTCTTATTTATGTGCACAGCGCAAGAGGTCTGGAAGATCACTGAGAAGACCTACTCACAGCAGGGGAACACTGGACGGGCATTTCAGCTGCGACAGACTATCTCCCACTTCCGACAGGGGGAGAAGTCTCTCTCTCAGTACTATACTGCTCTTCGTACCTTGTGGCAGGAGCTTGATCATTATTACTCCTATCAGCCTCTCAATCCCATAGAGATTGCCCCCTTTCATCGATATATAGAGAAGGGCCAGATCTTTGATTTTCTTGCTGGACTCAATCCTTCTTATGAGCTGGCTCGTGTTCAGATCTTGAGTAGTAGGGTGGATCTTCCCTCTCTCAGTGAGGTGTACGCCTATCTTCAGAGTGAGGAGAGTAGGCAGATCTCTCTTTAGAATGAGCATCTCCTTCCAGAGCGATCAGCGCTAGCTACCTCTCCTGCTTCTCAGCCTCAGCAGCCTCAGAGAGGTCCATCTTATCAGACTCCTGTCTCAGCTACCTCCTATGCTCCTACTGGATCTTCTTCTGGGAAGTCCATGACTAGAGAGAGGCCTAAGTGTGATTTCTGCGGTAAGTTAGGGCATGTGCGTGCCAAGTGTTGGAAGCTACATGGTCGCCCTAGCCAGTCTGCCTCCTCTAGTGCTCATACAACCAGTGTGGATTCTCCTATTCCATCTCAGGGACAGTCTCTGGCGAGTCCTCTTCCTTCAGTTCCTCATGGTGGTTTTTCAGCCACAAAGTATGCAGGACTTCGACGATTGCTTCAACAGCTTAATGGTCCTTCTGCCACATCCTCCACTTCTTTTGCCCAGTCAGGTAACACTCGACCTGCTCATCATGTGTCTCTCCCATCATCCAGTCCTACTTGGATCATTGATTCAGGGGCTTCAGAACACATGACGGGCATGTCTTCTTTATTTTCCAGTTATTCCATATGTTCTGGTCGTGATAAGGTGAAGACAGTTGATGGCACCTTATCTTGTGTGTCTGGGAAAGGGAATATCTTTCCCTCTCCTAAGTTGCTTATTTCATCTGTTTTGCATGTTCCCAAATTAACTTCTAACCTTCTCTCTGTTAGTGCTTTGACTAAAACCCTGAACTGTAGTGTCACTTTTTACCCTACTTCTTGTATCTTTAAGGACCTAGAAACGAGGACGATTGGCACTGGACATGAAGCTAATGGCCTCTACCTTCTGAATGGACACCTTCCTGAGCCCACAGCACTACAGTCGTCTACTAGTAGTAGTCGTAGGGTAGATGTTGTTTTGAGCTGGCATGCCCGTCTGGGGCATGTCTCTTTTCAGTATTTGAAACTTTTATTTCCTAGTTTGTTTACTTCTGTTTCTTTTTCTGCTTTACACTGTGAGACCTATGAGCTCTCCAAGCATTGTAGATCCACTTATCCCTCCAGAGGTAATTGAAGTTCTACTTGTTTTGATATTGTGCATTCTGATGTGGGGACCTTCCCCAACTACTATCTTTGGCTTCCGCTACTTCATTTCCTTTGTTGATGATCATACTAGGTGTACATGGGTTTATCTCATGAAAACCAAAGATTAAGCTCATTCCATCTTTCAGGTTTTTCATAAGATGATCCAAACCCAGTATGGTATCTCCATCAAGGTTCTTCGTACTAACCAAAGTGGAGAATACATGTTTGGGGGGCTTCAACACTACCTTCTTGACCATGGGATTTGTCATCAAAATTCTTGCAGCTACACCCCTCAACAGAATGGTGTAGCTGAGAGAAAAATGCGACATTTGACTGAGATAGCTAGATCTCTTTTGATTGGCTCTCATGTCCCCAAGACCTATTGGTCAGATGCTATGTTGACGGCTGCCTACTTGAGTAACAGAATACCCTCTCGTGTTCTCAATTTTAAATCTCCTCTTCAGGTTCTTTCCTCTGATTCTCCTCTTTTCTCTGTTCCTCCTCGCATCTTTGGGTGTGTATGTTATGTACATATCCTTGGTCCTCATCGCACCAAACTAGATCCCAAAGCACTCAAGTGCGTCTATCTCAGTTACTCTTCTACCCATAAAGGGTACAAGTGTTACCATCCATCCTCTGAGAAGAAGTTTGTATGCATTGATATCACCTTCCGTGAGGAGCTTTCTTTTTTCTCTCCCACCTCTCTTCAGGGGGAGAGTAGTAATGAAGAGAGGTGGAATGTTCCTCTTCCTGCTATATCCCTATCTCCTCCTCTAGAGTTTGAGAGGCTTCCACCCACTCATACTACTAGTGTGATTGATAGTGCTCCTGGAGCTCAGAAGGAACTCAAAGTCTATAGCAAAAGGGCGACAGTCACAACTGATCCAGGACCAGTGGTTCCTTCCTCAAGTTCAGGTAATCCTTCATCTCTCCCTATACCTGTCATTCCCTTGTCTACTGATGATTCTGATCTTCCTATTGCTATTAGAAAAGGCATCAGAAGTTGTACCCAACATCCTTTGAGCAACTTCGTTTCCTACGATGTCTTGTCACCTTCATATAGAGCCTTTATCACATCAGTTTCCACCATTCCCACTCCCTCTTCCGTGGCAGAAGGATTAGCACACCCTAGATGGAAAGCTGCTATGGTAGAAGAAATAAAGGCGCTGGATAAGAACAAAACCTGAGAGCTTATTGACTTGCCAAGAGGCAAGAAGCCGGTTGGATGCAAATGGGTGTTCACAGTGAAGTACAAGGCCGATGGGTCAGTAGAGAAGTACAAGGCCAGACTGGTAGCTAAAGGGTACACTTAGACCTACGGGATTGACTATGTGGAGACCTCTGAACCTGTGGCAAAGATGAACTCCATCAGGGTTTTGTTGTCTGTAGTAGCAAACCAAGCATGGCCTTTGCATCAACCGGATGTGAAGAATGCATTCCTTCATGGTGATCTACATGAAGAGGTCTATGTGGTACCACCTCTAGGGTTCACTCCCCCAGGAGACAGCAGCAAGGTGTGTCGACTGAGGAAAGCCCTCTATGGGCTTAAGCAATCCCCTAGAGCTTGGTTTGAGAGGTTCACTCCAACAGTGAAGAAGCTGGGATATACTCAAAGCCAAGCCGATCACACCCTATTTGTGAAGCACGTAGGGAAGAGCACTACGGCCCTCATCATCTATGTTGACGATATCATTCTGACAGGGAATGATGCAGAGGAGGTGATCAAGCTAAAGAATCATCTAGCAAGCAAGTTTGAGACCAAAGATCTGGGACTCCTCAAGTACTTTCTTGGCATAGAGATTGCAAGATCCAGCCAAGGGATCTTCATCTCACAAAGGAAGTACGTCCTAAATCTATTGAAGGACTCTGGCAAGCTGGGGGCAAAGCCAGTGGAGACCCCTATAGAGCAGAATCACCAGTTGGCTGACTAGAGTAGTATACCTTTACAGGATGTGGGGTGCTTTCAGAGATTGGTTGGAAGGTTGATCTACCTCTCCTTAACTAGTCCAGACATTGCCTATGCAGTCAGTGTTATCAGTCAGTACATGCATTCTCCTAGGGAGATTCACTTAGAGGCAGCACACAATATTGAGATATCTCAATTCTGCCCCTGGCCGAGGCCTCCTTTTTCAGAAGAATGGCCACATGAGAGTAGAGTCATATACTGATGCAGACTGGGCTGGTGCCAAGGATGACAGGAGATCTACCTCAGGCTATTGCACCTTTGTGGGAGGCAATCTGGTTACCTGGAGGAGCAAGAAGCAACCAGTAGTTGCCAGATCCAGTGCAGAGGTAGAATTTAGGGCAATGGCCCACGGCTTGTGTGAGATACTCTGGCTAAAGATGTTGGTTGCTGAGCTTGGCTTTCCAGTCTTGGGATCCATGAGTTTGTGTTGTGACACAAGGCGGCTATCAGCATTGCTCACAATCCAATACAACATAATCGAGCCAAGCACATTGAAGTGGATCGTCACTTCATTCGGGAGAAGATCGTATCTGGAGAAGTTTGCACCCCCTTTGTGAAGACAGATGAGCAAGTAGCAGATGTCTTCACCAAAGGAGTTCCCAGTTGGCAACTTCACAAATGTTTATGTAAGTTGGGCATGAAAGATATCTACGCACCAACTTGAGGGGGAGTGTTATCAGATACGTAGAAATACGTATTTCTCTGGTAAAGGGGTAGTTCTGTAAATACCCCCCGTGAGGGGTATATTTGTCTTTTGGTTGTAACCCTTTATATAAATAAGATTTATGGAGTCAATGTGACAAGTGCACATGACATCCTCTTTCAGCTAATTTCTTTCTTCTCTCTCCTATTCATCTTCATCCTTGAAACCTAACCCTAGAAACCCTAGAACTCAATTTGAACTATTTGTTGGTTGCTCAGGAGCTTTACTTGGTAGAGAAGTTGGCTTGTGAGTCATGATTTGGCTGACAAGTTATTGTGCCCGCTGCTTGATCTGTTAGGGTGCAAGCTGACTTGAGAGATGCTCCAAAGGGCTTTTGTTCGAGTGGTAGATCTACTTCAGATATTGGCATGTTGGTGGAAAGTTGACCATGAGGTGAGCTACCAACTGGTAAAACAAGCTAGTTGAACTTGGGCTTGAAGTGGGCTGCCAACTGGTGGAACTTCATGGCTGAAATTGGCCATGAAGTGAGTTGCCAATTGGAGATGGGTGATGATCTGGTTGAAATGTTGTGCAAACCAACTGATGACTTACTGGCTGAGAGGCGGTGCAAGTCAATTGATGGAGGTAGTTGGCTTATAGACTTATAGTTGAAGCTTCCCACTAATGGTATATTGGCTTTGAAGTGGGCTAACTGTAGTGTTATGCTGACCATGAGGTGGCATTGTTCACGGAGCTTCTGGATGGTGGTTTGCCGTGAGATGATGCTGTCGAATGGTGAATTGACGGCTAGATGATCGTTACGTTGCACTATTTTGAACTTGAACATGCTGAGATACCTCACGGACATTGCATGCAAGAGTATCAGATGCAAAGCATCATGGATGGAAAGCTAGTTGCATGCAAATCACGGAGGCAACGCATGTCGCACCACTCTTGGAGGGGTTATGTTTGTGTAGGTCGGGTCAAGTCCCTATCCTTATTCTTCTTAGGACTCATGCATATTAGTAAGTCCTGCAACAAGGCATACGCAAGGCAAAACTTATGTCACAGACCAAGGATGCGTTTGCTTGCATCTTGGTCCTAGGTTTCAGTTGGAAGATCTTCTAGGGTTAGTGTTTCACAAATGGAAGAAGAAGAGGAAAGAAGAGAGAAAGAAGATGTCAAGTGTAGCTCACATGACTCCATGGATTGCTACCATAATAGGTGAGTTAAAGTAAGCAAAAAACTAGGGAAAAAACCCATTGGTTCTCTTTCCAAGATTCTGGTTCTCTTCCATGGATTGTCTGGTAGTCCTCCGGTTGGTTCTCTTTCCAAGATTCTTGTTCTTTGAAGCTCTGATACGAAATTGGAAGATCTTTTAGGGTTGGGGCTTCATAAATGGAAAAAGAAGATAAGAGAGAGAAGAGAGAAAGGAGCTGTCATATGTAGCTCACATGACTCCCAAAACCATTATTTATATGAAGGCAATTACAAAGACAAATACCCCTCACTATAAGGTATTTACAAGACTACCCATTACATGTAGAATACGTATAAAATACGTCTCTGATAACAGTTTCTGCATCCTATGTATTGAGGAGCAGATGTTTTCTATTTTCTCTCCCCATTGAAATATACGATTCAACTTGCACCTCTTTGGATTCGTTGGAAGACTTATTCATCATACGTAGTACAAGGTTTTGGCCTAGATTGCAGGTCTACGTCCGCTTCTTATATGATTTGTGATCACCATCTCTCCCTCTTCTTTATAAGTTTTGGACTGGTAAGCGTCCGTAAATGGAATTGATGCCCCCAGTGTTTTGTATGGGTTTGTAATGGGATTGATGCCCCTAGTGTTTTGTAGGTGTTTGTAATGGACTTGAGGCCCCTAATGTTATGATTACAAGAAATCACTTGTATTTTTAATTTGTTTGTGTGACTATTATGGCATTGTATGATAATAAGAAATCACTTGCATTTCGATTTTTTGTTGTGTAACTGTTATGGCCTGTTATCTGACATATATCAATTTTGGATAATCTATAGCATGTGTATTCTCAAATGAACTTTTAAGAAAGTCAAGACTTTGTGTGAAAGTCCAAGAGTATATCTACGATGGTCGAGAAATTCTACCGAGCTACTGGAAGGCCATACCCTAGTTTTTGATAGATAAATAAGGCTATTCAGTCGACTGAATAAGAGGCAGAGGAAGCGGCGTAGGCTGCTGAACTATTGGAGATAACCATCTCCATGTTTTAAATAGATAAATAAGGCCTCTTGGTCAACTGACTAGGGGCTGAGGTAGCGGCTTTAGGGCTGCAACTCGGGCGGGTTGGGTCGGGTTTGGAGTCAACCCGAGCCCAACCCGATCAGCAAGGTAGTGAGCCCGAGGGCGTGCTTGGATTTCCCAACCCGATCGAGTTGGTAAATTATTCAATTTTTTTTTTATTACCCCGAAATGATTAAAAATGTTTTTGTATTACTTTTCAATATAAATATATAGAGAAGAATTTTTGTTCGTCAAAGTTTACAAACATACACCACACTATACAACATACTATGCTAAATGTATAGCTACTCTCTCTTCTTTGGATCAATGGTCGAGAAGATAATATGGGGACTGGGCATTTCTTCAAACTTCTCTTTCGAGATAGCAAGGAGCACGGTTAACATGAGAGAGCTTGGGTAGTTGGTTAAGAAACAATGCGCAGGTGAGCCGGACAATACAAGCACACGTTCACTGGGTACACCCCCCCCCCCCTCTCTTCCAACTTGAAAGATAGATAAGATCTGTAATGATCTTTACTTGGTAGACAAGTCGGCTTGTGAGTAATGATCTGGCCGAGAAATTATCGTGTCAGCTACTTTTGTCCAAGGGGTAGATCTACCTCAGATGTTGGCATATTGGCTGGAAGTTGGCCTTGAGGTGAGCTGCCAGCTGGTAGAACTTGCTAGCTGATATTGGCATGGAAGTGAGCTGCCAACTAGTGGAACTTGCTGGCTGAAATTGGAATTGAAGTGAGCTGCCAGTTGAAGAAAACCGATGATCTTGTTGAAATGTTGTGCAAACCGGCTGATGACTGACTGGCCGAGAGGTGGTGCAAGTTGGCTAATGGAGGTAGCTAGTTGATAATCAAATGTGCAATGGACTTGTTGACTAACGGTATCTCAGCTTATAGTTGAAGCTTACAGCTGGTGGTATAGGTTGAAATGGAGGTTTTAGGGTTAGATTAGATTTGAGAGAGGAGAGAAGAGAGAAGAAGAAAGAGAGAAGGATGTCATTGTATATTTCACAATGACTCCATAAATCTTAATTATATAAAAGGGAATAAGAAAAGACAAGTATACCCCTCACATCAAGTGGTATTTACATAGCAACCCAATACGTATAAAATACGCATCTACGTATAGAATACGCATCTGATAACACTCCCCCTCAAGTTGGTGCATGGATATCCCGTATGCCCAACTTGCATAAACATCTGTGAAGCTACCAACTGGGAACTCCTTTAGTGAAGACATCCGCTACTTGCTCATCGGTCTTCACAAATGGAGTGCAGACTTCTCCAGATACAATCTTCTCCCTTATGAAGTGACGATCCACTTTAATGTGCTTAGCCCGATCATGCTGTACCGGGTTATGAGCAATACTGATAGCAGCCTTGTTGTCGCAATACAAGCTCACCGACCCCGTGACTGGAAAACCAAGCTCAGCAACCAACATCTTCAACCAGAGCATCTCGCACAAGTCATGGGCCATTGCCCTGAATTCTGCCTCTGCACTGGATCTGGCAACAACAAGTTGCTTCTTGCTCCTCCAAATAACTAGATTGCCCCCAACAAAGGTGCAACAGCCTGAAGTAGATCGCCTATCATCCTTGGCACCTGCCCAGTCTGCATCAATATATGACTCAACTCTCATTTGGTCATTCTTCGGGAAGAGAAGGCCTCTGCCAGGGGCAGACTTGAGATATCTCAGAATCTTGTGTGGTACCTCTAAATGGACCTCCCTAGGAGAAGGCAAGTACTGGCTGATAACGCCGACCGCATAGGCAGTGTCTAGTCCAGTCAAGGAGAGATAGATCAACCTCCCAACCAGTCTCTGAAAACCCCCCAACCAGAACCGTTGGAGTTAATCATTCCCACGTTTTTGATATATAAGGCCACTTAGTTGACAAACTAGGGGACGAGGTAGCGGCAAACGCTGTCGAGCTATACTTGTAACTACCGAGATAATCGCGTAATAGATAGCGACAAGGCATGTAGTTTAGCTTCTAGGGATCAAAAAGTCCATTGAAATTCTGGCCACCAAATTGTGGATCTCTAGGGGGCAAGAGAGGTTGTGCATGTTGATCCATTACAACCTGAGTACCAGTATCCTTGGACTAGGTTTTGAGTTGAGGATCAGGAAGTCCCTTGACATCCTGGCCTCCAGATTAGTAGAGCTCTGGCGGTTGAGGTTGTGGATTTTGATCATGACAACGTGAGTACAAGTATTCTTGAACTGAGTTTAAAGCTGTGGATCAGGAAGTCCCTTAACTTCCTGACCTCTAGATTGTGGAGCTCTAGACGGTCGAAGGGTTGTCTGTGATCGCGAAAGACATGTTGCAGAGCTGGAGGCCGAGCTTAAAGCAGCTCAACTTGAGGCGGAGAGAATCCAGAAGGAGAATGTCGAGATTGGGCAACGTCATGCAACCAAGATAGCAGCAATTGGGAGCTCGAGAATTTTTGAGCTTGGGTTCTCTAGTGATGATGATGTTGATATGATGATGATGTTGATATGATCATGCTGAATGATGAATGATGAATGATGATGATGATATGATGATGATGATGATGATGATGATGATGATGATGATAATGATGACGATGATCGTATGATGAGGATAATGATGATGATAGGGTCTCATACCTCACGTAAGAGGTCTTTTGCCTCCCATGGAAGGTCCCTTCCCTTTTAAATAAGGTCATGTTAAGGTCCCTAAAGCTAAGGCCATTAAACCAAGAGTTCGCGGACACGCTAGCCCACTAGGGAGACTTAGTCCAAAAGGTCACTCCTTAGCCCGGATTTGTGCCTTGGCCCGGTGAGAGGGCTCATTCATTGTGATGAAACAAGGCTCTTTGAACTAAGGCCATTCCAACAGTTAGCTCGCAGACACGCTGACCTGTTGTGAAGACAGAAGACTTAGTTGCAAAGGTCACCTTAGAGCTCACAGGTGCCCCGGACCATTCAGGGGACTTATGCTCTGTGAAGAATAAAGACTATTTGAACTAAAGTCATTACAGCTGTTAGCTCGGGGACACGCTGGCCTACTGTGAGGACTAATGCTTTTAGCATCCCGTAGAAAGGTCTTGCACCCTTGTGGAGTCTTTTTGATGCTTGGAGGTGATTGCATGCGATGCCCCAAGTCTCTCTAGTGTTTGAGAGTGAATGAAGTCCCCAGTCTGAGAATTGTGATATTTGTCAAACTAGTGAGAGGTTAACTGACCCGTCCGAGAACTTTGTTGGCTGCTCAGGAGCTTTACTTGGTAGAGAAGTTGGCTAGTGAGTAATGATCTGCCCGAGAAGTTATACCAGTTGTTTGATCTGTTAGGGTGCTATCTGACTTAAGAGATGCTCCAAAGAGCTTTTGTCCGAGTGATAGATATACCTGAGATGTTTGCATGTTGGCTGAAAGTTGGCCTTGAGGTGAGCTGCCAGCTGGTGGAACTTGTTGGCTGAAATTGGCCTTGAAATGAGTTGCCAGACAGGCAGACACCATGTTGGTACGGGGATCTGCTAGACACCATGCTACTGGAGCAAACATGAACTGGGCCCATTTCTTAATTGTTGTTGGAATGGTTCAAAGTTTCGGCCGCATCCATTTTGTTTTTGTTTCACTTTTGGACGAAACTACATACGTTTCAGTTGGTTTCGTCCCAAACCGAACGATACTTCATCTTATGTGTAAATTTGCACTAACAGTTTGCATAAACAGTCTAGATGAGGGGTCTAACCTCCGACCGGTCATAGTTGAACTAATTGTAGTTGCTCACATAATTTATTGTGTTAATATTCACATCCATACTTATCAAAAAAAAATTTATATTCACATCCATTTGCAAAAAATGATAAAATTCATTAGCATTGTCTTTGCCACAACAACAAAATTTAACAATGTCAAAATTCATTAACATTGAGTTTTGTATCACTACGTGTACATTTTTAATAAGTCTTGCACCTATGTCCGACTCTAAGTGATTCAAAATTATCAAAAGTTCAAAATGCGTCTTAAACATATCACTACATTGCTGCACAATGCTCTACTTGGTAACACATGCGTAAGAAATTGCATAAATTCAGCAATGTCAGGAGCATAATCAGTTGGGTTAAGGGCACATTCATTGGATCCTATTAGTAAGTCTAATTTGATCATCTCTTAAATTGATGGCGTTTTTGGTTTCTTCATACCAAAAGAACCTATCAGACATAAGAATTCAAGTAACAAAATCGCAGCCAACAGAACTGAAGATACAAATAGAAATTATCAAATAAGAACTAAAAACCTTGAAAATAAGTGATCTCCAAAAACAGGTATGCCACAATCACATTCAGATCTGAAAACATTGAAGATTTGAGCTAAAATGACATGGAATTACAAACCACACAAAATCTGACCATCAAAACATCATCTTTCACAAAACAGCAATCAAATCTGGAGAAAAAAAGAAGCAAAATGTATCAAAAATCCCCAACCAAAAACTTAACAATTCTGAGAAAGATTATAGCTGCTAAATCCTAATGTTCCCCGATTGACCCATGAATTTTGTTCCAATTCTTAGTAGAACTACACACCAAAAACCAGTCTGGTTGGTGATTTCCAGCCATGTGATTTGAGCACTTTTTCATCATGGGCTTGGAACATATTTATAAGCTTGGTCGTGAAGAGAATGATAAAAAAAACTTGCAAAGTTTGTTAGTTCAAGTAGCTATAATCAAAGACTACTTAGGTTGAAGCAAAGATGAATCCTGACCTTCAATGAGAAGTGAAAAAAGTACCTGATTTTCCTTAATTACTTGGGAACAGCAGGTGACCTAAAATAAAAGCCTAAAAGAACTTCAATCCAAAACAAAAAACTAAATTAAAAAAAAGAACCCAATTGAGAACTTGTTGAGACCCAAATGTGCTTTAAAGTTAGTTTGAGACAAATAAACATGATTCCCTGAAAAAGTGTATTAAAGAGTGTTATCCTAAAAGTAGATTGCATGTTATCAAATGCATTAGCAACGTCAATATATACATGGCTAGGTTATTTGACATGCCAGAATCATAAAAAATAGAGTAATTGGAAAAAACTGCGTTTAGTTGAAAATTTTCATGCAAGTTCAAATTACTCTCAAAAGCGTGAGCCCAATTAACTGTCCAATGCAATAGCCATGCAAGAATCATAAAAACGGAGTAATTGAAACTAAAGTAATGCAAATGAAGTCAACCATACTACCCATCTATTAATCAACACTATTTTTCTCGTGAATACATTCTCCTTGCCTACACAAAAGCGGGTGATCCTCAGGACCATCAAAACACTAACAGATTTGAACTTTTAAGTGGGTATACAAAGGAAAATGAAGTCATCTATACAAACACACGTGTTTGTGAGGGAAAAAAGGATTATAATTCATACCCACCCTGCTTACAAGCCATCTATATAACAGTAGAGTTACCAAACAAATTACTAAACAAATCATAGATAGTGGAAGCTCAGTCATGCAACCATCAACCTATTGACATTTGTCACAATACCAAGGCCAAACAAATATTGTTAATCTGAAACCCATTTGGTTCATAGTGAGATTATGATAATTGCTCCAATGTGCATAAATCATAAACCAATAACTAAAAATTTGAGAATGAAAGAGTGAAAGAGAGGACCTGGTAGTGCAAGAAAGGTGCGCGAAGTCGCGAGGACAAAATGGTTTGAGATCCGACGCACTGATCACAATCTGATTAGAAAACTCAAAATGGTTTCAGAATTTCTAAACATGTTGCAAAGGGCATTGGATCACAGCAAGGCACTGGAAACGAATCAACACTGAACCCCCAACACCTGCTGATATGAAACCCTAAAACTTCAAAGGCCCATGTTACTAAAACAAAGCTCAAATCCATCCCCAAAATAAGGACTTAGAAGGTTTCTGCTAAGATTTTGGGGGTTTCTCAAAAATAAAATTGATCAAAACCCCCAAGACCTCCTGATAACAGTCCTAAACCTCCAAAATAAGTGGGATTTCGATCTGAGTAGCCCAAACAAAAAAAGAAAAATAACTACAAGGTGACAAATAGCCATTACGGAAAAAAAGAGAGAGAACTTACTTGATCTGTTAGGGTTTGAGCTAGGTCACCATTATTCGAAGCTTTTCTTCACCGTGAGGGAGATAGAGCTCGACGAAATTGTCTCTCCAGACTACTAATAACAGCCCTAAACCTCCAAAATAAGTGGGCTTTCGATCTGAGTAGCCCAAACAAAAAAAGAAAAATAACTACACTGTGACAAATCGCCACTTTGGAAAAAGAGAGAGAATTTACTTGAAACTTGCCGCAAGTGTGTGGTAGATGGCTAGTGTCCATGCATGGTAGGATGAAAGGTGTGGTTGGTGCGGTGCATCCACCAAATTGGAGTTGGAATGGTTAGCCGGCTGCTGTCGTTGCTGGCCGCGTGGTGACCTGCCGATCAGTCAAGATGGTGAACTGTCGAATGATGACTTGCTGGTTGAAGGTGGACATTGATGTGAATTACCAAGGAGGAGTTTGTTGCCATATAGTTGGCCTAGAAGTGAGCAGCCGGATGATGGAGTCAACTGGCTGCTAGTTCGACGTGAGGTGATGATGCCGACTGATGGAGTTAGTTGAAAGTTGGATTTTGATAGGGATGATAACTGCATGCGAAACCAAGTTGGTCGAAGTCGCATGGATTGTTTGATCACATCCAACGTGGATCGTTGGATCGAAGACATCTATGTGCCATCGATGGAGGGAGAAACAAAGCAATCCATGGATTGCATGGATGTTTGGCTACTGTTTAAGTGGACCGAACGGCGCTAGATGGTGCCATCCACGGTTGGCTGAAGCACGTGAACTGAACGCGCAGCTAAGAGAGAGTTGTTGCACAAAGATTGTTTCTCAAGTGGACCCATGTGTTGGTGTTGATCATGTGGAGGTAGATTCCTCCACGTAGGAAATAAGCTGGCCGGCATGGAGGTGTAAAGTACTGGGCAAGCAAAGCATGAACCTCCTTTTTGATTGTTTGATGATGGTGCAGAGGAGAAAGGCTGGTTGAAAAGCCCGTAGAGTTGATGCATGTGGAAGGTTGCACCACTTGACAGGGCAGCATAGCTAGTGGCTCGCTGCGAAGTAGCATTGACACCTGGCAGAGTATGGTTGCACGACGCATTGTAGATCGTGCGGTCAGAAGAAGGCCGAGTGGGTCCCGCAAAACACTTGCTAGAACGATCATTTGCACGCACGCGTTGCTCAATTGCCAAACAGGTTGACATTCGATGAATGCACAAGTTGAAGGGTTGGCCGACTAGTGCTAACAAATAACTGATTGAGCACGCATCACAAAACAGTTACAGACGGCCAACAAGGGGAAGAATAATCAGGTTGTTGCCACACCGGAGAAGGAGATAAACCAGGTACAGGAGATGCAAGGTTGAAGCGTTGAAGGAGGTTCGCTGGTGATGTGAGATCAGGTGAGCAGACGGCCGAGGGGAGCTGAGTTGACTAGACGGGAGCTGTATGCTAACAGTGTTGCATGTTGACGGACATGATATTTGGTAAGAGAGGGGGCACGATCGATGATGGTCAACATTGGGAGTACTGCACCTCTTGGTGAAGGTCACCTCAAGTCCCTCCTCTGCTTATTTTTCTTGGGACTTAGGCATATTAGTATGTCCTGCTACAAGGTGTGTCCAAGGGAAAACTTATGTCATAGACCTAGGATGTGTTTGCTTGCATCTTGGTCCCAGGTTTTTGCATCCTATCTATTGTGGAGCATATGTTTTATAATGCCTCTCCCCTGGAAAAATACGATTCAGCTTGCGCCTCCTTGGATTGGCAAGACCTATGCATCTTACGAAGTGCAAGGTTTTGAACTAGGTTGCGGATGTATGTTCGCTTCCTAGATGATTTCTGATCTACATCTCTCTCACCTTATAGGTGCAGGACTGGTAACCGCCTATAATGGGGGAACGGTCGAGGATGAAGTCAACTTTGGGTATTCCTGACATCTTGAATGATGAAGTCACCTCTTGTTGAAGGTCAGCTCAAGTCCCCCCTCTCCTTATTTTTCTTGGGACTCAGGCATATTTGCTACAAGACGTGTGAGTAAGGCAAAACTTATGTCAAAGACCTAGGATATGTTTGCTTGCATCTTGATCCCATGTTTTTGCATCCTATGTATTGTGGAGCAGATGTTTCTGTCATCTCTCCCCGTGGAAAAATACAATTCAGCTTGCACCTCCTTGGATTGGCAGGAAGACTCATGCATTTTATAAAGTGCAAGGTTTGGAACTAAGTTGCGTATATATGTCCGCTTCCTAGATGATTTCTTATCTCCATCTCTCATTTATAAGTGAAGGACAAATAACCGTCTATAATGGGATTGACGCGTCTAGTGCTCTATAAGCGTTTATAATGGGATTGACGCCCCCAATGCTCTATAAGCGTTTAGAATGGGATTGACACCCCTCATGCTATGATAATAAGAAAACACTTGTATTTCGAATTTGTGTTGTGCAACTGTCGTAGCGTATTATTTGTCAAATATCGAATTTGGATAGACAAGTTCAAATTGTAGAGCTCTAAGGAGCTTGAGAGGTTGTAGATTTAATTCATGACAACATGAGTACCAGTATTCTTGGACTGGGATTTGAGCCGAGGATCAGGAACAGACGTCCCGGCCTCCAAATTGTAGAGCTATGGGGAATCTCAAGAAACGATTCGAACACCACATAGCTATGTAAAAATCAAAAGGGAGAGCTGTTGGATTCTATGTACACCCACGTGGGGGTGTTCTTAGTGGGCTGCGTTCCACTACCCCACGTGGGATTTATTATCTATTGCTTATGGGTTAAGTGATGGGCCCATCCACTTAACCCACAATCTCTTTATTTCATGTTAGTTGGTTAAGTGGTGGGCCCACACTTGACCCACACGATTTCTCCTTTACTTGTAGAAGGGGTTTCCCCTACTTATAAATATTACTTATGGGAGATTGAATATTCACTTCAATCTCCCCATTCTCTCTCAAACCCTAATCTCGCCTTCTCTCCCTAACCTCCATTATCTCTCTCTCAATCTTTAGCATATTGGTGACAACCTCAAACAACAACATGGGATCAAAGCATGGTTACTCTAGGGCCAAAATCATTATCCCCTAGAGTTTCCACAAAGATCTTATATGTGGGCATCCGAAGTCGGAAAAGTTTTGAGCAAATTGCAGAGGGTCCTCTTGCGAAGTTCTTGGATCTTTTCTGAAGCAAAGGAACTAAAGATCTATCATTCCTAGTGTATTGCCTGCAATCAGTCGTCAGAGATCCACTCTATCCCCGTTCTTCAGGATTTTTATCAGTTTTTTCAGAGAACACGTATATCGAGGTTTTTTGGGTTTTTGATTTTCCTCGAGATTCGTGTCATTTTTGGGCTCTCTACCCAAACCGCCCCACATAGTGCCAGTAAGGTTCGACAGAAACTTATTTCATAATTTTTGGATCGGATCCCCGGCTCATATTCCGGGTTTTTTATTTTCTTGAGATTCGTGCACTGCTTGGGCTCTCTACCCTAGCCACACCTCCCTGTGGATTATCTGGGATCTACGGAGTCTCGTTTGAGAATTTTCTGATCGTCGGATCTCCAGTTCGAAAAATCGGATCCCCGACTCAATTTTTGGGTTTTTTCAACCTCGAGATTCTCGCATTGTTTGGGCTTTCTATCCTAACCACACCTCCCTGTGGACTATCTGGGATCTGCGGAGCTTGGTTTGGGATTAATTTGATTGTCGGATCTCCGGTTTGAAAAATCGCCAGGGTTTTTGGCCCAGATCCGATTTTGCCTTTTTTGGGTTTTCAACTTTTACCGTAGCCGCACCTCCCAAAGTACTCCTAGGAACCCCCCGAACCTTGGTTTAGGTTCTACAGACCTTCTATTCATCAGTTGGTTATTTTCAGGCCTTCCGCTGCGATGAGTTCATCAGAGGTTTCATCAGTTGAGGATAGCACTCCGTCTCATGGTTCTCATGGAGACCACAACCCCCAATTATGCATCACTACAGTCAAGTTTGATGGGACCAACTATCTTGAGTGGAAGACATCGGTACTCATGTACATCGGGGGACGTGGCTACAGTGAGTACCTCACAGGAAAGACAGTCCAGCCTGCCGCCGCAGACAAATCCCACCGGAAATGGGTTATGGAGAACCTTACGGTGATGTCTTGGCTTCTCCATTCGATGCAACCCCAGATCAGCAAGGGGTTCATGTTCCTTCCTACAGCGAGGGAAATCTGGGATTCTGTTACCGAAACCTATTCCCAAGTTGGCAACTTTGCGAAGCTCTATGAGTTATAGTAAGAGATTGCTTGTCTCCGACAAGGGGAGCTCAAGCTCGGTACCTATTATGCTTCTCTCCGAAGCAAATGGGAAGAGATAGATCATTATCAGGACTACACCCCGGCTTGTGCTGCGGATGTGAAGTTTTTCCGTGTTATGGTTGAGCAGTCCCGGATATTCCAGTTCCTTTCCGGACTTCATCCAAGCTTCGAGGCTGCCCGTGTTAAGATACTTGGCAGATCTCCCCCTACTTCATTGGCACAGGTCTATGCCTACATTCAGGGGGAGGATACTCACCACACTGCCATGCAGGATGCAGCTACCCGGTGGTAGTGACACTCATGATCGATCTACCCTTGCCTCTACATCTCAAAAGGGTCAGAAATCCTTCTAGAAGAAGACCGGTGATGACAGACGACGTCCCAAGTGTGATCACTGCAGCCGTCTAGGCCATCTGAATGACACTTGTTGGGAGCTGCATGGACGCCCACTGGGTCTGGGCCCAAATCCACGTCAGCGATCTTCAACGAGACAAGAGCCTCCTGCAGCAATTTCTGTGGCTCAGGACACTGCACCCTCAGCACCTCCTACCACTAGGAATATGGACTCTTTTTCTCCTAGTGAACTTAAGCGACTTCGTCGTATGATGGCCCAGCTCAATGGGCAAGCCACCACTTCTACCTCCACCTATGCCCAGACAGGTACTGGATTTACTTTCTCTATATCCACTATTCCTTCTAGTCCCTCCTAGATCATCGATTCAGGGGCCTCAGATCATATGACTAGTATGTCTTCAGTTTTCTCCAGTTATTCTATTTGTTCTGGTCTTGACAAGGTTAGGATAGCTGATGGCACCCTTTCCTCTGTTTCCGAGAAGGGCAATGTTCATGCCTCTTCAGCACTAACCTTGTCCTCGGTACTGCATGTTCCTCAGTTTACAGCTAATCTTTTATCTGTCAATAGCCTTACTAAGAATCTTAATTGCAGTGTAACCTCTTTTCCTTCTCACTGTGTGTTTCAGGATCTAGAATCGAGGCGGACAATTGGCGGTGGACGTGAGGAACGTTGCTTGTACCTCCAGGATCGCTCAATTTCCTCTTCAGCACATCGGTCAAGCATCAGTAGCAGAAGTCGAGTCAATAAAGACCAGTTATTGCTTTGGCATAACCGGCTTGGTCATGTACCCGTGTCAGTTTTAAAGCGTGTCTTTCCTGCTTTCTCTTCTCTTTGCGATGTTCTGTTCCACTGTGAAACTTGTGAACTCGCAAAGCATTGACGCACTGTTTTTCATCTTAGTGAAAATAAAAGTACTATTCATTTCAATATTGTGCATTCTGATGTGTGGGGTCCTGCCCCGGTGATGTCTTTATTTGGATTCCAATATTTTGTTACATTTGTTGATGATTGGCTCTACCTGGGTATGTCGAAAGATGAGGTTTCTTCCATTTTTCAGACCTTCCACAAGATGGTCACCACTCAGTTCAATACCCCACTCAAAATTCTCCGATCTGATAATGGGGGTGACTACCTAGACAGGAAGCCTTAGAGATTACTTTGCCTCTCATGGCATTGTACATCAAACTTCTTGTCCGTCGACTCCCCAACAAAATGGGAAAGCTAAAAGAAAAAACCGTCACCTTCTCGAGGTTGAGCGTGCCCTTCATCTTGGGATGCAGGTTCCAAAATCTTTTTGGTTTGAATCCATCCTTCTAGCTGCGTATCTTATTAATCGCATGCCATCTCGTATTCTTGGCTTTCAGACCCCTTTGTCTGTCCTGCGTCCCGATAGTCCAACTTTCATTGTTCTTCCCAAAGTCTTTGGGTGTGTATGCTATGTGCATGTTCATCGTCACTCTCGTGACAAACTTGATACACGGGCCTTGAGATGTATTTTCCTGGGGTACCCTTCCACTTAGAAGGGATACAAATGCTATCGTCCGGGTTCGCGTCGACGTTTCACATCTCTGGACGTCACCTTTGCTGAGCACATTCCGTTCTTTGGCAGTAGGGTCTCTCTTCAGGGGGAGTGTGATATTTTGGATGAGAGCCCTGTCCCCATGCCGGTTCTCGTACTCATCTCCACTCCTGTGCTTACAGTCGAATCTGTGTCTACTATTGACAAGGACACTTCTACTACTACAGCGGCGGATATGCGAGTTTATGCTAGATCCAGGAAGAGAGGACAAGTCACTGATTCTGTGCCTGCCAGTCTACCCTCGAATCCAGATCCGGGCATTGTTTCTACCCCTGCTTTAGTTCATAAGTCCTTAAAGACTCCTACTCCAGAGGAGGATCTACCCATCGCACTTCGTAAGGGTGTGCGCACTTGCACCGAGCACCCTATCTCTCACTTCGTTTCTTACCAGTCATTGTCTCCATCTTATCAGACATTTGTTAGCATTGTTTTGTATGTTTCCTTGCCATCTACCATTGCAGATGCACTTAGTCACCCAAAGTAGAAAGGGGCTATGATAGACGAAATGCAGGCTCTTGAAAAAAAAAAGACATGGGATCTTGTTTCTTTACCCAGGCAGAAGAAACCAGTGGGGTGCAAGTGGGTCTTCACTGTGAAGCACAAGGCAGATGGTTTCATTGATAAGTACAAAGCTCGGCTAGTTGCCAAGGGGTTCACCCAGACCTATAGGATAGATTACCAAGAGACATTTGCACCTGTAGCCAAGATGAACTCAATCAGGGTTCTACTGTCCTTGGCTGCAAACAGGCCATGGCCTTTACATTAGCTAAATGTAAAGAACGCTTTTCTACATTGGGACCTAACAGAGGAAGTTTACATGAAGTGCCACTAGGGTTGAAGCTTGCTGGAAGTGAAGAAGGGTGTGCAGACTGAAGAAAGCTTTATATGGGTTGAATCGATCTCGTCAAGCTTAGTTTGAACGGTTTAGCAGTGCAGTGAGAAAGGTAGGCTACACACAGAGTCAGGTAGATCACACTCTGTTTGTGAAGCATCTACAGACCAGTATCACTGTATTGATCGTATATGTGGATGACATAGTCATTACGGGGAGTGACCCGACAGAGATCACAAGACTCGAGGCCTTCTTGTCATCTGAGTTTGAGACGAAAGATCTAGAAACATTGAGATACTTTCTAGGGATCGAGGTTGCCAGGTCATCGAGGGGCATCTTCATTTCACAGAGAAAGTATGTCCTAGACTTACTGAGCGAGACTGGGTATTTGGATTCGCGACCAGCAGATACTCCTATTGATCAGAACCATCAGCTGAATTCCGAGGCCGGTACACTTCTAGGTGATCCTGCCTTATTTCAGCGATTGGTTGGCAGATTGATATATCTTGTTCATACACGGCCTGACATTGCTTATGCAGTAAGCGTCATTAGCCGATTCATGCATTCGCCTCGGTCACCACATCTTGAGGCTGCACACGGAGTCCTTTGGTATCTCAAGGCGTCACCAGGTCAAGGCATATTGTTTGGAGTTCATGGCCACCTCAGGGTGGAAGCATACTGTGATGCAGATTGGGCAGGTGCAGTGACTGATAGACGGTCTATGTCAGGTTATTGTACCTTTGTTGGAGGCAACTTGGTGTCTTGGAGGAGCAAGAAACAACCAGTTGTCGCCCGATCCAGTGCAAAGGCAGAGTTCCGCTCCATGGCACATGGAGTATGTGAGCTCTTATGGTTGAAAATCATGTTAGCAGAACTGGGAGTCAAGGTGACAAACCCAATGAGCCTCTATTGAGACAACAAAGCGGCCATTAGTATTGCTCACAACCCAGTTCAGCATGACAGGACTAAACACATCGAGGTTGATAGGCACTTCATCAAGGAGAAGCTTCAGCAGGGATTGATTTGTACACCCTATGTAAGGACTCAGGAGTAGGTCGCCGATATACTTATTGAGTCAACAAGTCAATCCTGAATACATTGATAACCAAGCTGGAAATGATAGATATCTTCGCACCAGCTTGAGGCGGAGTCTTGGATTCTATGTACACCGACGTGGGGGTGTTCTTAGTGGGCTACGTTCCACTACCCCAGGTAGGGTTTATTCTCTATTGCTTATGGGTTAAGTGATGGGCCCATCCACTTAACCCACAATCTCTTTATTTCATGTTAGTGGGTTAAGTGGTGGGCCCCCACTTGACCCACACGATTTCTCCTTTACTTGTAGAAGGGGTTTCCCCTACTTATAAATATTACTTATGGGAGATTGAATATTCACTTCAATCTCCCCATTCTCTCTCAAACCCTAATCTCTCCTTCTCTCCCTAACCTCCGTTATCTCTCTCTCTCAATCTTTAGCACATTGGTGACAACCTCAACCAACAACAAGAGGAACCATCTATGAGCTCCTCCTACCTGAAGACAAAAGCATAAAATAAACATCTTTTCGCTCCCAAGGAGGCTAACTCCGAACATTAGGTTTCGATCCCAAGGTAGGGGGCTTAGCAGTTGGGTTCGGGAACAAAACGTCTCTCAAACTATGATTTCAGATACCACTCTAAATCCTAGCCACCTCTAATGGGCGTGCAACGAAGTGTGGATATCATAGGGAATCGGCCCTCTCTATAGCTCAAATTGAAGACCCATACGAAACCTGAATAAGGTCATCAGAAGGTTTTCCTTGATTTAACCTCGCATCATGCATTCGTCGAATTTTGCGATGTAATGAGCGACAGACATAGATCTCTGGCTAAGGGATTATCGTTGATTTAAAAGTCTCTCGCGATGTCTCAAATACAAATACTTCTCCATGAAGATTTCCTTCATTTCAGTCTACTGAGCAATGGGCTCTTCGCCACTTCTCTAAATTTTACACTCGATGTTGGTCCAATAAAGTTCGGCTTGTCCTACTAGTTACATCTTGGGAAACCAAACTCTACAACCTTCAGGCATTTTGTACCAATCAAAATTGTTATCCATATCTGACAACCAGTCGAGGAAAACTTGTGTCCAGGCAAAAAACCAAAGCAAGCAGCATCAATCTTAACATCATGATGCAGTCATCGTGATCATAGGGCCCTAATATTCAGCATGGGGTTGGTGACCACCCCCACGATCTCTACCTAAGTCCTAGCCTCAATCTCGGCCTCGCCCTAAATTACGAGACTCTTCCTTGGAGGTCCTGTAAATCAGGGAATTATCGATGTACACAACCAAGAAGCTGCCCATAAAAGGCTTCACTACCTATATCATAACCACTCATAAAAACCATCATTTGTCTTGAAGGTGGTTTTCAACTCATCTCCCAAACGGATGTGAATTTGATGGCAGCCACTCTTAAGGTATATCCTTGAAAAGATCGTGGCAGTGGTCATCATGCCTAACATGTTGTACAACCTCGGTATAGGAAACTGATATTAGACCGTGATTTCGTTGATGGCTGGACTATCGATGCACATACTCCAAGATTCGTCTTTCTGGGGAAAGAAAAGCAATGGCACGTCACAAGGGCACAAGCTCTCTCGAACTTTCTAAGAAGCTCATCAACTTACTTATTTAGTTCAACATGCTCTATGGGATTCATTCAGTAGTGCGGGAAGTTAGGTAGAGTTGCTCCGGGGACTATATCGCTAGCGTGCTAAATGTCCCTCATTAGAAGAAGCTCGTCCAGTAAATCATCAAGAAAAACATCATGAAACTCCCTATACATTGGAGCCACATCTGGTTGTATCTCAACGGCCGATTCAGGAGACGAATCTTTGGCTAGGATGCATAAAAGATGGACTCGACCTTGGTCTCTCTCTCAAATTCTTTCGCATTGATGACGTTGATATGATGATGATGAATGATGAATGATGAATGATGAATGATGAATGATGATGATATGATGATGATGATGATGATGATGACGACGATGATCATATGATGAGGATGATGAGAATGATGATGATGATGATGATGATAGTGTCTCATACCTCACGTAAGACGTCTTTTGCCTCCCATGGAAGATCCCTTGCCTTTCGAATAAGGTCATGTTAAGGTCCCTAAACTAAGGCCATTCAGCCAAGAGTTCGCGGACACGCTAGCCCACTAGGGAGACTTAGTCGTACAGGTCACTCCTTAGCTCGCATGTGTGCCTTGGCCCAGTGAGAGGGCTCATGCATTGTGATGAAACAAGGCTCTTTGAACTAAGGCCATTCCAACAGTTAGCTCGCAGACACGCTGACCTGTTGTGAAGACAGAAGACTTAGTTGTCAAGGTCACCTGAGAGCTCACAAGTGCCCCGGACCATTCAGGGGACTTATGCTCTGTGCCGAAACAAGACTATTTGAACTAAGGCCATTACAGCTGTTAGCTCGGGGACACACTGGCCTACTGTGAGGACTTATGCTTTTAGCATCCCGTAGAAGGTTTTGCACCCTCGTGGGGTCTTTTTGATGCTTGTAGATGATTGCACGCGATGCCCCAAGTCTCTCTAGTGTTGGAAAGTGATTGTAAATGAAGTCCCCAGTCTAAGAATTGCGATATTTGTCAGACTGGTGAGAGGCTAACTGACCCGTCCGAGAACTTTGTTGGCTGCTCAGGAGCTTTACTTGGTAGAGAAGTTGGCTAGTGAGTAATGATCTGCCCGAGAAGTTATGCCAGTTGTTTGATCTGTTAGGGTGCAATCTGACTTGAAAGATGCTCCAAAGAGCTTTTGTCCGAGCGGTAGATATACCTGAGATGTTTGCATCTTGGCTGAAAGTTGGCCTTGAGGTGAGCTGCCAGCTGGTGGAACTTACTGGCTGAAATTGGCCTTGAAATGAGTTGCCAGACACCACGTTGGTAGGCAGATCCGCCGGACACCATGCTACTGTAGCAAACATGAACTGGGCCCGTCTGTTAATTGTTGTTGGCATGGTTCAAAGTTTCGGACGAAACCAAGCGTTTCATCCATTTTGTTTTTGTTTCACTTTTGGACGAAATAACATACGTTTCAGTTGGTTTCACAAGGTTTCTCGAAACCGAACGATACTTCCGATACGTTTTGGTATCGCCTATGAACGATAGCAAAACGATATCGTGTACTTTGAACCATGGTTGATGGCAGACGAAATGGAGCTGCATCGGTTAGCGTATCATGCATCAGTTGGTTCTTGTAAAGGACTAGGGGATGACTCGTGCCAACGGAACTCCCCGACAAAGTGTTTGGAAATAAACGGGTGCAAATGTATATCACACACGTAGCTCGTGCTTTATCAACATGAGGTTTTGTGGTAGTTGCAATCTCAATGATGTATGGCTTGGTGAACTTCTTAGTTTCCTTTGCTTCATATCATAACATGAAGCCATCCACATTGGAGGCATGTTTGGAGAATAGCAACAAAAAGGTTCAGTAGGATAAACATACCTAAAAGTAAGGATCGGCCCAATCTTGTACTTCGATGATGTGTGAGAAAGATCTCACTATTATGATCATCCTCACAAAAAAAATCAACCTAATCTTCAACTTGTACGGATCTTGACTGCCTAAATGCTACTGTTCTTTGGAGTGTCAACCCTCATAATGATCATCATTAACATGGAAGTTGTAATGTGACTACCTAACATGCATATCTGCCCAAGTTTCAGTTTTGGCCTCTGTGTTAGAAGCATACCCCATTGTTGGCTAAATTTTAAACCCTGCATAAACAGTCTAGATGAGGGGTCTGACCTCCAACCGGTCATAGTTGAACCAATTGTAGTTGCTCACATAATTTATTGTGTTAATATTCACATCCATACTTATCAAAAAAAATATATATATTCACATCCATTTGCAGAAAATGATAAAATTCATTAGCATTGTCTTTGCCACAACAACAAAATTGAACAATGTCAAAATTCATTAACATTGAGTTTTGTACCACTACGTGGACATTTTTAATAAGTCTTGCACCTATGTCCGACTCTTAAGTGATTCAAAATTATCAAAAGTTCAAAATGCCTCTTAAACATATCACTACATTGCTGCACAATGCTCTACTTGGTAACACATGCGTAAGAAATTGCATAAATTCAGCAATGTCAGGAGCATAATCAGTTGGGTTAAGGGCACATTCATTGGATCCTATTAGTAAGTCTAATTTGATCATCTCTTAAATTGATGGCTTTTTTGGTTTCTTCATACCAAAAGAACCTATCAGACATAAGAATTCAAGCAACAAAATCGCAGCCAACAGAACTGAAGATACAACAGAAATTATCAAATAATAACTAAAAACCGTGAAAATAAGTGATCTCCAAAAACAGGTATGCTGCAATCACATTCAGATCTGAAAACATTGAAGATTTGAGCTAAAATGACATGGAATTACAAACCACACAAAATCTGACCATCAAAACATCATCTTTCACAAAGCAGCAATCAAATCTGGAGAAAAAAAGAAGTAAAATGTATCAAAAATCCCCAACCAAAAACTTAACAATTCTGAGAAAGATTATAGCTGCTAAATCCTAATGTTCCCCGATTGACCCATGAATTTTGTTCCAAGTCTTAGTGGAACTACACACCAAAAACCAGTCTGGTTGGTGATTTCCAGCCATGTGATTTGAGCACTTTTTCATCATGGGCTTGGAACATATTTATAAGCTTGGTCGTGAAGAGAATGATAAAAAAAACTTGCAAAGTTTGTTAGTTTATTTTACATCTCTTGGCCTGCATTTTTTTTTATGAATGCACCATTTTCAAAAGCAATTATGTTTGTAGATCTTTACTTTCTTACTCATCTTACTGGAATTTCTGTCAGAGGGTCACAGACATGGCTTTCTTTGCTGAGGATGTGCACCTTTTGGCCAGGTATCTCTTTGTTTGTACATTTTAATTTGCTTCATTTGGTTGATCTTGGAAATAAGTTTACTTGTTTTTGAGCAGTGCGGGCATTGATGGGAGGGTGCTTGTATGGAAGATTAACGAAGGTCCCGATGAGGAAGATAAGCCACAAATTACAGGAAAAATAATTGTTGCTATTCAGATAATAGGAGAGGGGGAATCAGTACATCCACGAGTCTGTTGGCACTCACACAAACAAGTAATAGCGAGCTTTTATAATATGTATTTCCTGAAACATGAGTTATGGTATATGTTTGAATTTTCTTTGCAAGGCTGGAATGTATACAGTATTTAGTAGTAGTGAAGTTGCATATAAGTTTAGGCAAGTCTCTTAATCATTTATTTACGAACACTGCTTTACAGGAAGTTTTGGTAGTTGGGATTGGAAAGCGTGTGCTGAAAATAGATACGACAAAAGTTGGAAAAAGCGAAGTCTTTTCGGCAGAGGAACCACTCAAGTGTCCTGTTGACAAACTAATTGATGGGGTCCAATTTGTTGGTAAGCATGATGGGGAAGTGACTGACTTGTCAATGTGCCAGTGGATGATCACTCGTTTAGTTTCGGCCTCAACAGATGGCACGGTTCGTATTTTTCTAAATATTCTACTGTTCTTGGTACCATTTTTGTTCTAAACTGTTTTTAATGTTTCTTGATTTCTATTTCTTGTGTAGTTCAGAACCATGAAAGATGTTCTTGATTGCCTGTTTTGTGACATTCATCTTGTGCAACAGGTAAAGATATGGGAGGACCGTAAAACAGTACCCCTTGTGGTACTGAGGCCACATGATGGTCGACCTGTTAACTCCGTTGCATTCTTGGCTGGACCTCACCGTCCTGATCACATTGTTCTTATCACAGCGGTATATGTTCGCTCAATCTCTCTTGTTCATTAAATAGAGTTTCTGATCGTGCTTGTTCTGTCTATATGCTTTAGAAGTCTAGGGTGTTTCTAGGACAGTTTGTGAGGTAACTAGGTAAGTAGTTTGCTTCAGGTATTTCGTCTAAATACTAAAATGTTGTTAATACTCCAGTCCCCAAAATATCAACCATTATAAATCTTTGGCTATATAAATCTAAACTGGATATGCTGATATTTTTTTTAAATGGGGTTTGCAGGGGCCACTGAACCGGGAAGTAAAGATATGGGCCTCAGCAAGCGAAGAAGGGTGGTTGCTGCCTAGTGATGCTGAAGCATGGCAGTGTACTCAGACTTTGGACTTAAAGAGTTCTGTTGAATCTCGAGTCGAGGAGGCATTCTTTAATCAAGTTGTCGCCTTGCCACGTGCAGGACTTATTTTACTTGCTAATGCCAAGAAGAATGCTATATATGCCATACACATAGAATATGGTCCGTATCCAGCAGCAACCCACATGGATTATATAGCAGGGTTTACTGTCACAATGCCTATTTTGAGTCTTACTGGAACAAGTGACTGCTTACCTGATGGGGAACATGTCGTTCAGGTTTACTGTGTCCAGACACAGGCTATTCAACAGTATGCTTTGGAGTTGTCTCAGTGCTTGCCACCACCACTGGAGAATGTGGGATTAGAGAAGACAGACTCCAGTGTTTCTTCTGCTTATGAGACACCTCGTTCAGATGGGTTCGCTTCTTTGGAGTCATCTCAGGGAATTGCACCCACTGAGATGCCTGTAGGAAGTGCACACAAACCGCCTATACTAATAAGCAGATCTGACAGTGCCCCCACAGCTCGATATCCTGTAGCATCAGGAGCTGCTGAGATTCCTAGCTTGCACGAATTGGCTACTTCGAGTATGGAATCTAAGCAGAATGCTGTACCAGCGGCAACTTCCATTGCTGATGGTATCTGTGTTCAATTGCCTCCTCTTCCTTTGAGTCCAAGGTTGTCTGGAAAGCTACCTGGTTTTAGAAGTCCATCAAAGAGCTTTGAGCCAGGTTCCCCACTCAGTGAACGTGGTGTAGACCAACCAGTTTTTGATTATTTGGTTGACAGGAGAGTAGACACTACCCCTAAAACCATGCCTGATGTTCCCTCCTTTGACGACAACTCCAGGAAGGATGAAAACAAAGTTGTGCAAAACGATATTTCTATGGTGCCAAATCCTCCTATCATGTTCAAACACCCAACCCATCTGATAACTCCTTCAGAGATATTATCGATGGCTGTTTCATCCTCCGAGAATACTCAGGTTACTCACGGCATGAAAGGGGGAGAGGCACAGATTCACGATGTGGTTGTCAACAACGAGGTGGAGAGTGTTGAGTTTGAGGTTAAAATTGTGGGTGAGACTGGATCAGGTCAGCGTGATGAATTTGACTCTCGGAGAGAACCCAACATTCATGTTGCAGAGAAAAAGGAGAAATCCTTTTGTTCACAGGCTTCGGATCTTAGCGTCGAGATGGCCAGAGAGTGCTGTGCATTGTCTACTGAAACTCTTAGTGTTGTGGAGACTCATCAAGTTGATGATGCTGGTGTTTCTGAGGCATTGGACCGACCTCCAAATTCTGGTGAGGAAGAAATCCAAGATGTGACTGGAAAGGTTTCTAAATTAGCTACAGCGACAACAGTTTTGCAGTCCCCTGTGCCAGCTATGAAAGGAAAGAAACAGAAGGGGAAAAACTCTCAAGTATCAGGTCTATCTTCCCCTTCTCCAAGTCCGTTCAACTCCACAGATTCTTCCAATGAACCAGGTAGCAGTTCAAGCGTACCTTCTATGGAGGCTGCTTTGTCTCAGATTCTGGCTATGCAGGAGACGCTGAACCAGGTGATTTTTTTGACTTTTGCTTCCAGGCTTTGGGATACATGCCTATCAGAAGGTTCCCTAGATTCCTCATGATCTTAATTTGCTGTGATGAAGACTAATATAGTTTTACTAATAAACATAACAGTCTAGTAAAGAACTCTCTGGACATTTTGTTGATGTCAACAACATTCCAATTCTTTCTCTAGCAGATCTCATGCTTTTAATATGATCGTTGACTTTTTATTTATTGAATTTGAAACTCAGCATCTATCCGTATTTTTTTGTACAAATTTAAGTGGGGGCAGGCATTACTCCAATACCATCAACAGTGTTGGAAGTTTTCATTTTCATGTGTAAATTGTGTTTTATGAATTACCAACAGCTTTTCTGAAATTGTGTTTCAGCATGTGCTACAGCCCCTAGAGTGTTCTATTGACTGCTCTTTGTAATTGCTGAACAAGTCAACATTATTTCAATCAGATGCTTTTGCATTCATTTTTTTAGGGAATGCTTTTCTTATATTCTACTAAAAAGACTTAAGTGGTTCAGGATCCCACATGCTTGAATACATGTATTATTTTTTCTGTTTGATTAAGTGTATCGTATGATGGATTCTAACAGTTTTAGAGGGGAAGAGGTAGAAAGAAATGGCTGACTTTTTTTGAAACATTTTCTATGTTACGTCAATAGAAAGAGGGTGGGGGGGATGGGATTGATCTAGCCCCAAATAGAAGGGAGGGATTTGAAGTAGCCTCAGAAATGGGTCATTGCATTCAGTAAAACCCTTGGAATGATAAACTGTGCTTGGAATCGTGTTGAACTTTAAGGTCAACCATCTCAAAATCACACATTGGGAACTAGAAAACTGATTTTTTTTTTGGTTGGAAAAACTGAAAACTCTATTGTGTGGAAGGCCGAGCGAATCAGGAGAAGCTTGTTTGAGTCTTTCACAACTTGATTTTATTTCTTTCGTGTTTGGAAAAATTGAGTTTCACCTGAAATTGGTAAGTGGTTTGGATACAATGGAAGTCCAGTTCAGTGTTTTTAAAAGCGCGAGGTGTATATGAGGCGTTTTCCTTTATGAGACGAGGCATAAGGCTCAAGACAGAATGAGGCGTAAGCCTCAATTTTTTTTTAATATAAAAAACTCTAAAAATCCCATAAAATTATAGTCAATAAAAACAAAAAATAAAAAGAAACCATAGAAATGAAAAGAAAAGAAAAACTCGATGACTTCTTTTTAATGATTTACCTTAGTGGTTACAGTTTCGAGCCAAAAAGATAACAACACAAACTAGGTCTCAATTCATAAAACAAAGATAATAAGTTAACAAACAAGTAAACAATAGAATACAAATCAAGTCAAAAGATGGTTAAAACTATCTTCTTTTAGGTCATTTAGATCTATAAAAACCATTAGGGAGGACATTTTGGGGGAAAAACAAAAACAAAATAACAATATAAAAAAAATTAATTTTATAGGTTAAGCCGCCTCAACTGCGCCTCACGCCTCAATTGACTGAGGTTTGAGCAGTTGAGCCTCGGGGCACGAGGCTTAAGCCTCACTTTGAGACACCTCTAAAAACAATGGTCCAGTTGACTTTAACGAGCTTTTAAATCAGCTCTTTTTTTTGGTGTGTGTGTGTTTTAGATGTATTGCGGCAATAATGTGGTTGCTGGTTTCTAGTAACAAAATACAGCAGGCTCATTGAGAACAATAAACAAGAAGCTAAAACGTCTTTTGAAGCAGCAAAATCAGAACTTGAAGTTTTGTTCTCTAATCTGAAATTGAATCACATCCAAAAGTTGATGCTACTCTTATCTTTGCTTGGCTATTTATAGAGAAGCCACCAAATCCCTACCATTCATGTATACAATTTTAATCACCTAGAAATTGACAACAATACATTTATACTCTAAAGATTTTCCGTAATCATGACATATTCCGAGGACATGTTTCATATTCTAAAGACCATGCATCCAATATGCACCAAAATCCTATAAATGACTACTCATCAGAAGAAGAAAAATGTGTGGAAGACATATTGACAAGAGCAATTAAGTAAATACAGCAGATTTCTTTGGCATGTGCATAATTCCCATGAAAGATTCATTTACAATGGTAACCAAGGAAATGAGTGCCTTTACCGATTATTTTTTGACCTTGACTTTTAGAAGAAACTTTCCTAATCTGACGCTAACTTAAATGCAAATACCAAAACTACCCTCAAATCCATTACGTGGATCAATGGACAAAAAATGTTGAGTTCTGTCAAGGCCCTTTAATGATGTAGAAGGAATTTGGAACCATCTTTAGCCGCTGCATCAGGATGATGATTGTATGTCATATATTTGCTCTAGTTGGATGAAAAGCTATATAAAGATTAATATTTCAAAGCTTTTGGGAGCAGAGAGTGCATCTGCAGACTTTGCAGAAACAGAAAATGCTTCTTGAATGTCTAAAACTCTGGCAGGGTCACCCAGTTTGGTGGGCAAGTTGATACCAGCAACTACATGTTCTATTTGTCATGCCAGAAGGAAAATGATAACGCTTGCGTTAAAAGTTTATTTATTTCTCTATAACTTTGCGGTAATTACAAAACGTGAAAATAAACGATATTCCTACTTCTAGTTTGAGTTTAAAAATTTTATAATAATTTCTAAGCATGTTCCGTGTGAGCCTCTGTGCTTAAAGATTCTAACTTTTGTCCTTTGTTATAACTTGCAGCTAATGACCATGCAAAAAGAAATGCAGGAGCAGATGACAGTGACGGTGGCTGTCCCAGTTAACAAAGAAGGCAGAAGAGTAGAAGCAGCCCTAGGCCGGAGCATGGAGAAAGCCATTAAAGCAAAGATGAATCCTGACCTTCAATGAGAAGTGAAAACAGTACCTGATTTTCCTTAATTACTTGGGAACAGCAGGTGACATTCATGAAAGCCTACTTGCAGAAACCTTCATGAAAGCCTAAAAGAACTTCAATCCAAAACAAAAAACTAAATTAAAAAAAAGAACCCAATTGAGAACTAGTTGAGACCCAAATGTGCTTTAAAGTTAGTTTGAGACAAATAAACACGATTCCCTGAAAAAGTGTATTAAAGAATGTTATCCTAAAAGTAGATTGCATGTTATCAAATGCAGTAGCCACGTCAATATATACATGGCTAGGTTATTTGACATGCCAGAATCATAAAAAATAGAGTAATTGAAAAAAACTGCGTTTAGTTGAAAATTTTCATGCGAGTCCAAATTACTCTCAAAAGCGTGAGCCCAATTAACTGTCCAATGCAATAGCCACGCAAGAATCATAAAAACGGAGTAATTGAAACTAAAGTAATGCAAATGAAGTCAACCATACTACCCATCTATTAATCAACACTATTTTTCTCTTGAATACATACTCCTTGGCTACACAAAAGCGGGTGATCCTCAGGACCATCAAAACACAAATAGATTTGAACTTTTAAGTGGGTATACAAAGGAAAATGAAGTCGTCTATATAAACGCACGTGTTTGTGAGGGAAAAAAGGTGATTATAATTCATACCCACCCTGCTTACAAGCCATCTATATAACAGTAGAGAACCTGTTTTAATCTAAGACAAGTATTTGTTCTATTTCATAACAGAATTTTGTCTACACCTTTTCCTATTCTTCTAAGCACATTCAGCAACATTTGCTCACCCAGCAATTATAAGACCGCAGAGCTCATTCTTTATTAGGCTAGACTCCAGAAAACAAAAGGTAGAAAAAAAATCAAGAGAAGACTAACGAAGATAGTTAGGAAGGACCATAACCATATCACCATCCCCAACCATCAATTGTGGACTCTCATCAATGACCATGCTTCGTGCCTTGAAAGTTTTAAAACCCAAAAGTTTTCAGATTTCAGATTTAAAACCATACACATCGTTTAAAAGCCAGATTTCAGATTTTACACACATACAAAGAGGCTGAAATCTACTTAAAACCCAATCAAAGAAAGTTTGCAGATTTCAGATTCTACACATTCACCCAATAAAAACTTCAAACCCAACCCAAGAAAGTTTAAAACTCAGATTTAAGATTTTACACACAATTAAATGGATTAGATACACAATTGAAACATATGGATGAGGGTTATTCACAAATACCCATCTAAGAATTAATAAAGCAAAAACAAAGAAAAAACAAAGAAGAAAAAAGAGTTACCAAGCAAATCATAGATAGTGGAAGCTCAGTTGCGCCACCATCAACCTATTGACATTTGTCACAATACCAAGGCCAAACAAATATTGTTAATCTGAAACTCATTTGGTTCACAGAGAGATTATGATAATTGCTCCGATGTGCATAAATCAGAAACAAATAACTAAAAATTTGAGAATGAAAGAGAGAAAGAGAGGACCTAGTAGTGCAAGAAAGGTGCGCGAAGTCGCGAGGACAAAATGGTTTGAGATCCGACGCACTAATTACAATCTGATTAGAAAACTCAAAATGGTTTCAGAATTTTAGAAAATACAGAATTTCTAAACTTGTTGCAAAGGGCATTGGATCACAGCAAGGCATTGGAAACAAATCAACACTGAACCCCCAACACCTGCTGATATGAAACCCTAAAACTTCAAAGGCCCATGTTACTAAAATAAAGCTCAAATCCATCCCCAAAATAAGGAGTTAGAAGGTTTCTGCTAAGATTTTGGGGGTTTCTCAACAATAAAATTGATCAAAACCCCCAAGACCTCCTGATAACAGTCCTAAACCTCTAAAATAAGTAGGATTTCGATATGAGTAGCCCAAACAGAAAAAGAAAAATAATTACATGGTGACAAATAGCCATTTCGGAAAAAAAAAGAGAGAACTTACTTGATCTCTTCGGGTTTGAGCTAGGTCGCCGTTATTCAAAGCTTTTCTTCACCGTGAGGGAAATAGAGCTCGACGAAATTGTCTCTCCAGATTCCTAATAACAGCCCTAAACCTCCAAAATAAGTGGGCTTCCAATCTGAGTAGCCCAAACAAAAAAAGAAAAATAACACGGTGACAAATCGCCACTTTGGAAAAAGAGAGAGAACTTACTTGAAACTTGCCGCGGTGTGTGGTGGATGGCTAGTGTCCATGCATGGTAGGATGAAAGGTGTGGTTGGTGCAGTGCATCCACCAAATTGGAGTTGGAATGGTTAGCCAGCTGCTGTCGTTGCTGGCCGTGAGGTGACCTGTCGATCAGTCAAGATGGTGAACTGTCGAATGATGACTTGCTAGTTGAAGGTGGACATTGATATGAATTACCAAGGTGGAGTTTGTTGACTGATAGTTTGCCTAGAAGTGAGCTGCTAGATGATTGAGTCAACTGGCTGCTAGTTCAACGTGAGGTGATGATGCCGACTGATGGAGTTAGTTGAAAGTTGGATATTGATAGGGATGATAACTGCATGCAAAATCAAGTTGGTCGAAGTCGCATGGATTGTTGGATCACGTCCAACGTGGATCGTTGGATCGAAGACATCTATGTGCCATCCATGGAGAGAAACAGAGCAATCCTTAGATTGCATGGATGTTTGGCTACCGTTTAAGTGGACTGAACGGCGCTCAATGGTGCCATCCACGGTCGGCGGAAGCATGTGAACTAAATGCGCGGCTAAGAGAGAGTTGTTGCACAAAGATTGTTTCTCAAGTGGACCCGTGTGTTGGTGTTGATCATGTGGAGGTAGATTCCTCCAAGTAGGAAATAAGCTGGCCGGCATGGAGGTGTAAAGTACTGGGCAAGCAAAGCATGAACCTCCTTTTTGATTGTTTGATGATGGTGTAGAGGAGAAAGGCTGGTTGAAAAGCACGTAGAGTTGATACATGTGCGAGGTTGCACCACTTGACAGGGCCACATAGCTAGTGGCTCTCTGCGAAGTAGCATTGACACCTGGCAGAGTATGGTTGCACAACGCATTGTAGATCGTGCGGTCGGAAGAATGCCGAGTGGGTCCCACAAAACACTTGCTAGAACGATCATTTGCACGCACGTGTTGCTCGATTGCCAAACAGGTTGACATTTGATGGATGCACAAGTAGAAGGGTTGGCCGACTGGTGCTAACAAACAACTGATCGAGCACGCATCACAAAACAGTTGTAGACGGCCAACAAGGGGAAGAATAATCAAGTTGTTGCCACACCGGAGGAGATAAACCAAGTACAGGAAATGCAAGGTTGAAGCGTTGGAGAAGGAGGTTCGCTGGTGATGTGAGATCAGGTGAGCAGACGGCCGAGGGGAGCTGAGTTGACAAGACGGGCGCTGTATGCTAACAGAACTGCTGCTAACACTATTGCATGTTGACGGACATGATAGTTGGTGAGATAGGGGGCACGATTGATGATGGTCAACATTGGGAGTACTTCACCTCTTGGTGAAGGTCACCTATAGTCCCTCCTCTCCTTATTTTTCTTGGGACTCGTGCATATTAGTATGTCCTCCTACAAGGTGTGTGCAAGGGAAAACTTATGTTAGAGACGTAGCATGTGTTTGCTTGCATCTTAGTCCCAGGTTTTTGCATCCTATGTATTGTGGAGCATATGTTTTATGTTGCCTCTCCCCTGGAAAAATACGATTCAGCTTGCGCCTCCTTGGATTGAGAAGACCTATGCATCTTACGAAGTGCAAGGTTTTGAACTAGGTTGCGGATGTATGTTCCCTTCCTAGATGATTTCTAATCTACATCTCGCTCACTTTATAAGTGCAGGACTGGTAACCGCCTATAACGGGGAAACAGTCGAGGATGAAGTCAACTTTGGGTATTCTTGACATCTTGGATGATGAAGTCACCTCTTGGTGAAGGTCAGCTCAAGTCCCCCCTTTCCTTATTTTTCTTGGGACTCGGGCATATTTGCTACAAGACGTGTGAGTAAGGCAAAACTTATGTCAGAGACCTAGGATACGTTTGCTTGCATCTTGATCCCAAGTTTTTGCATCCTATGTATTGTGGAGCAGATGTTTCTGTCATCTCTTCCTGTGGAAAAATACGATTCAGCTTGCGCCTCCTTGGATTGGCAGGAGGACCCATGCATTTTATGAAGTGCAAGGTTTTGAACTAGGTTGCGGATGTATGTCCGCTTCCTAGATGTTTTCTTATCTCCATCTCTCCTTTATAAGTGAAGGACTAATAACCGTCTATAATGGGATTCACGCGTCTAGTGCTGTAAAAGCGTTTGTAATGGGATTGACGTCCCCAGTGTTCTATAAGCGTTTGTAACAGGATTGACGCCCCCATTGCTCTATAAGCGTTTAGAATGCGATTGACACCCCTCATGTTCTGATAATAAGAAAACGCTTGTATTTCGAATTTGTGTTGTGTAACTGTTATAGCTTGTTATTTGTCAAATAACGAATTTGGATAGACAAGTTCAAATTGTGGAGCTCTAAGGAGCTTGAGATGTTGTAGATTTGATTCATGACAACATGAGTACTAGTATTCTTGGACTGAGTTTTGAGCCGAGGATCAGGAACTCCTTAGACGTCCAGGCCTCCAAATTGTAGAGCTATGGGGAATCTCAAGAAAAGATTCCAACACCAGATAGCTATGAAAAAAACAAAAGGAAGAGGAACCATCTATGAGCTCCTCCTACCAGAAGACAAGCATAAAATAAACATATTTTCAATCCCAAGGAGGCTAACTCGGAGCATTGGGTTTCGATCCCAAGGAAGAGGAACCATCTATGAGCTCCTCCTACCAGAAGACAAGCATAAAATAAACATATTTTCAATCCCAAGGAGGCTAACTCGGAGCATTGGGTTTCGATCCCAAGGTAGGGGGCTTAGCAGTCGGGTTCGAGAATCAAAACGTCTCTCACACTATGATTTCAGATACCACTCTAAATCCTGGCCACCTAATGGGCGTGCAATGAAGTGTGGATATCATAGGGAATCAGCCCTCTCTATAGCTCAAATTGAAGACCCATACGAAACCCGAATAAGGTCATCAGAGGGTTTTCCCTGATTTAACATCGCATCATGTATTCTTCGAATTTTGCGATGTAATGAGCGACAGACATAGATCTCTGGCTAGGGGATTGTCGTTGATCTAAAAGTCTCTCGCGATGTCTCAAATACAAATACTTCTCCATGAAGATTTCCTTCATTTCAGTCTACTGAGCAATGGGCTCTTCGCCACTTCTCTAAATCTTACGCTCAATGTTGGTCCAATAAAGTTTGGCTTGTCCTACCAGTTACATCTTGGGAAACCAAACTCTACAACCTTCAGGTATTTTGTACCAATCAAAATTGTGGTCCATATCTAACAACCAGTCAAGGAAAACTTTTGTGTCCAGGCAAAAAATCAAAGCTAGGAGCATCAATCTTAATATCTTCATGATGCAGTCATCGTGATCGTAGGGCCCTAATATTCAGCATGGGGTTGGTGACCACCCCCACGATCTCTACCTAAGTCCTAGCCTCGACCTCGGCCTCGCCCTAAATTACGAGACTCTTCCTCGTCTATAGGACTCTTCCTTGGAGGTCCTGTAAATCAGTGAATCATCGATGTACACAACCAAAAAGCTGCCCATAAAAGGCTTCAATACCTATATCATAACAATTCGTAAAAACCATCATTTGTCTTGAAGGTGATTTTCAACTCATCTCCTGAACGGATGTGAATTTGATGGTAGCCACTCTTAAGGTATATCCTTGAAAAGATCGTGGCACCAGCCATCATGTTTAACATGTCGTCCAGCCTCGGTATAGGAAACTGATATTAGACCGTAATTTCGTTGATGGATGGACTATCGATCCACATACTCCAAGATTCGTCTTTCTTGGGAATGAGAAGCATTGGCACGTCACAAGGGCACAAGCTCTCACGAACTTTCTAAGAAGCTCATCAACTTGCTTATTTAGTTCAACATGCTCTATGGGATTCATTCAGTAGTGCGGGAAGTTGGGTAGAGCTGCTCCAGGGACTATATCGCTAGCGTGCTAAATGTCCCTCATTCGAGGAAGCTCGTTTGGTAAATCATCAAGAAAAACATCATGAAACCTCCCTATACATTGGAGGCACATCTGGTGGTATCTCAACAGCCGATTCAGGAGACGAATCTTTGGCTGGGATGGATAAATGATGGACTCGTCCTTGGTCTCTCTCTCAAATTCTTTCGCACTGATGATGTTGATATGATGATGATGCTGATATGATGATGATGAATGATGAATGATGATGATATGATGATGAGGATATGATGATGATGATGATGATAATGATGACGATGATCATATGATGAGGATGATGATGATGATAGGGTCTCATACCTCACGTAACAGGTCTTTTGCCTCCCATGGAAGGTCCCTTGCCTCTTGAATAAGGTCATGTTAAGGTCCCTAAAGCTAAGGCCATTCAGCCAAGAGTTCGCAGACACGCTAGCCCACTAGGGAGACTTAGTCGTAACGGTCACCCCTTAGCTCGCATGTGTGCCTTGGCCCAATGAGAGCTCATGCATTGTGATGAAACAAGGCTCTTTGAACTATGGCCAATTCCAACAGTTAGCTCGCAGACACGCTAACCTGTTGTGAAGACAGAAGACTTAGTTGTCAAGGTCACCTAAGAGCTCACAGGTGCCCCGGACCATTGAGGGGACTTATGCTCTGTGCCGAAACAAGACTATTTGAACTAAGGCCATTACAGCTGTTAGCTCGGGGACACGCTGGCCAACTGTGAGGACTTATGCTTTTAGCATCCCGTAGAGGGTCTTGCACCCTCGTGGGGCCTTTTTGATGCTTGGAGATGATTGCACGCGATGCCCCCAAGTCTCTATAGTGCTGGACAGTGATTGTAAATTAAGTCCCCAGTCTGAGAATTGTGATATTTGTCAGACTAGTGAGAGGTTAATTGACCCGTCCGAGAACTTTGTTGGCTGCTCAGGAGCTTTACTTGGTAGAGAAGTTGGCTAGTGAGTAATGATCTACCCGAGAAGTTATGCCAGTTGTTTGATCTGTTAGGGTGCTATCTGACTTGAGAGATGCTCCAAAGAGCTTTTGTCCGAGCGGTAGATATACCTGAGATGTTTGCATGTTGGCTGAAAGTTGGCCTTGAGGTGAGCTGCCAGCTAGTGGAACTTGCTGGCTGAAATTGTCCTTGAAATGAGTTGTCAGACACCATGCTGGTAGGGGGATCTACCAGACACCATGCTACTGGAGCAAACATGAACTGGGTCCATCTGTCAATTGTTGTTGGCATGGTTCAAAGTTTCGGCCGAAACCAAATGTTTCATTCGTTTTGTTTTTGTTTCGCTTTTACACGAAACTACATACGTTTCAGTTGGTTTCGCCCGACACCGAACGATACTTCATCTTATGTGTAAATTTGCACTAATAGTTTGTTTCGGTTTTACAAAATTTCGTTCGAAACCGTACAATACTTCCGATACGTTTTGGTATCGCCTATGAACGATAGCAAAACGATATCGTGTACTTTGAACCATGGTTGATGGCGGACAAAATGGAGCTGCATCGGTTAGCGTATTAGGCATCAGTTGGTTCTTGTAAAGGACTAGGGGATGACTCGTGCCAACGGATCTCCCTGACAAGGTGTTTGCAAATAAATGGGTGCAAATGCATACCACACACGTGGCTCGTGCTTTATCAACATGAGGTTTTGTGATAGTTGCAACCTCAATGATGTATGGCTTGGTGAACTTCTTAGCTTCCTTTGCTTCATGTCATCACATGAAGCCATCCACATTGGAGGCTTGTTTGGAGAATAGCAACAGAAAGGCTGAGTAGGATAAAGATACCTAAAAGTAAGGATCTGCCCAATCTTGTACTTTGATGATGTGTGAGAAAGATCTCACTAGTATGATCATCCTCACAAAAAAAATCAACCTAATCTTCAACTTGTACGGATCTTGACTGCCTAAATGCTACTGTTCTTTGGAGTGAGTGTCAACCCTCATAAAGATCATCATTAGAATGGATGTTGTAACGTGACTACCTAACATGCATATCTGCCCAAGTTTCAGTTTTGGCCTCTGCGTTAGAAGCATACCCCATTGTTGGCTAAAATTTAAACCCTGCATAAACAGTCTAGATGAGGGGTCTGACGACCGCTCAAAAGTGCTTATTTTAAGCAATTATCCTGTTAGCGTTATTGCATTCTCCCACGTTAAAATACTCTATTTATCTACTTTTCTACGTAAGAGTCTCTTCTATTGCGTAGAACACACTTTTCTGGACGAAATGGTATATTTGCATGCATTAAACACATTTTCGGAAGTCTAGATATTAAGCCGTTCTGATAAAGTCTCATTACGCGCTTCTTCTGTCGCAGGAAACCCCGATGGGACGATTCTCGAGACTTGTGGGCCCAAATCGATCATGAGAGCCCATTATCAAAGCTTAAAGAGCCCACATGCTATGACTAGAAGATATGGGCCAAATATGGGTTGAATAAGAGGACCAAAAAGCCGGCCCAAAGAACGAAGAGAGTAGGAGAGCCAATGACCAAGAGACGGACCAAAGCGTTTAAAGCCACATGAGTCAGCAAAGAATGATGGTCGACTCTACTGGAGAAGCGTGAGGATGGTCACAGTGAAGACCAGGGTTCCAGACCCTCCGCCAGTGCTTTTTTCCATTTTTTTGATACTTTTTCTCTCATCTCTCCTTATTCTCTCTCTCTCTTCATCTCTCGATCCTCGAATCTACTGACCTAACCCCAGAACTCCTGCCTATCAGCTCTATCTCATCTCCCTTAGCTTTCTGACCGTTGGATCTTCCATCGGACCGTTGGATCTTCAATCGGACCGTTGGATCTCTCTAGATCCGTCGATCTACCAATCTGGGTCCCAATCAAGTCACCATCCATCCGATCGCCTTCAGAATGCCTGTCACATCATCTTGTGAGACGATGGACATCATCAGTCCATGTGGGCCAGTAACCGGGCCCATCAGCATCGACCCGCTGTCCGACCAGTTAGTGGACCCCGCGAATTTCAAAAATAATTTTAATTAAATGGGGGGTCCACTAATTGGGGAGATTCCCCATAGAAAAGTAGGTTTTTACTTAAAAAAAAAAAAAAAAAAAAAAAAAATTATTTTTCTTATTTTTTTTATTTTCTAAAATCCCCTATTTCCATTAATGGAAATAGGGAAGCTTTAAAAGGAGAAGGATAGGGGTTCATTCGAACCCTAATCCCTCTCCCCTCTCATCCTCTCTTCCCCCCTTTCAATCCCCCCCACGTTCTCCCTCCACCGGGCCGTTTTTCTTCTTTTCTTCTTCACCTTCTTCTTCATCTTCTTCGTTATTTTTTCTCGCCGGAGTTGCAGAACTCCGGCCATCTGCAACTCCGTCCTTATCCCCCTTAGCTCCATCTCCTAGCCTCTTTTCTTTTCTCCTCTCCTCCCTTTCCCTTCGGCTCGGTCGCCTCTCCTTCTTCGTTTTCTTCTTCACCTTCTTCATCTTATTTACGCCTTACCGGAGTTGCAGCCAGCAACTCCGGTTGCCACCGCCTGCGTGCTGTTGTGAGCATCACCAGCACCCCGTGCTCACCTCGCCAGCGCCTCCTTCATCACCAACGCCCTACACTAGTCACCCATCACGCTGCCCACACCTTCTACATCTCCATCTCTCCTTCCTCTTCACGTTGCTGGCCGTTTTTGGCCGGCAACTTGCAATTTTCTCCACCTCTCCACTCGCTGCCATTCACGGTGCTCCTTGGCACCTCCTTCCACTCCCCACACCCTTGCTGCTCCACAGTTTGGAGCACCATCACCAGGCCTTCATCGCGCCTCCTTTCAAAAGTTGCTGGAGTTGCAACCTGCAACTCCGGCGACCTCAAAAGACGCCTCTGCCTTGCCACGGCTAACAACACCGCCCAGATCAGCACCTCCACCATCATGTGCATCTCCCTCTCTTGCCTCCCACGCTACTTGCTCTACAAACAGGGTTGATTCATAGCCGTCCTCACCCAAAAAAAAAAACAAAAAAAGAAACAAAAAAAAAAAAAAAAAAAACCAGAAAAAAATGGGAAAAGAAGAAGAGAATAGAGAAGAGAAAGAAGGAAGAGGAGGAGCTACTTACCATCCTTGCAGCGCCTTGCACCACCAGCCATTCTGACTTCACCATTGCAGCGCCTCTCCATCTATCCTTGCTGCTACCGCCCCACAATCCTCCATTACACCGGTCACCCCTCCAACCATTGCAAGTGCTACCTGCACTCGTAACCCCCACAACAGCCACCATTATTATTATCGTCATGCCCTTGAGCTCCACCACGTGGTGCATTGGTCCAACCATTTTCTTCACACTGAAGCAATCCGTGAATGCACAAGGTAAAAGATCCACTCTTTCCCTCATCATTTTCTCTCTCTAATTTTATCTCTTTCCTCATCTTGATCTCTTTTCTTATGCTTTTTAGTTAGAGTTTCTTATTGCTTTTAGTTTGTTCGATTTCAGATTATTATTGTAAGGAATTTTTAATGATTAATACAATGGTTGTTCCACAATTTCTTTATTTAGTTGTGTTCTTTATAACTCTACATTTGTAAGAATTTTCTCTCTCTAAAAATACCAAAGAATGCTTTCAGTCACCTACAATCCCCATTCTCACCCCTCCATCCTTTTATGTTTAGCAAATTTCTATGATAAAAATCGTCATTTCATGTTCTTGAGTCGCGCAAACTAACCCCGAGTGCGGATCGACATCCGACACGAGCCACTATGCAAAAAAAATGCTCATTTTACAGGTTAAATGTCTCGGATAAATTAAAAATGTGTTGATTCTAGGGTTTCCGTAACCAACGACGCGGAAAAATCCTACTTTCAAATGGCGCCGCTGCCGCTCGGGTGTACGGGAGTGCGAAAAAGGACGTAAAGACGGAATTGGAAAGTTGCTGAAGCGGAAAGCTGCTCAATTTGGACAGCCCGACCTTTTCGGGAAACTTTCTATTTTTGATTTTTAGCGATTTTTAGCAGTCTTTTTAAATTACTATTTTTAATGCCTCGGAAGGCCGAGTGCAATTTGTAATAATTTAGGAATTTTACTGCTTTCCATTTAACTGCTAGATCTTGTTCTAGGGTTTTTTAGAAACCCTAGATTAAGTGGAAATTACCAAAAAAATAATAAAATCAAAATTCAAAAAAATTAGGGTTTTATATTCTGCAGATTTTTAGAAATCACCAATCAAGGATTTGCGATTTTTGGAAAGATTCCAAAATCTTGATACTCTGCTTAATTAGGGTTTCCCCTCTTAGAAGTTTCCTCTTTAGAAGAATTTCTATCTTTAGAAATCTTCCGAATTTGGAAAAGTCTGCAAAAGGAAACGCCCCAAATCTAGCAGAATTTCAATTTTGGGAAATTTCCCAAAATTATAAGGGATCTCGCAATCAAATCTTTCTTGGAAGATCTCCACCGTTCGGGAAACTTTCCAATCTAGGTATTTTCCAATCTGGGAATTCCTAAATTTTAACCCATCTCGAATTTGGAAACTAATTCAAAAACTTGCCTAAATCTAGTGCTTGTTCAGTGAACCCTAAAAAGGCAAGGATCTTCCAAATAGAATCCCGACTACCTAGACCGTGTGATCTAACTTTTCTGCAGGAACACGATCCAGTGTGGGTAGAGAGCAAAAGCTCAAAGAGGTGGAGTCGGGCCCAAGCCCATTAGGATACCCCTCTCTAACCCACGGAGGCGACCCCGTGGCGTGGCCCACGGGAGGTAAGTCTCTATCCTCGCCTTGAGTGCGATACAGAGCATATTGGGTGCATCATTGCCGCTTGTCTATTTGTTTTTTAGCAACAACTTATTCGACTTGCGTGGCGTGGCCGTTAATCAATCAACTCTAAGAGAGCAGACCCAGCTCCAAATTGAAACTGGTGGGATTTCATCACCCACCTCATCACTCCAGCTGAAATTGATCCCCAAGATCCATTTAATTAAAAAGAATCAAGAAGTAGAGCCAATTAGCCCGGTGTTCGAGGAAAAATCCACGCAAAGCGAACCCGCTTAACATCCAATCGAAATAAGACCACGAGCGCGGGTCCCTGTTGTCTAACACACCCATAAGTCCCTGCTACTCAAGTACACTGAGCTCGACGTGGCATCTTGGACTATTCGGCGGTTAGTTGCGTGTGGACTAGGAACACGCACCAACCCTAGCTTAACCCGAGGGAACACTCTTCTTCTACACTTGACCAATCCGGTTAGTCTGGGACGTACTTAAGACAGCCATTGTGCCGCACGTCTGTCTAGGCTTCGGATTGCCTTGTTGTTGACTAGAGTTAGTACTAAAGGATTCGCTCTGAAGAGTGTAGCCTGGTGAGAACCTCTGAGTGCAAACAGTTAGTCCGGCGGCTAAAAGATAAACCAGTGGTCCGCCCACTGTCATAATCTACTCTAGCCCCAAAACTAACAAGATAATGCCTAAAATATATCCTGATTGTTTAGAATAGGATTATCTGTGCTTGGTGTGCATCATTTAGAATCACTACTCCAGTGTCTCCTTTTGGCAACTTTTTGCCAAATCTTGGGCTTACTTTTTCAAGTAGAAGCCCAGTTGAACCTGCCTTAACCTTTTACTGACTCGATCTGAGAGTTAGTCCACCGTACCCCTCTATCGCCTCTAATGGCAGATGAACGGCCTCTGTATGAGACCTACTACAGTTTCTGTGAGAATCGAGGTGATCACTCTCAACAATGGTATGACAATTCTGCGTATCATCATGATACTCCAGTCTCGCACACTTCTACAGGGTATGATAATCACCGAGATCCAGAGTACAATTCTGAACTCCAAGAACTTAAAAATTCAGTCTCTGCCCTTCGTGCCGCAGTCCAGCCACCCGTGTACCATTCCCACTCTGTAGGATATTATCCTCCTATCCAGCAAGATGTCTGTACCTTTCAATCTCCAATACAGACCTCCTATGACAACACTTATTATCCCGATAATAGGAGTCACCATAACTTTGATTGGGAACAGTCTACTATCCCGCAGCAACTACCGCAGGATAATTATCCTTCCGGGTTCCATCAACCCAATGGAGAGTATGACTGGCAATACTCGCAATCCCAGTACCCGTCATATCCACAGAATGACTATTCTGATCAACAGTGGGCCCCTCAGGATTTTCAGAGTCAGCAACTAGTCCCAGACTCCACTTTGCCTTACAACTTTCATACCCAGTCGGACTACAATCAAGAATTCGCACCTCAGCTCCCCTTGGCTGAACCACCTCCGTTGGCTACTAAACCCGGTCTAGAGGACCTTCTCTCTCAGTACATTGCCCAGCAACAACAGTATTTCCAAGGTCTAGAGCACCAACAACAGTTATCTATGGAGAGCTTGGAGCAACGTCTAGTTCAATTAGAAAATGAGAGAGAGGAAGTCAACTTCACTAGCCCACCAATAGCCTATCCTGAGGAGAATGATATGGCCACTGTCTATAATGAGGAGCCGCACAATTGGACCCAATACCACCATTGTGAGGAAGAAATAGAAGTTGTACCCACCCTTAGATCGAGCCAGACTATTGAGGAGCCAGTGTTTCCTTCTTCGGTGCCTTTAACAGCACCAAATCTTGAACCTACCTCAGAGCAACCTAATTCTCACTCTACCTCTGCTGCCCCTGATGTCGATCTTCATGACACTAAGCTGTGTCTCGATCGTAGGATCCCAACTGTCATTGATCTACCGTTCCTCCCCACCTCCCTTGGATTGTGCAACAACAGTGATAAACCCGATTCTCAATCTTTGGTGCCCTTAACAGCACCAACTTCTAGACCGAGCACAGAGGAACTCAGTTCCATCTCTATCTCTGTTAATTCTCTCTCTGCTCTGAATGCAGACATTCCTACTGATGAGCCATGTCTAGAAAATGGGCCTCCCGCTGTCCTGGACCTACCGATCCCCACCGAGGAGGGACATATTGAGTGTAGGGATTGGAACATCCCTATCACATTAGGAAACATCGAGAAAGAAGTCAACAATTTTCACCTGTCACCCTACGTCGATATTATCGATGACCCATGTGTCGTAGAGAGTCTAATTCAAGACTCTCCTGAAGATATATTATCCAAGTGTCATGAACACTGTGAGTTTGACTTCATCTCGAAGTCCAATATTTCTGGTATTACTGATCTGCAGGAGTCTGCTCCATTCAGATACATTCCCGCAAAACTCAATGAGTTTGCGGCTCTGCTAACCACGGTCAGAGAACCCATTACTACTCCCTTCTCAGTCTTTACTGAGAAGCTTCTATCCCTCCCCGCTGAACTAAATGTTTTTGCGGGTCTGCTCAGAGAAACCGCTCCTACTCTCCTCTCAATCTTTACTGAGAAGCTTCGATCCCTCCCAGATCAACTCCGTACTTTTGTCAGTCTGCTCAGAGAGCTCAATGCCCTTCTCTCAATTTACACTGAGAAAGACCTGTTCTACACAGGTATACCTAGACAAGGGATAGGATAATTGTTTCCGTTCCACCTTAGGTGTCAGGAAGACTGCAGATTCACTCAGTCTCCATGAGTTTTATCCTGGTTGGGGGTACTTGATATACCCCCGTCATGTCTGGCTGAAGACGTAAAACTTAGCGCTTTCGGAAAGGCAATTCCGATATTCCTAGAGTACATGAGTCTCATGCATTTGTTACTACTGTTCTATCTCTGGAAATGCAGGTACATTCATTCTTCCGATCATCAGGTACCACACACTGTCGAGTTTCTGTCGACTTGGTAACATCCTTCCTGAATCTTTGTCATTGATTTGTTCTCATTTTATGTCCCGGTCATGAGCACCGGGGACGGTGCTGTATTTTGGTTGGGGGTGGGTATTTACCAAAACTCATGTCTTCAAAAAAAAAAAAAAAAAAAAAAAAAAAAAAAAAAAAAAAAAAAAAAAAAAAAACTCATTTTTGGGGTGATTTCCGATGTTCTCCAAAAGTTTTCTAGAATTTCAAAAATGTGTCAAATACCCTGACTTTGATTAGCTGAAAACCTCCGTTAAGTCAGTATTGAGGATGTCAATTTTTGTTTAAGGTTAGCTTTGAGTCAAGTCAAGCGTGACTACAGCAGGTTTGAAAACTCAGAAAAACTCATATTCGGCACAATTGTACACTATCAACATCAGAGTCATCCTAAGTTTTGAAACTCTAGAGATCCTGTGAGAATAATTGTGGAGACCTAACCCAGTGAGCTTTCGAGCCTTTAATCATTTCAGAGAGTTATACAATAATCCTGAGTCAATGGATGACTCACTATTCTTCATGCCCGCAATATTCGTTGAGAGATCTCATTATCTTTTGCTTCGATCATGGAACTCAGAACGACATCAACATTGGATTACTACGACAGAACCTTCTTCGTATCCAGTCAAGACAGTATACATGATAGTGCAAACCCTAGAAAATGATTTAGGCCATTTTTCTGAACCATTCAGCCTTCTTACTCACCTGAATTATACTTCACTAGAAACCCTTTGAACCTTTCTATAAAAGCCTTTTATTTGCAAACCCATCAACCTAAAATCCAGACCAGCTACGAAACATGACTGGCTACCCTTATTTTGAGATGGACAAAAGAATAACTGATGTGGGTGTACCGTGAAAAAAAGAAAAGTAAAGAAGAAGAATCAAAAGGAAAAGAAAGTGGTTCAAGCCAAAAACAAAATATAGAAAGAAAGTATGAAGAAGAGCTGAAAAGAAATTGAGCAGTCTCAGAAATATCAAGAAAAAGAGAAAAATACAAAAAAAGGAAAAAGAACCAGATAATGGTGTTACGTCGCAGGAAAAATGCAAGAAAATGACAATATCCTCTCAAGATCTTTGAAATCCTGTATCCCTTTATCTCTCTACACCTGACCTAAGCCTCATTACAACCCAGGAAAGTCCTACTTGATTCTAGGATAGTACGATCATAAAATGTGGAGATTGGAGAAAGAGAAGCTATAGAGTTTGATCTGACGTTCCCGAGTGAAGTGGTATTCCAATCATGAGATCTTCTTCTGTTAAAGATGTCCTTCCTTCAAATAAAACATATGTGAGATCTTTTGCCTCTTTATATTAAATATATCTCCTCACATATAAATTGAGAGAAAAGAAGAAAACCCTTCTTGTGTGATTCTATTCTGAGTGCTAAACATGTGAGATTTGAGGTCGAGGCATAAAAACTTAGAGGTGATCTGGAAATCTTTACTGTTGGATGATGAGAATGTTGAGCACACACACACGCAGAGTCTGACTATTCTGGGTCATGATTATCAGTCTGTAGTCTTGCCAAAACTTTCCAACTCTTCGCTAGCACGTAACTATTTTTGCATCCATTCAATTATTTGACGAACGATGTTTTCCCTGAGCTAATATGAAAAAGTGTGCAGCATGTGCAGAGCCCTTTTAAGCTCATTTATTTCGCACTAATCGCCAAGGATTGGCAATATGCTGGTTGGGGGTTGTGATATTCGCTCAAAAGTGCTTATTTTAAGCAATTATCCTGTTAGCGTTATTGCATTCTCCCACGTTAAAATACTCTATTTATCTACTTTTCTACGTAAGAGTCTCTTCTATTGCGTAGAACACACTTTTCTGGACGAAATGGTATATTTGCATGCATTAAACACATTTTCGGAAGTCTAGATATTAAGCCGTTCTGATAAAGTCTCATTACGCGCTTCTTCTGTCGCAGGAAACCCCGATGGGACGATTCTCGAGACTTGTGGGCCCAAATCGATCATGAGAGCCCATTATCAAAGCTTAAAGAGCCCACATGCTATGACTAGAAGATATGGGCCAAATATGGGTTGAATAAGAGGACCAAAAAGCCGGCCCAAAGAACGAAGAGAGTAGGAGAGCCAATGACCAAGAGACGGACCAAAGCGTTTAAAGCCACATGAGTCAGCAAAGAATGATGGTCGACTCTACTGGAGAAGCGTGAGGATGGTCACAGTGAAGACCAGGGTTCCAGACCCTCCGCCAGTGCTTTTTTCCATTTTTTTGATACTTTTTCTCTCATCTCTCCTTATTCTCTCTCTCTCTTCATCTCTCGATCCTCGAATCTACTGACCTAACCCCAGAACTCCTGCCTATCAGCTCTATCTCATCTCCCTTAGCTTTCTGACCGTTGGATCTTCCATCGGACCGTTGGATCTTCAATCGGACCGTTGGATCTCTCTAGATCCGTCGATCTACCAATCTGGGTCCCAATCAAGTCACCATCCATCCGATCGCCTTCAGAATGCCTGTCACATCATCTTGTGAGACGATGGACATCATCAGTCCATGTGGGCCAGTAACCGGGCCCATCAGCATCGACCCGCTGTCCGACCAGTTAGTGGACCCCGCGAATTTCAAAAATAATTTTAATTAAATGGGGGGTCCACTAATTGGGGAGATTCCCCATAGAAAAGTAGGTTTTTACTTAAAAAAAAAAAAAAAAAAAAAAAAATTATTTTTCTTATTTTTTTTATTTTCTAAAATCCCCTATTTCCATTAATGGAAATAGGGAAGCTTTAAAAGGAGAAGGATAGGGGTTCATTCGAACCCTAATCCCTCTCCCCTCTCATCCTCTCTTCCCCCCTTTCAATCCCCCCCACGTTCTCCCTCCACCGGGCCGTTTTTCTTCTTTTCTTCTTCACCTTCTTCTTCATCTTCTTCGTTATTTTTTCTCGCCGGAGTTGCAGAACTCCGGCCATCTGCAACTCCGTCCTTATCCCCCTTAGCTCCATCTCCTAGCCTCTTTTCTTTTCTCCTCTCCTCCCTTTCCCTTCGGCTCGGTCGCCTCTCCTTCTTCGTTTTCTTCTTCACCTTCTTCATCTTATTTACGCCTTACCGGAGTTGCAGCCAGCAACTCCGGTTGCCACCGCCTGCGTGCTGTTGTGAGCATCACCAGCACCCCGTGCTCACCTCGCCAGCGCCTCCTTCATCACCAACGCCCTACACTAGTCACCCATCACGCTGCCCACACCTTCTACATCTCCATCTCTCCTTCCTCTTCACGTTGCTGGCCGTTTTTGGCCGGCAACTTGCAATTTTCTCCACCTCTCCACTCGCTGCCATTCACGGTGCTCCTTGGCACCTCCTTCCACTCCCCACACCCTTGCTGCTCCACAGTTTGGAGCACCATCACCAGGCCTTCATCGCGCCTCCTTTCAAAAGTTGCTGGAGTTGCAACCTGCAACTCCGGCGACCTCAAAAGACGCCTCTGCCTTGCCACGGCTAACAACACCGCCCAGATCAGCACCTCCACCATCATGTGCATCTCCCTCTCTTGCCTCCCACGCTACTTGCTCTACAAACAGGGTTGATTCATAGCCGTCCTCACCCAAAAAAAAAAACAAAAAAAGAAACAAAAAAAAAAAAAAAAAAAACCAGAAAAAAATGGGAAAAGAAGAAGAGAATAGAGAAGAGAAAGAAGGAAGAGGAGGAGCTACTTACCATCCTTGCAGCGCCTTGCACCACCAGCCATTCTGACTTCACCATTGCAGCGCCTCTCCATCTATCCTTGCTGCTACCGCCCCACAATCCTCCATTACACCGGTCACCCCTCCAACCATTGCAAGTGCTACCTGCACTCGTAACCCCCACAACAGCCACCATTATTATTATCGTCATGCCCTTGAGCTCCACCACGTGGTGCATTGGTCCAACCATTTTCTTCACACTGAAGCAATCCGTGAATGCACAAGGTAAAAGATCCACTCTTTCCCTCATCATTTTCTCTCTCTAATTTTATCTCTTTCCTCATCTTGATCTCTTTTCTTATGCTTTTTAGTTAGAGTTTCTTATTGCTTTTAGTTTGTTCGATTTCAGATTATTATTGTAAGGAATTTTTAATGATTAATACAATGGTTGTTCCACAATTTCTTTATTTAGTTGTGTTCTTTATAACTCTACATTTGTAAGAATTTTCTCTCTCTAAAAATACCAAAGAATGCTTTCAGTCACCTACAATCCCCATTCTCACCCCTCCATCCTTTTATGTTTAGCAAATTTCTATGATAAAAATCGTCATTTCATGTTCTTGAGTCGCGCAAACTAACCCCGAGTGCGGATCGACATCCGACACGAGCCACTATGCAAAAAAAATGCTCATTTTACAGGTTAAATGTCTCGGATAAATTAAAAATGTGTTGATTCTAGGGTTTCCGTAACCAACGACGCGGAAAAATCCTACTTTCAACCGGTCATAGTTGAACTAATTGTAGTTGCTCACATAATTTATTGTGTTAATATTCACATCCATACTTATCAAAAAAAAAATATATTCACATCCATTTGCAGAAAATGATAAAATTCATTAGCATTGTCTTTGCCACAACAACAAAATTGAACAATGTCAAAATTCATTAACATTGAGTTTTGTATCACTACGTGGACATTTTTAATAAGTCTTCCACCTATGTCCGACTATAAGTGATTCAAAATTATCAAAAGTTCAAAATGCCTCTTAAAGATATCACTACATTGCTGCACAATGCTCTACTTGGTAACACAAGCGTAAGAAATTGCATAAATTCAGCAACGTCAGGAGCATAATCAGTTGGGCTAAGGGCACATTCATTGGATCCTATTAGTAAGTCTAATTTGATCATCTCTTAAATTGATGGCTTTCTTGGTTTATTCATACCAAAAGAACCTATCAGACATAAGAATTCAAGCAACAAAATCGCAGCCAACAGAACTGAAGATACAACAGAAATTATCAAATAAGAACTAAAACCCTTGAAAATAAGTAATCTCCAAAAACAGGTATGCCGCAATCACATTCAGATCTGAAAACATTGAGGATTTGAGCTAAAATGACATGGTATTACAAACCACACAAAATCTGACCATCAAAACATCATCTTTAACAAAGCTGCAATCAAATGTGATTAAAGAAAGAAGCAAAATGTAACAAAAATCCCCAACCACAAACTTAACAATTCTGAGAAAGATTATAGCTGATAAATCCTAATGTTCCTTGGACTGTCAACCTTCAAAACGATCCTTATTAACATGGATATTGTTAACATAACTGCCCGACATGCATATCTTATCAAGTTTCAATTCTGGCCTTTGTGTTTGAACTTAGAAGCATACCCCGTTTAAGAGGTTGGCTAAAATTTTAAACCTTGCCTAGATAGTCTAGATGAGGGGTCTGACCTCCAACCAATCATAGTTGAACGAATTGTAGTTGCTCACATAATTAAGAAGGGCCTGTTTGAATAGAAATGAAGATGAATTTCAACCTTCTACAATAGCTTAAGGAAGTAATGGTGGCACACTACAATATCACACATCACTACACATGCTTCTATATAACATAAGACGATCAGCCCATGAAAAACTCAAGTCAAGTAATCATATTAAGATACCAAATAAACCAAAGTCATCAACTCCTTTTTGTGTTCAAATTTAAGTTAGTTTCTACACTTGGAAGTTAAAATTGGAGTTGGTGTAACCTGAATTTGTGTTGTGTAACTGTTATAACGTGTTATTTGTCAAATATCGAATTTGGATACACAAGTTCAAATTGTGGAGCTCTAAGGATCTTGAGAGGTTGTAGATTTGATTCATGACAACATGAGTACCAGTATTCTTGGACTGGGTTTTGAGCCGAGGATCAGGAACTCCCTAGACGTCCTGGCCTCCAAGTTGTAGAGCTATGGGGAATCTCAAGAAAATATTCCAACACCACATAGCTATGTAAAAATCAAAAGGGAGAGGAACCATCTATGAGCTCCTCCTACCTGAAGACACGCATAAAATAAACATCTTTTCCATCCCAAGGAGGCTAACTCCGAACATTGGGTTTCGATCCCAAGGTAGGGGGCTTAGCAGTCAGGTTCGGGAATCAAAACGTCTCTCACACTACGATTTCAGATACCACTCTAAATCCTGGCCACCTAATGGGCGTGCAACGAAGTGTAGATATCATAGGGACTCAGCCCTCTCTATAGCTCAAATTGAAGACCCATACGAAACCTGAATAAGGTCATCAGAGGGTTTTCCCTGATTTAACATCGCATCATGTATTCTTCGAATTTTGCGATGTAATGAGCGACAGACATAGATCTCTGGCTAGGGGATTGTCGTTGATCTAAAAGTCTCTCGCGATGTCTCAAATACAAATACTTCTCCATGAAGATTTCCTTCATTTCAGTCTACTGAGCAATGGGCTCTTCGCCACTTCTCTAAATCTTACGCTCGATGTTGGTCCAATAAAGTTTGGCTTGTCCTACCAGTTACATCTTGGGAAACCAAACTCTACAACCTTCAGGTATTTTGTACCAATCAAAATTGTGGTTCATATCTGACAACCAATCGAGGAAAACTTTTGTGTCCAGGCAAAAAATCAAAGCTAGGAGCATCAATCTTAATATCTTCATGATGCAGTCATCGTGATCGTAGGGCCCTAATATTCAGCATGGGGTTTGTGACCACCCCCACGATCTCTACCTAAGTCCTAGCCTCGACCTCGGCCTCGCCCTAAATTACGAGACTCTTCCTCGTCTATAGGACTCTTCCTTAGAGGTACTGTAAATCAGTGAATCATCGATGTACGCAACCAGGAAGCTGCCCATAAAAGGCTTCAATACCTATATCATAACAACTCGTAAAAACCATCATTTGTCTTGAAGGTGGTTTTCAACTCATCTCCTGAACGGATGTGAATTTGATGGTAGCCACTCTTAAGGTATATCCTTGAAAAGATCGTGGCACCAGCCATCATGTCTAACATGCCGTCCGGCCTCGGTATAGGAAACTGATATTAGACCGTGATTTCATTGATGGCTGGACTATCGATCCACATACTCCAAGATTCGTCTTTCTTGGGAATGAGAAGCATTGGCACATCACAAGGGCACAAGCTCTCTCGAACTTTCTAAGAAGCTCATCAACTTGCTTATTTAGTTCAACATGCTCTATGGGATTCATTCAGTAGTGCGGGAAGTTGGGTAGAGTTGCTCCAGGGACTATATCGCTAGCGTGCTAAATGTCCCTCATTAGAGGAAGCTCATTTGGTAAATCATCAAGAAAAACATCATGAAACTCCCTATACATTGGAGCCACATTTGGTGGTATCTCAACAGCCGATTTAGGAGACGAATCTTTGGCTAGGATGCATAAATGATGGACTCGTCCTTGGTCTCTCTCTCAAATTCTTTCACACTGATGATGAGGAGACATTTGGATTGTGGTCCTTTGTTAGTCTTACCCTTTTGTGTATTATCTTTCCTCGCAGTGGTGTCCTCGAGTGGTAAAGGGTTCAACTTAATCCTCGTAGCTTAATCAATAAAGGAAAACATGGTCGATATGCCGAACAGTGTCACATCTCGATCCAATAAACATGGCCTACCGAGACACCTCTGAAATAAGGGAATGGACGACACGTCTACCCACTCAACTCTATATGGCTGAGGATGGGTTATAGGCGTCAATCCCGTTCGGGTGACTGCTTGACGAGACAACGTTGGTGCAACTGCCACTATTAATGATGATCTTACAACTTCTCACCACACTTGACATAAGTGCGGGAAATGGAATTTCAACTCCAGTCATCATTATCTGTCATCATGGCTAGTGCGCACTTAATGACTTCTAGACATGAGGTATTAGCCTCCTCATTGTGTTCGTCACTGGGACTGAGCTCAGGATTAGGGGTTTTTTCTTCAAAGTCTCCAGGCTTTTCCTCTTGTGGCTTCAATGTACAGATGCTTGGTGGGTTCTTTTGTGGGACAACAGATCGCAAAGTGTCCAAAGACTTGCAAGTAAAAGCAGCGAGTCTGTCCCCTTCCTCTTGAAGTTTCACCTGATCACTCCCTTATCTTTGTTGTCTCCAAAACTGAGGAAATGCAAGAACTAGCTCTCAAAAGCTAACTTCCGACATTAGATTTTGCCCCAAGGGAGGAGCTTAGCAATCAAGTTGCGGTAGTCAAAACATCTCACACTACAGTTTAAGATACCGCTCTAAATCCTGAGCCACCTAATATGCGTGCTCCAAGTATGGATAAAATGGGGAATGAGCTCTCTCTGAAGCTCAGATCAAAAACCCATACGAAACCTGGATTTGGTCATGAGAGGGTCATAACTGATGATACAACGCGTCGAGTCCGATGCCTTCGACACTTTTCATTTTGGTATGCATCAAACCTACCGTCGATCGGTACACCCTGATCTTAATTTTCACTCACCGGCCTAGCCCCGATGGTAAAGGATTTAGTACACCCTGAACTTCAACGTCGCTTAGAGGGTGTGGAGTCACATGTGGTACACTCCAGCTTACTAGGTTGGGTTTTCTAGATGGTAACTTAGGCGTGGGTAAAAGATCAAGCCAGGGGCTATGATCAAGGAAGAGAAAAACCTTTAAGGCAAGGGAATTTCTAGCAGGGTTTCACGGCGAGGGATACCTAGGGCGAAGGCTATGATGTCTGGAGTAATCTCCATGTGGACACCCGAAACATAAGTCTAAAATATAGAGACTCAGCATCGGCGCTCTCAATAGCATGAAGCTTAGCATAAAAAAGTTATACGAGAGTGGGTAATAAGGTGAATTGTACTGGATAAGGGGACCCACTGCCTATGGTGAAAAATGGTCTCAATAATGGTTCCCTCAAAATCATCAAGAATTACAAGATGCTCGGCAGTACACTTAAGATTTTTAAAGATATTGTACTGATGTGCTGCCCAAGGGGTAAGAAATAGGGGTAGAGGTTGACTAACCGGAACTGAAGCTCTACCCTGACCTCTCCCACCTCTCACTGTGCCACATGAAAATTCGCCTCGATGCATGGTACGGCCGGACTTGGAAAGTCGTTATGCTCTCTAGACACGGGAACTCCGTGGGCGAAGCTGGGGTGCCACTTCTTCTACATCGCCGTTATCTGAGTAGACCACTTGTTTCCTTCTCCTTGGTGCATCGGCCATGAGAACCATGAATGGTAGGAACCAAAGAAGAAATCCCATTCTTCAAGAAAATAGACTAGATTTGGGGAAAATGGACGAATGGAGGAAATCAAGGTAAATGGGATGGTTTGGCAGGTGATTTCAACTCAAAAACTCACAAAGATCAAAGATCTGGTGAAGAGGAATCGATTGGATTCGAAATAGAGAGCTTGCGCGATCGATTGGGGTTTTAAAAATGAAGATTTTGGCTTAAAAATCCGAAGGGTCGTGCAGTCCCATCGATTGGAGTTGTCTGTCCAATCGAATGGACAGGTCCAATCGATTGGACAAAGCCCGAGTTGAAAAAAACGAAAACAAATTCTTTTGAAACGAAATTTCCTTGAAACCTTTAAATTTTTCAATCCCTAGCACGTATATTTTTCAAAGATTTGTCAGTATAAATCGAAAAATATAACGATTCACAATTAAAAAAATTTAAACAATTAAACCTTACAAACAAAAATTTTAACTTGAAGGGCACTAACAATTTTTTATATTAATCTAAAATCATGACTTTAACATTTTAGCTCAATCTAGATGTATCGAACTGTATTAATGCTAGATGAATTGTTAGAGCAAGTCACTGTCACTAGTCCACTTAGGTCTAAATTTTATCAAGTAATATCCTCAAGTGTTTAATTGAGCTGACTATTTACTGTGGTACAGGACAGATATTAGTAAGAATTCTTAATACGATTCAGAATCTGGAGGTATCCTATATCCAATCATAAAATCATCATTAGAGATATTGGATCAAGCGTATTTGCTGATAAAGGATACATTGTTTTTCTAGAAAATATGGATGTTTTTATTCACTTGTTAACTCGAGATTTTTCTTTTTCAGTTCTCATCTTTTAACAAGTAGTTCTGTTTTTCACTTGTTTATAATGGTAGCTTTCACTCTCCTAGAATAGGTAGCCCTTTTCTGCAGCAATAGAATCAGACATCAATTTTAACGGGGCCATACAGATGGCTTTCACTCTATTGTTTGGAGGTAGCTTTTTCCATGGAGAACTATCTCAAAGGGAGGCCATACAGATGGCTTTCACTCTATTGTTTAGAGGTAGCTATATTTGCTCTCAGTTGATTTTGAAACTTCACTACACTCAGGATTTTTCTTTTTCAGTTCTCATCTTTTAACAAGTAGTTCTGTTTTTCACTTGTTTCTAATGGTAGCTTTCACTCTCCTAGAATAGGTAGCCCTTTTCTGCAGCAATAGAATCAGACATCAATTTTAACGGGGCCATACAGATGGCTTTCACTCTATTGTTTGGAGGTAGCTTTTTCCATGGAGAACTATCTCAAAGGGAGGCTAACAGTCGATTGTAGTGAAGTTTTGATTGTTTTTATTCACTTGTTAACTTGGGATTTTTCTTTTTCAGTTCTCATCTTTTAACAAGTAGTTCTGTTTTTCACTTGTTTATAATGGTAGCTTTCACTCTCCTAGAATAGGTAGCCCTTTTCTGCAGCAATAGAATCAGACATCAATTTTAACGGGGCCATACAGATGGCTTTCACTCTATTGTTTGGAGGTAGCTTTTTCCATGGAGAACTATCTCAAAGGGAGGCCATACAGATGGCTTTCACTCTATTGTTTAGAGGTAGCTATATTTGCTCTCAGTTGATTTTGAAACTTCACTACACTCAGGATTTTTCTTTTTCAGTTCTCATCTTTTAACAAGTAGTTCTGTTTTTCACTTGTTTCTAATGGTAGCTTTCACTCTCCTAGAATAGGTAGCCCTTTTCTGCAGCAATAGAATCAGACATCAATTTTAACGGGGCCATACAGATGGCTTTCACTCTATTGTTTGGAGGTAGCTTTTTCCATGGAGAACTATCTCAAAGGGAGGCTAACAATCGATTGTAGTGAAGTTTTGATTGTTTTTATTCACTTGTTAACTCGGGATTTTTCTTTTTAAGTTCTCATCTTTTAACAAGTAGTTCTGTTTTTCACTTGTTTATAATGGTAGCTTTCACTCTCCTAGAATAGGTAGCCCTTTTCTGCAGCAATAGAATCAGACATCAATTTTAACGGGGCCATACAGATGGCTTTCACTCTATTGTTTGGAGGTAGCTTTTTCCATGGAGAACTAACTCAAAGGGAGGCTAACAGTCGATTGTAGTGAAGTTTTGATTGTTTTTATTCACTTGTTGACTCGGGATTTTTCTTTTTCAGTTCTCATCTTTTAACAAGTAGTTCTGTTTTTCACTTGTTTATAATGGTAGCTTTCACTCTCCTAGAATAGGTAGCCCTTTTCTGCAGCAATAGAATCAGACATCAATTTTAACGGGGCCATACAGATGGCTTTCACTCTATTGTTTGGAGAGGTAGCTTTTTCCATGGAGAACTATCTCAAAGGGAGGCTAACAGTCGATTGTAGTGAAGTTTCAAAATCAACTGAGAGCAAATATAGCTATTTTTATTGACTTGTTAACTCACGATTTTTCTTTTTCAGTTCTCATCTTTTAACAAGTAGTTCTGTTTTTCACTTGTTTATAATGGTAGCTTTCACTCTCCTAGAATAGGTAGCCCTTTTCTGCAGCAATAGAATCAGACATCAATTTTAACGGGGCCATACAGATGGCTTTCACTCTATTGTTTGGAGGTAGCTTTTTCCATGGAGAACTATCTCAAAGGGCGGCTAACAGTCGATTGTAGTAAAGTTTCGAAATCAACTAAGAGCAAATATGGATGTTTTTATTAACTTATTAACTCTGGATTTTTCTTTTTCAGTTCTCATCTTTTAACAAGTAGTTCTGTTTTTCACTTGTCTATAATGGTAGCTTTCACTCTCCTAGAATAGGTAGCCCTTTTCTGCAGCAGTAGAATCAGACATCAATTTTAACGGGGCCATACAGATGGCTTTCACTCTATTGTTTGGAGGTAGCTTTTCCATGGAGAACTATCTCAAAGGGAGGCTAACAGTCGATTGTAGTAAAGTTTCGAAATCAAATGAGAGCATGAACACTACTAATTTGAAGTTATAATCAGTATAGGTTTATTCCTAATCCCAAATTGTACAAGATTTTATACCACTATCAAATCCGTACCTACCAGTGTAAATCAGTGTGCATGTAAAGTTATCAGATAAAACTGAATAAATTTTTACCGAATTCCAACTAGTAAATCAGACTAATCTTAAGAATTATCTAGAATTTCTACAGTGATTGTCAGATTATTCTTAGTGTCAAGTCCTAGTTTTAGATTTTTCTATAAAGTTAATGCCCATCAAATCTTAAATTCAATTATGTATAGCAAAAGCTTTATCAATTCTACTTAACACAAATATTTTTTATTTCCCAACTTTTTCTAGTTTTTTTTCTTCTTGAAACAAATCCTAACAAAACAATTTTTGCAGAATTAAAATTAAAGCAGAAAAACTACGGAGAAAACAAAAACTACACATCATAACTCCAAGGAATAAGAATTGAGAAAAAGAATAGTGATGTAGAACTTGAAGCCCTCGGGAAAATTGTAGGAAAAATACCTTTTTAGATTTGGATCATAGGTATGATTGAATAGCATTTCAGTTATGGTGTAGCAGCCGTCTCTGTTTCTATTTCCTCTCATGATGGTTCGTCCGAACTCATCAAAAATGTCGCAACCAGACTCAGTGAATTGAACTATATTCTTCTGGTCGGAAATCTGACTGATGCTTAAAATGTTCCTCAATGCCTTTTATGTAAAGCACTTCGTCTAAGGTAGTACAGTTCCATTTCCTGTGATATAACCACGGCTTACGTCAACATAGGTCATAGTGTCATTCCCGGGGAGCACTTCAAAGGAAGTATACAATTATCTTCCCAGTAACTTCCCAGTAACATGTCTTGAGCAACCACCATCTAGTAGCCAGGTGCTACCTTTAAATTTATCATTTTTTGTGGTGCTCACGTTACACCTTAGAGAATCTTTCCTGACCCATATAAATCTAACTCTAGGAGTTCTGGGTGTAGGTGAAGCAACATTATTCTTTGGCACCTTTCTCCTTTGAGTCATCTGACTCTTAGGATTTGAGTTTTTCTAGGAATTTTATTTCCCTGCTCAACTTAATCCTCTTGGCTTCATAAATAAAGGAACACATGGTCGATCTGCCGAACAGTGTGACGTTTCGATCCTAAGTAAAATCGAGTCCTACCCAGAATCATATGACCTACATCCATAGGTACCAACATCACACCACAAGGTGTCCTTATAGGAAGAAAACTGAATGGAAACCTGTCACCTCTAAGATAAAAGGGCTTTGATGATGCATAGTTTCACTCCCAAGGGAGGTTGACTCCGAACATCAGGTTTCAATCCCAAGGTAAGGGGCTTAGTAGCTGGGTTGCAGGAGTCAAAACATCTCTCACGCTACAATTTAAGATGCCACTCTAAATCTTGGCCACCTAATGGGCATGCCCCAAAGTGTGGACATCATAGGGAATCAGCCCTCTCTATAGCTCAAATCGGAGACCCATACGAAACCTGGATAAGGTCATCAGAGGGTTTTCCCTGATGTTACATCGCATCATGTATTCGTTGAATTTTGCGATGTAATGAGCGACAGACATAGATCTTGGGCTAAGGGATTGCCATTGATCTAAAAGTCTCTCGCGATAGCTCAAAGACAATTACTTCTCCATGAAGACTTCCTTCATTTCAGTCTACTGAGCAATGGGTTCTTCGCCACTTCTATAAATCTTACGCTCGACGTTGGTCCAATAAAGTTTGGCTTGTTCTACCAATTACATCTTGGCAAACCAAACTCTACAAACTTCAGACATTTTGTACGACTCAAATTAGTGGTCCATATCTGACAACCAGTCGAGGAAAACTTTTGGGTCCAAGCAACAATCAAAGCTAGGAGCATCAATCTTAACCGTCATCGTGGTCATAGAGCCCTAATATTCATCCGGGGGTTGGTGACCACCCCCACGATCTTTACCTAGGTCCCAGCCTCGACCTCAGCCTCATTCATGATTACAGGACTCTTCCTCGTCTATAGGACTCTTCCTTGGAGGTACTGTAATTCAGGGTATCAGGGTATCATCGAGGTACGCAACCAGGAACTTGCCCATGCAAGGCCTCCATACAGGCAAACTTTCACTTTCACTTTCGCACGTGCACCTTTTGTGGATTGGAAGGGACCAGTCTGTGTCCAGAAACATCCGAAGTATAAGGACAAGTGTCAAAAAATGGTTTTGTGTAGTTAAATGTCAACATGTGGAAAGTGCACATGTAAGGGGATTTGAGTCTGTGAGAGGTGTGTTTCCTCTGCTTTTGGCTAGTGGAACTTCATTTGTTTGGTTCTCTTGGAAGGCTGGTGTGACACCTTAGTGTTCTTAGAAGTGGTGAGGCTCCAATTCCCTATCTTCTCTCCTCTCTATTTTATTTCTATTTTCTGTTGCTAGCATCATCCCAGAAAATCCTAACTTAGCTTACTTGTCTAGCATCACAAAACCTAACCATAAGCTATCGTGTGACCCTATTTATAAATAACAAATACCCAAACCTAGCCTTCTCTGAAGTTCATAATCAATACTATTAAAACCTTAGATAGCCATGTTCATCTCTTTCAATCTTTAATTTTAGCTATGGTACAATCCCAATTATTCCAGCATCTGTGGAACTGATTTCTCTAATCTGTTTAAACCCAACCAGAATTCTCTCTTAGTTACCTTTATAAAACTCCCGATAATATTTCCATCACTTTTCTAACGGTCGGGCACCTCTAAACCATCCATTATGCCTACAAACCTGAGCTATTTAACATGTTCTTGCCCCATCTTTGATCTAATACTCCAGAGTTTCAATGATAAATATTTAAAAGTACACTTATAATTCACTTAAATGCATAATAAGTGCAGCACCACCTACAAGTGCTAGTGAAAAAATAATAAATGAACGAATAAAGCAGTAGCAAGTAGAACAGCTTTAATCCACAATTGCCATGCAAAAAAAAGAAAAAATGAGAAAGCAAAGCAGTGAAGTAATGAATTCAATAATGCATCCCAGTGATTCATAAAAGACGAATATTTACGCAATCAACAGTTGACATTTAACTACATGAAACCATGCCATGAGCACTATATTAATTTGAGTAGATATCAGAATATTGAGTAACTTTTTTAAGGTCCAACTGAATGCCCAAAACATTTTAGAGAAACTTGGTACCTGTTGAGATCCTAATGACCAAAGAACCCTTGGGATCTTAAATGGAAAAATCCTCCAATTGCAAGGACATACACCAATACAGAAATAATTATCCCAATTGAAGGATCAAATCAATAATTTGGGCCAAAAAGAGAGTACGGCAGATAACCACTGCCCATCTGAACTGGTAAACATTTTTGTTATGGAAGGCACACTAGGTGACATATCATCATCCACCTTCCGTAAAGGTGTGAAGGTGTGCAATAGTTCTGCACTTCCCACATCCACAACTTGGAGCAGCAGAGAAAGGTGAAGCAATGGAGAACACATAACTAGTACCACCTTCCGTAAAGGTGTGAAGGTGTGCAATAGTTCTGCACTTCCCACATCCACAACTTGGAGCAGCAGAGAAAGGTGAAGCAATGGAGAACACATAACTAGTACCACCATAAGCCCCTTGGATCATGCAAGTAAGGACGATCTCAAAGTTTTCAATTAAGAGAAATCTGAGTTGGATAGAAAGAGTCGCTGAACCTTACATTCTACTTTCTTCTTTGGCACTTTTTCATACAATCTTAATTAACGATCTTGCGTATTTGAGAATAACTGAAGAGAAGTTTCGTACGGCATAATACATTTGAAGAAGAACTCATTAACGATGAATCAGAGATGTCTTAGATCGTAAATATATTTAAAAGAAATATGATCATAGAGAGGAACCAAACTAAATCGAGATGAAGAAGAAGATGAAACAGAAAAAGAGGAAACTGAGATAAAAATAACTACACAAATTTAACACAGAAGATCAGAGTGCAGATTAAACCCACTGAAAATACCAAAACTTTCAATCATTCAACTGTGAAAAACTACAGCAGTAGAAAAATCAAAAAAAAAAACATTTGGTGAAAACACTAACTAAGAGGCTCTAACTGACAATCAATCAGCTTTAGACCAATTGTGACTAGCGGAAAAGAAAACAGAGAACCAGCATAAAAGTTAGCCTCCAAGGAATCTCAACTCAACGAATCTCAAACGAATCACAGCTGTCTAACCACCTTAAACAAGCTCCAAACCCTAGATCGATCCAAAGAGAAGTTATGGAATTCCAAAGCAGGCTTGATCAGCTTGGAAGTTCAGAAATTTTCATCAATAAAGACACAATGGACAGAATATTTAGAAATCTACAATGAAATCATCTGTACGCATAGGATTCCACAAAGATTGCTACTGGTAGATTAAATGCAAAATCAATCTGAAGATCTGGAAGCCAAACATGTAGAAAATTAGGGGTAACATGTAGACAATTAGGGTTAGGGATAAAATGAACTCACGGCAGTTTACACAAGTTCGTTGGTGTAAGCTTCAGCGCGGATTGAGAGAGCGAGTCGGTGGAAACCCGAGCGAGGAGACGATCCATGGCGTTGGTTGAAGGACTGTTGTCCAATCCACTGCGAAGACGACGAGTTCAACTTCACCCCATGACTGCAACAAAAGGCAACCCGGTAGAGGAGGGAGCGAAGGCAAGAGAGGAAAGAGGTTTCTCTGAGAATATTGAGGCCTGTTGAGATGGATGAGGGCAGGGTGAGAATATTGGAAATACGTATCTATAGGAGCAAAAAAAAATGTTGGATCAATAACGCAGATATCGAATTCAAAACAAGAAACTACCATTCACCAACGAAACCAATAATCTAGCTTGATAATTCGATAAAGTTCCACAACGATCTAAAGAGACGAACGAATTCACAAATAGAAACCCTAGATTTTCGAACAAATCAAAGCAGAGAACACGATAAAACCCTAAATTCAAGAGATGGAGAAAGAGTCAGAGATTATTACTGGGTTTCTATGGTTTTCCGTCGACCCATTTGGAGACGGCAAAATGGACCTTCTCGCAACTTAGGGCTTCGGATTTGTGAGGCTCCTTGAGGTAGTTCCGTACGAGAGAGGCGCAGATGTTGGAGTATGTTATGTACTAGGGGATGACCCGTGCCAACGGCACTCCTCAACAAAGCGTTTAATTTGCAAATAAACAGGTGCCTTCGGCACTCAAATCCACAGTGTTGAAACAGTGGATGAAGTGAAACGGGTGCCTTCGGCACTCAAACCCACAATGTTGAAAAAGTAGGTGAAGTGATTTCTTTAGGAATTGATCAAACAATAGAACGAAAGGATGCGTCACAAACATCAATTCAAACAGAAAAATGGCAACAAAGGCAATTACAGCATAAAACAAATTCTTTATAACTTTCAGACCATATTGAAATTCTGCCAACCAAAAGAAGAGAACATTTATGGGTCCACCTGTTAATGGGTAGGCAGCATAACAAAATATGAAGTAGATAAATGAGCTAAAAATGAAACACTTACCGACTAAGGCTCACCATACACTAACCAAGTTTACTTCGACAGACTCAAATCATAAATGAGAATTTTTTATTGCTTGATGAGGGGAGGACTGATATCAATCAACCATACACCCATAGACCAAGAGTGGGTTCATACTCTATGTACGCAAAATAACCAAAAGAACCTTGTATAAGTGTATTCTTACATTGAGGAAAAGCATCTTGCTTATGACATGACGTTGCTAGATCTCACTTCTTTTCACATTTGAGGAAAAGCATCCACCATTCAAAATGCCTCTAAAACTTATCACCACATTGCTGCACAATGCTCAACTTAGGAATGTAAAATGAAATGTGGGTCGTAAGGCCAATACATTAGTATTTACAAAACCAATTCCTCTTACCATTTCTATGCACACGAATACTAACATTTGGGTTTTGAAACTAAGTGTGCAAGCCAATTTAGAGAACTTTGTTGACCTTAAGTGGACTTATAAACCACAAATTAGCCTGATTAGTGATTTCTAAGCATTGGATTGCAATCGTTTTCATGGGATGATTTTTAACCGTGGAATTTGAGCATTATTTGGAGTACTACGATCCAAAGGTTTGGACTCACTAATCTGGCTGAATTTTGGTATGTAGGTCCACCTAGAGATGGGTCTAACATCCAATACCATCAGATGTCTCTAAAGTGTGCCAATGGCTCACGTGGGATTATTTTTAACCATGGAATTTGAGCATTATTTGGAGTACTAAGATCCAAAGGTTTGAATTCACTAATCTGGCTGAATTTTGGTATGTAGGTCCACCTAGAGATGGGCCTAACATCCATACCGTCAGATGTCTCTAAAGTGTGGCACATGGCTCACGTGGGATTATTTTTAACGGTGGAATTTGATCATTATTTGGAATAATAAGATCCAAAGGTTTGAAACTCACTAATCTGGCTGAATTTTGGTAAGTGCTTGAATCATGTTGAGAAAGTGCTTGAATCCTATTGCTAGATATCACCAGCCACGTTGATTTTTTGTGTATAGGTCCACCACGGTGTACATTCAGTCAAGTGCACACATTCAGTCTGAATGTGATAAATGGACAGCAAAGGGGACTGTCCAAATGGTGTCAGATGTGGGCACATCTGAATGTGAACTGGGTGTGAACATTCTTAGAGACTACTGAATGTTCACACCCATGTGGACCATGTCTCCTCTGTTTTTTACATGATAAACAGAATCCGGACAAATTTAGAAAGAGACAACTTTGAGCTGAAATTTAATTAGAGAGAGAGAAAGAGAGACAACTTTGAGTTGAATTTTATAAACTCAGAATTAGAGATAGAGACAACTTTGAGTTGAATTGTATAAACTCAAAGTTTATAAACCAACTCAGAATTAAAAATAGAGACAACTTTGACTCTTTGCATTTCACAAAAGCAAACCAATTCAAACTCCCAATCCTTTTAACTTCCCCCTAAACCTAGGTCCCCACAACCCGGCCACCTATCTTCTTAAAGCACCCTTGCGCTAATGCACCTTCTAAGGGACAAATCTAAAAAAGTTTACAAAAGTGCATGCTATTCATCTTACAAAAACCTTATCCCATCACCAATCCTCACCTTATGCATAATATCCTGAGTGAAATCTGCATAAACCTTTTTAAATCTGTTAGACACCCAAAGTGATAACTATCAATCACCTAATTGTTATCCCACCTTCACTCCCTAATTACAAACTGCAAATAAGAATGGAATCTACTTTGAACTTTGCTAGATTTCTGGTGATGGAGGACTGTTATTAATATCGTTAGCTACTTCAGGTTCTTTTGTTTTGCATGAAAATAAACATCAGTTGTGATCTCAGATGCCCTATTTGATAGAATAAAAAGAGAGATAATAATCAAATAGTACTGATTCCCATCCTTACACCAACTTCATTGTTTTTGAGAAAATCTTTGTATTGCAATTGACAATCTCATTATTGACAGTACTGCACTAAAGGCAATAGTTTTACCAGTAGTAAATGAGAATTAAATTAAAGCTTCATCAATGTAGCAAAAACAGGCCTGGTTAATATAAAATTTACAAAGGCAGTTAATACAGGGGAAAGTGCAATAATATAAGAATATAGGTGTAGATGGGCACGTCAGTGGTGATATTGCATTCATTGCTGCACTACAAACTATGATGTGCTCTTACAAAGTGTGACGGATTCATCAAAGTGTTCATCCCCATCAAAAGGCCCAGATTCATAGCTCATTTCTCTTTGTAGTGCAAAACTTACATTTTTTATTCTTACCTATATAACTATATCATAACAGGGAATTGAGAGAGATGGTGGAACAAAAATATGGCATCACTTTGGTATTTCCACAAAAGAATTAGAAAGAAAGTTCCACTTGATCCAACAATCATGTTCGAGGCATTTTCAGCAAAGACAAATACAGAGGCATTTCCTCATAACACTTTCAAATATGTGGGTGAGTGCAAAGATGAACAAACTGAATATGACATAAAAAAAACCATTAACAATCATGTCCGAGGCATTTTCAGCAAAGAAAAATACAGAGGCATTTCCTTAATGCTTTATATCCACAGTGAACCTTTAATTAAAATGAGGGATTATACAAATAATTTAATTGGCATCCACTTAAAGAGAATACTACAGTTAAACAAAACCTAGACATGAACATCAAAGATCAACCACAAACGCAAGAGAACTATATACATTGTATGAGAATGAGAGAGATTTAGAAGAAAAATTACAGAAAACAGAGAAGAAGAGCAAAATATAAAAGTAATTCAATAGGCGCGAGAACGCAAGATTGATTCAAAATACCTCGAAAGAAAAGAATGTGCAGACATGTACTCCTTTATCCCACTCTTCTTCGCCATGAAGCAAAAAATTCAACAATGAGATCTAATTAGCAGTCTGGATCAATTAGTAATCTCAAATTCTGGAAGGATCCATTTAAAAGAATGATCTGCGTATGAAAGTGCAAACTTAAAACATTACTTCTAAACACCCCCCAAATAGAACTCTACCCATGGCTCTACATACAATGAGGGCAATGGTCCGCTAATATGAACCATCCACTTAACACGTTGTCTTGAACAATGTGTTATACCTAAATTATGCATTGATTGAACAATCCTATCCATCTAATTAGTTGTTTGAAAATGAACAAACACATGGCTGATAATTACAAAATTTCCTTTTTACCGAGTGCTGTTTTTGGGGGATACATGTCAACAGGTTATATCTTCTCCTGTTTTGGGAGAGCCCCTAGGGCTGATTTTGGGTGAGGAAGATCTCCTCCATCAAAAGCAGCTGAGTCTGAGTTTTTTCACCCCACAAAAATGTGTTCCTCAAAGAAACTTCAGAATGGTCTGACTTTTTAAGGATGATTTCAATGATTAAGATAACATCCTCACTCAAAATCAGCCCTAGGTGTTCTCCCATGATTAATTCTATGTGCATAATGCTAAAATCAAAAGCATAAAAAATAAAAAAGATAAATTTCTGAAACCAAGGGAAAAAACCACAAAATCTGAAACGCATCCTCAACCGAAATCAGGCCTAGGGGCTCTCCCGGGACCACATTAACCATGAAATTTGATGATTTAGGATGGGACTATTGAGCTCCCCAAACCCCAAACCCACAAACCATGAATCCATGGTGAATCCAAGTGGAGACCCCCCACCAAATATCACTTTCACAAATCAAAACACCGACCATCCAAAATTCACCAGACAGAGCAAATGCGAGCAAAAATCATCAAAACAAAGCAAATTCAACAAAAAAAGTTGAATATTATGCCAAAAATTAGCTTGTTTTGTGGTTTCTAGGGATTGGATTTCTAAGTGTTAGATCTGAGTAATCAAAATGGTTTCGGGTTTCAGAAATTATGGGTGGTTTCTAGGCGTTGGATGATGCACTTCTTGAAAGACAAAATGCAATGTAATAGCTTGGTTTCACCTAAATTTAAAGAGTAAAACAGGAAATCTTGCCTTTCTAACTACAACTTCCAAATAATCCCATTCTCCCCAAATCATCCCAAACCAAAAGTAGATTACAAATTTAAAGTAGGAGTTTGAGCTTTCTAAAAGTAAAACTGAGCAATTACTAACAAAAAATAACTACTAACAAAGTAACCACCTGATTCAATTAAAAAAAAGTAGAAGCATTCGAAATCAACACTTTTTTGTTGTGAAACCCAACAAACAAACAACTCCAACTTAAAAAAAATTGGTAAGAGCACATAAAACAAACACAACATTTTCTACCCAAGACACGTAGGAATGCACCATTTTGGTGGTTTCGGAGATACCCAAAAACCCAATTAAATTCCCCCAAATGCAGTAAAGTCGAACAGATTAAAAAAATATAAAGAAAAGAAAAGAAAACAGTTCCCGAATAAGTAAATGCAAGCCCTTTGATTGAACTGGACTGCCAAAATAAGACCAAATCTTGCATTGCTGGTCCAAAATCCATGATGATGGACCAGTTAAAAAAAAACCATTGGTATATATTTGGATGCTTACTATATATATATTTTTTTTGTACCCCCACGAGCTGATGAAACAGCAAGACAAATGATTAGTGCAAACTCAACAGTAGAAAACAATAGAAGCCCCATAGCAACCGACCAAAAAAAAAACCCTAAATCCACTTTTCATGAAATTAAAACAGCAAAGAAATAAAGAAAATATCAATGAACCAAAATCATGAATTAGAAACCTACATGCCACTTCCAATAGCCTAAATCCCCGAGAGAGAGAGAGAGAGAGAGAGACCGAAACCCCATGGAGCAAACCCAGATCTGAAAACCCTAGAGAGCAAACCTCAAGACGTTGAACCGACAAACTCAAAAAAACTAAACCTCAAACCCAAACCCCCCAACCAAACCTCCAAACCGAAGCAAGAGAGAGAGAGAGAGAGGACATACCTGAGCTAGGTTCGTTCCTCCTCTTCTTCAGTTCTTCTTCGGGTTCAGTCCTCCTCTTCTTTCAATTCTTCAGGGAGGGGTTGGTGAGAGGGTGAGAAATGAGCCTGAGAGAGAGAGAAACAAAACAGAGGAGTGGATTCCCCTGGGATCGTTCCTCCTCTTCTTCAGGGAGAGGGGGCCATTGCTTTCTTCTCTTCTCTTCTTTCTCTTCCCCTTTGCTTTGTTACCAGTTCTTGGTAAACCTAGAGGCTTGTTCGCTGGATTGCTTTTTTCTCTTCTCTTCTTTCTCTTCTCTTCTCTCTCCTTTGCTTTGTTACCGGTTAAGAATTTGAATTCAAAGAACTGAGATAGTTGCACCGCGTGGAAATTACTTGGAATTCTTAATGAATTCTAATTTTAGCTGTTTGGACCAAGGTGGCCGTTATAACGAAAAAACGCTCGGGGGGCAAAAACGAAAAAAAAATGAGAAATAACGGGAAAAAAAAGGGTCTGAATTTCAAAACGGAAAATAGCGGGAAAAAAATAGAATATAGCGGAAAATAACGGAAAAAATAAAAAAACTGTCATTTTTTCACAATTTTTCCCTGAAAATAACGGTCATTATTTTCATTATAACGGAAAACAACGGCCGTTATTTTCGTTATAACGGCCATTTTTCTGGGCGTTTTAACGGTACATAACATAACACGGTAAGTCTGAATCCGTTATAATGGCCATTATTTTCATTATAATGGCCAATTTTTAAATCTTGGTTTGGACATCTAACAGAATTGAATTTTCTATCTATCTACATAAGAGAAATATCATCATCTCATGAATTTTATGTTATGAACCACTATTTTTTTGTCATCCGTCAATTTAAAACCTGATTAGTGATTTCAAACCTTTGGATCTTTGTACACCAAATAATCTTCAAATTCCACCGTTGAAATCAACCCATGAAACGAACTCCAATCCAATGCTTAGAAATCACTAATCAGGCTAATTTTTGGTCTATAGCTATCACGCCCCGAATTTCGGCACCTGAACCCGACCCGAATACCTGTGGATCAACTCGTTTACCCGAAATCCAGGGTGTGATTAAAAATAAAAGTTTTTTTTATTCTGAAATATCTTTTTAAATTATCACAATTCCTCATAAATCAAAACAATAAACTTTTGTAAAGACGTTTTGCTTAATTTAACCGTTTGATATATTTGTAGAATTAAATTTTTGCGATTAACCGGTACGGTACCCAAAATAATAATTAAATTTATTTTCAATCAAAACTAATGATTATGATATCTATAATTACCTAAAATTTATATTAAAGAACTTTTGTAAAATCACTTAAACCAAAATATTTATTTGATAGTATTTTGAGAAATATTTTTCGCAATCTAATAGAGAACGATTATTTTTTTGGTTAAAATTAAATAATGTGAAAAAAATTATTTCATTCAAGGGTTTTGTTCTATAAATAAAGACAAATAACTTTAATAAATAAAGTTTTATCAAAATATCATATTTTATAATTATTTTAATCATTTTACAACTATCATCAGTTCCTAAAAGTAACCGACAAAATTCAATTGGTTAATTATTTTTTGACTTAATCGCATGATTCGGGAGTCAATTTAAAACTAAATCTAACAAGTGATATATGTATTTCATAGTACTCAAAATTTATGATTTTTATATTAAATAATATAGTACATATTTTATTTTAAAAATTAAAGAAAAAGTTGAAACAAAATAAAAAATTGTTAAAAATTATTAATTGATAACCAGTCAGTAAAATAGGTCTACAAGACAGCTCCAATTTAATTAAGTGACCAACCATATATTTTTGGAAAGCTAACTCGAAGCTTTACGTGTTTTGTATTTGGCCAAAAGATATATTTTTATTATTCGTAGGTCAAAAACTCAGTCGAAGTTGATTAATATGTGTTATTTGTACATGACAGCAACTATAATGTTCACTTTGTTGAATTTTACAAAATATAAAAAACTACGTCAAATTTTTAAAAAATTCTATAAAATCATACAATCAGTTTTAAAACAAACCCCTAAACCCTACTCTTTGTCAGGGAGTGCCGTGGGCACGAGCCACCCACTAGTATATTTAAATCTTTCAAAAGCCTCTTGGGCTTTGTAATGTTCTAGTCCTCATAAATGGTTCCCTCAGACAAGTTATATACTTGTTACCCTTTTCTTATAAGTTATATACTTGTTATTACATGTTTAGATATCTTAGTTTGAGATCTGTCCAAATTTTGTTTAAGCCTAATTATTTATGGCTTTTTTATTGCTTGGATGATCTTCCAAGTTCAAATTTCCTATTTCACCTTTGCCTTAAATACCTTCTCTGTCCGGAAAAGACTATTACATAACTATTGTTAATTATACTTGGTCAACCATCAACATTGCCATCTATAAGGCATAATTTTCTTTTGCATTTTCTTACCGTTTGCAATGGTTCAAAACCATTTCAACAATATCAACCGCTTAAAATTTCACATTTGAAACGGATCAAAATCGTTTCACAAATTTTTGAAACATTGCAGAATTATATTTTGCAACGGTTTAGAACTGTTGCTTAGTTTTAAATAATTCATAATTGTGACAAACCATAAGTCAGAAACGGTTTACAACCGTTGCATTACAATCATTTGCAATGGTTTTGCATCATTTCTTAATTTTAAATGATTTATAACTGTGACGAAACATGGTTTAAAACGGTTCAAAACCGTTGCAATGTAAACTACCGCAACAGTTTAAAATCGTTTCTATTTTATATTTTGCAACGGTTTTGAACCGTTTCAAGAACTGTTTCTATTTTATATTTTGCAACGGTTTTGAACCGTTGCAAAAATGTTTATTCCCATGTGGAATTCAGAATGAAACGGGTTTGAGCCGTTGCAATTTAATTTGAAACGCCACTTTTTGCAACGGTTTTAAGCCGTTTCAAATTAGTTTCACAACGGTCCAAAACCGTTGCAAATAGGCAATTTTGGTGTAGTGTCCCTCCACAATCTCCATTGATCTTTTCTTCGTCTTCTCTTTGTCAAAAAAAAATACAGAAAAGAAAAACAAAGAAAAAAGAAAACGAAAAAGGAAGATAGAAGAAGAAGAAGAAGAAGGAAGAGGATAGGATCGTCCCTACCTGATCACCGCCCAGCCTCCCTCCACGACCTGTAACTTCGAGTTGCAGGTCTGAAACTGCCCTGTGCCTTCACCTCCTCAACCACCAAAGGAGCAACTTGCTCCCCCTTGTGCGCCAACCACCAGAACCGTTAGCTAGACCTACAACTCTGGCAGTTGTCGGGTTGGCCAGCAACTCTCCCGACTTGCAGGCGCTGCCCTCATCCTCCCAACTCCTCTTCATCCGCCTACCATCTCCAATCCCAGCCGCTTTCTACACTGGTCCTCTCCAAAAAAGAAGATCAAAGAAAAAAAAAAGAGAGAAGAAAAGAAGAAAAAGAAGAAAAGAAAATAGAAGGGAAGGATAAAAGAGAAGGGAGGAACGTACCTCCACCATTACCAATTAGTGTGACATGTGGCTCACATCACGGACCACGGTATGATCCACGTGGCACACTCTTAAAGACCACTGACTGTATAGATGTTTGGGTCATGTGGCCGATGAGAAAATGGAACCAAAGAGGTCTACCTGTTGGCCCACCTTACCTTAGTCTCTCCATGTTGCAAGTTTCAGCTCAACTGCCAAATTCTGGGTATTACAATACCTAGGAATGTTGACAACTCATGAGCCAAACATTCAGGGGTAGCATGCACTTTGTCAAGCACTTTGCATGATCTGCAATGTTGACAAACCATGTTGCAAGTGGGCAGAAACAATACCAGTTTGAAGAGAAACCATTGCAATGTGGTAGATCAGATGTTTCAATCTTCTGATTGGGTGATTCTTTAGTCATTTGAGGAAGCCAATGAATGGTGGATTTCAAGCTTCTAGCCCCTACATGTGCACCTAGGTAGTTAATGATATGTATTTGTTCCGTGATCACCCTCCAATTTACACAGATTACGAATTATCCTATTGAATGGTGGGTTCAGTTGTTCACATTGTGGGTTCATTTGTTTGCATGTTTTGGACTCTTTGTCGGGGAGTGCCGTGGGACGAGCCACCCACTAGTATATTTAAATCTTTCAAAAGCCTCTTGGGCTTTGTAATGTTCTAGTGCTCATAAATGGTTCCCTCAGACAAGTTATATACTTGTTACCCTTTTCTTATAAGTTATATACTTGTTATTACATGTTTTGATATCTTAGTTTGAGATCTGTCCAAATTTTGTTGAAGCCTAATTATTTGTGGCTTTTTTATAGCTTTGATGATCTTCCAAGTTTCAATTTCCTATTTCACTTTTGCCTTAAATACCTTCTCTGTCCCGAAAAGACTATTACTTAACTATTGTTAATTATACCAGGTCAACCATAAACATTGCCATCTATAAGGCATAATTTTTTTTTGCATTTTCTTACCGTTTGCAACGGTTCAAAACCGTTTCAACAATATCAACCGCTTCAAATTTCACATTTGAAATGGATCAAAACCGTTTCACAAATTTTCAAAACATTGCAGAATTATATTTTGCAACGGTTCAGAACCGTTGCTTAGTTTTAAATAATTCATAATTGTGACAAACCATAAGTTAGAAACGGTTTACAACCGTTGCATTACAATCATTTGCAATGGTTTTGCACCATTTCTTAATATTAAATGATTTATAACTGTGACGAAACATGGTTTAAAACGGTTCAAAACCATTGCATAATTATATTTTGAGACGATTTTGAGCCGTTGCTAATAGAAACGGTTCAAAACCGTTGCAATGTAAACTACCACAACAGTTTAAAACCGTTTCTATTTCATATTTTGCAACGGTTTTGAACCGTTTCAAGAACCGTTTCTATTCGATATTTTGCAACGGTTTTGAACCGTTTCAAGACTTGAAACGGTTCAAAACCATTGCAAAAATATTTATTCCAATGTGGAATTCAAAATGAAACGGGTTTGAGCCCTTGCAATTTAATTTGAAACGCCACTTTTTGCATCGATTTTAAGCCATTTCAAATTAGTTTCACAACGGTCCAGAACCATTGCAAATAGGCTATTTTGGTGTAGTGTCCCTCCACAATCTCCATTGATCTCGTTTCTTCGTCTTCTCCTTATTGAAAAAAAAATACAGAAAAGAAAAACAAAGAAAAAAGAAAAAGAAAAAGGAAGATAGAAGAAGAAGAAGAGGATAGGATCGCCCCTACCTGATCACCGCCCAGCCTCCCTCCATGACCTACAACTTCGAGTTGCAGGTCTGAAACTGCCCCGTGCCTTCACCTCCTCAACCACCAAAGGAGCAACTTGCTCCCTCTTGTGCGCCAGCCACCGGAACCGTTAGCTAGACCTGCAACTCTGGCAGTTGCCGATTTGGCCAGCAACTCTCCCGACTTGCAGGCGCTGCCCTCATCCTCCTAACTCCTCTTCATCCGCCTACCATCTCCAATCCCAGCCGCTTTCTACACTGGTCCTCTAAAAAAAAGAAGATCAATGAAAAAAAAAAGAGAAGAAAAGAAGAAAAAGAAGAATAGAAAACAGAAGGGAAGGAGAAAAGAGAAGGGAGGAACGTACGTCCACCATTACCAATTAGTGTGACATGTGGCTCACATCACGGACCACGGTATGATCCACGTGCCACACTCTTAAAGACCACTGACTGTATGGATGTTTGGATCATGTGGAAGATGAAGAAATGGAACCAAAGAGGTCCACCTGTTGGCCCACCTTACCTAACTCCCTCTCCATGTTGCAAGTTTCAGCTCAACTGCCAAATTCTGGGTATGACAATACCTAGGACTGTTGACAACTCATGAGCCAAACATTCAGGGGTAGCATGCACTCTGTCAAGCACTTTGCATGATCTGCAATGTTGACAAACCATGTTGCAACTGGGCACAAATAATACTAGTTTCAAGAGAAACCATTTCAATTGGATTCCAATAGTGATAGTGAATGTGGTAGATCAGATGTTTCAAACTTCTGATTGGGTGATTCTTTAGTCATTTGAGGAAGCCAATGAATGGTGGATTTCAAGCTTCTAGCCCCTACATGTGCACCTAGGTAGTGAATGATATGTATTTGTTCAGTGATCACCTTCCAATTTACACAGATTACGAATTTTCCTCAGACAAGTTATATACTTGTTACCTTTTTCTTATAAGTTATATACTTGTTCTTACATGTTTAGATATCTTAGTTTTAGATCTGTCCAAATTTTGTTGAAGCCTAATTATTTGTGGCTTTTTTATACCTTGGATGATCTTCCAAGTTCCAATTTCCTATTTCACTTTTGCCTTAAATACATTCTGTGTCCCGAAAAGACTATTACTTAACTATTGTTAATTATACCAGGTCAACCATCAACATTGCCATCTATATAAGGCATAATTTTTTTTTGCATTTTCTTACCGTTTGCAACGGTTCAAAACCGTTTCAACAATATCAACCACTTCAAATTTCACATTTGAAACGGATGAAAACCGTCTCACAAATTTTCAAAACATTGCAGAATTATATTTTGCAACGGTTTAGAACCGTTGCTTAGTTTTAAATAATTCATAATTGTGACAAACCATTAGTCAGAAATGGTTTACAACCGTTGCATTACAATCATTTGCAATGGTTTTGCACCGTTTCTTAATTTTAAATGATTTATAACTGTGACGAAACATGGTTTAAAACGGTTCAAAACCGTTGCATAATTACATTTTGAGACGGTTTTGAGCCGTTGCTAATAGAAACGGTTCAGAACCGTTGCAATGTAAACTACCGCAACAGTTAAAAACCGTTTCTATTCCATATTTTGCAACGGTTTTGAACCGTTTCAAGACTTGAAACGGTTCAAAACCGTTGCAAAAATGTTTATTCCCATGTGGAATTCAGAATGAAACTGGTTTGAGCCGTTGCAATTTAATTTGAAACGCCACTTTTTGGAACGGTTTTAAGCCGTTTCAAATTAGTTTCACAATGGTCCAAAACCGTTGCAAATAGGCAATTTTGGTGTAGTGTCCCTCCACAATCTCCATTGATCTCGTTTCTTTGTCTTCTCTTTATCAAAAAAAAAAATACAGAAAAGAAAAACAAAGAAAAAAAGAAAAAGAAAAAGGAAGATAGAAGAAGAAGAAGGAAGAGATAGGATCGCCCCTACCTGATCACCGCACAGCCTCCCTCTACGACCTGGAACTTCGAGTTGCAGGTCTGAAACTGCCCCGTGCCTTCACCTCCTCAACCACCAAAGGACCAACTTGCTCCCCCTTGTGCGCCAGCCACCGGATCTGTTAGCTAGACCTACAACTCTGGCAGTTGCCGGTTTGGCCAGCAACTCTCCCGACTTGCAGGCGCTGCCCTCATCCTCCCAACTCCTCTTCATCCGCCTACCATCTCCAATCCCGGCCGCTTTCTACACTACTCCTCTCCAATAAAGAAGATCAAAGAAAAAAAAAAGAGAAGAAAAGAAGAAAAATAAGAAAAGAAAACAGAAGGGAAGGAGAAAAGAGAAGGGAGGAACGTACCTCCACCATTACCAATTAGTGTGACATGTGGCTCACATCACGGACCACGGTATGATCCACGTGGCATACTCTTAAAGACCACTGACTGTATGGATGTTTGGATCATATGGCAGATGAGGAAATGGAACCAAAGAGGTACACCTATTGGCCCACCTTACCTTAGTCCCTCTGCATGTTGCAAGTTTCAGCTCAACTGCCAAATTCTGGGTATGACAATACCTAGGAATGTCCAGATTTTGTTGAGATCTGTCCAGATTTTGTTGAAGCCTAATTATTTGTGGCTTTTTTATAGCTGGGATGATCTTCCAAGTTCCAATTTCCTATTTCACTTTTGCTTTAAATACCTTCTCTGTCCGAAAAAGACTATTACTTAACTATTGTTAATTATACTAGGTCAACCATCAACATTGCCATCTATAAGGCATAATTTTTTTTTTTGCATTTTCTTACCGTTTGCAACGGTTCAAAACCGTTGCCACAATATCAACCGCTTCAAATTTCACATTTGAAACGGATCAAAACCGTTTCACAAATTTTCAAAACATTGCAGAATTATATTTTGCAACGGTTTAGAACCATTGCTTAGTTTTAAATAATTCATAATTGTGACAAACCATAAGTCAGAAATGGTTTTCAACCGTTGCATTACAATCATTTGCAATGGTTTTGCACCGTTTCTTAATTTTAAATGATTTATAACTGTGACGAAACATGGTTTAAAACGGTTCAAAACCGTTGCATATTTACATTTTGAGACGGTTTTGAGCCGTTGCTACTAGAAACGGTTCAAAACCGTTGCAATGTAAACTATCGCAACAGTTTAAAACCGTTTCTATTTTATATTTTGCAACGGTTTTGAACCGTTTCAAGAACCGTTTCTATTTCATATTTTGCAATGGTTTTGAACCGTTTCAAGACTTGAAACGGTTCAAAACCGTTGGAAAAATGTTTATTCCCATGTGGAATTAAGAATGAAACGGGTTTGAGCCGTTGCAATTTAATTTGAAATGCCACTTTTTGCAACGATTTTAAGCCATTTCAAATTAGTTTCACAACGGTCCAAAACCGTTGCAAATTGGCAATTTTGGTCTAGTGTCCCTCCACAATCTCCATTGATCTCGTTTCTTCGTCTTCTCTTTATCAAAAAAAAAAAAATACAGAAAAGAAAAACAAAGAAAAAAGAAAAAGAAAGGGAAGATAGAAGAAGAAGAAGGAAGAGGATAGGATCGCCCCTACCTGATCACCGCCCAGCCTCCCTCCACGACCTACAACTTTGAGTTGCAGGTCTGAAATTGCCCCGTGCCTTCATCTCCTCAACCACCAAAGGAGCAACTTGCTCTCCCTTGTGCGCCAGCCACCGGAACCGTTAGCTAGACCTGCAACTCTGGCAGTTGCCGGTTTGGCCAGCAAGTCTCCCGACTTGCAGGCACTGCCCTCATCCTCCCTTCTCCTCTTCATCTGCCTACAATTACTTAACTATTGTTAATTATACCAGGTCAACCATCAACATTGCCATCTATAAGGCATAATTTTTTTTTGCATTTTCTTACCGTTTGCAACGGTTCAAAACCGTTTCAACAATATCAACCGCTTCAAATTTCACATTTGAAATGGATCAAAACCGTTTCACAAATTCTCAAAACATTGCAGAATTATATTTTGCAACAGTTTAGAACCGTTGCTTAGTTTTAAATAATTCATAATTGTGGCAAACCATAAGTCAGAAACGGTTTACAACCGTTGCATTACAATCGTTTGCAATGGTTTTGCACCGTTTCTTAATTTTAAATGATTTATAACTGTGACGAAACATGGTTTAAAACGGTTCAAAACCGTTGCATAATTACATTTTGAGACGGTTTTGAGCCGTTGCTAATAGAAACGGTTCAAAACCGTTGCAATGTAAACTACCGCGACAGTTTAAAACCGTTTCTATTTTATATTTTGCAACGGTTTTGAGCCGTTTCAAGAACCGTTTCTATTTTATAGTTTGCAACGGTTTTGAACCGTTTCAAGACTTTAAACGGTTCAAAACCGTTGCAAAAATGTTTATTCCCATGTGGAATTCAGAATGAAACGGGTTTGAGTCGTTGCAATTTAATTTGAAACACCACTTTTTGCAACGGTTTTAAGCCATTTCAAATTAGTTTTACAACGGTCCAAAACCATTGCAAATTGGCAATTTTGGTGTAGTGTCCCTCCACAATCTCCATTGATCTCGTTTCTTCGTCTTCTCTTTATCAAAAAAAAAAATACAGAAAAGGAAAACAAAGAAAAAAGAAAAAGAAAAAGGGAGATAGAAGAAGAAGGAAGAGGATAGGATCGTCCCTACCTGATCACCGCCCAGCCTCCCTCCACGACCTGCAACTTCGAGTTGCGGGTTTGAAACTACCCCGTGCCTTCACCTCCTCAACCACCAAAGGACCAACTTGCTCCCCCTTGTGCGCCAGTCACCGGAACCGTTAGTTAGACCTGCAACTCTGGTAGTTGCCGGTTTGGCCAGCAACTCTCCCGACTTGCAGGAGCTGCCCTCATCCTCCCAACTCCTCTTCATCCACCTACCATCTCCAATCCCAGCCGCTTTCTACACTGGTCCTCTCCAAAAAAGAAGATCAAAGAAAAAAAAAAGAGAGAAGAAAAGAAGAAAAAGAAGAAAAGAAAACAGAAGGGAAGGAGAAAAGAGAAGGGAGGAATGTACCTCCACCATTACCAATTAGTGTGACATGTGGCTCACATCACGGACCACGGTATGATCCACGTGGCACACTCTTAAAGACCACTGACTGTATGGATGTTTGGATCATGTGGCAGATGAGGAAATGGAACCAAAGAGGTCCACCTGTTGGCTCACCTTACCTTAGTCCATCTCCATGTTGCAAGTTTCAGCTCAACTGCCAAATTCTGGGTATGACAATACCTTGGAATGTTGACAACTCATGAGCCAAACATTCAGGGGTAACATGCACTTTGTCAAGCACTTTGCATGATTTGCAATGTTGACAAACCATGTTGCAAGTGGGCACAAACAATACCAGTTTCAAGAGAAACCATTGCAATTGGATTCCAATAGTGATAGTGAATGTGGTAGATTAGATGTTTCAAACTTCTGATTGGGTGATTCTTTAGTCATTTTAGGAAGCCAATGAATGGTGGATTTCAAACTTCTAGCCCCTACATGTGCACCTAGGTAGTGAATGATATGTATTTGTTCGGTGATTACCCTCCAATTTACACAGATTACGAATTTGCCTATTGAATGGTGGGTTCAGTTGTTCACATTGTGGGTTCATTTGTTTGCATGTTTTGGACTCTTTGTCGGGGAGTGCCGTGGGCACGAGCCACCCACTAGTATATTTAAATCTTTCAAAAGCCTCTTGGGCTTTGTAATGTTCTAGTCCTCATAAATGGTTCCCTCGGACAAGTTATATACTTGTTTCCTTTTTCTTATAAGTTATATACTTGTTATTACATGTTTAGATATCTTAGTTTGAGATCTGTCCAAATTTTGTTGAAGCCTAATTATTTGTGGCTTTTTTATAGCTCGGATGATCTTCCAAGTTCCAATTTCCTATTTCACTTTTGCCTTAAATACCTTCTCTGTCCGAAAAAGACTATTACTTAACTATTGTTAATTATACCAGGTCAACCATCAACATTGCCATCTATAAGGCATAATTTTTTTTTGCATTTTCTTACCGTTTGCAACGGTTCAAAACCGTTTCAAACAATATCAACCACTTCAAATTTCACATTTGAAATGGATCAAAACCGTTTCACAAATTTTCAAAACATTGCAGAATTATATTTTGCAACGGTTTAGAACCGTTGCATAGTTTTAAATAATTCATAATTGTGACAAACCATAAGTCAGAAACGGTTTACAACCGTTGCATTACAATCATTTGCAATGGTTTTGCACCGTTTCTTAATTTTAAATGATTTATAACTGTGACGAAACATGGTTTAAAACGGTTCAAAATCGTTGCATAATTACATTTTGAGACGGTTTTGAGCCGTTGCTTATAGAAACGGTTCAAAACCGTTGCAATGTAAACTACCGCAATAGTTTAAAATCGTTTCTATTTTATATTTTGCAACGGTTCAAACCGTTGCAAGAACCGTTTCTATTTTATAGTTTGCAACGGTTTTGAACCGTTGCAAAAATGTTTATTCCCATGTGGAATTCAAAATGAAACGGGTTTGAGCCATTGCAATTTAATTTGAAACGCCACTTTTTGCAACGGCTTTAAGCCGTTTCAAATTAGTTTCACAATGGTCCAAAACCGTTGCAAATAGGCAATTTTGGTGTAGTTTCCCTCCACAATCTCCATTGATCTCGTTTCTTCGTCTTCTCTTTATCAAAAAAAAAAAATACAGAAAAGAAAAACAAAGAAAAAAGAAAAAGAAAAAGGAAGATAGAAGAAGAAGAAGGAAGAGGATAGGATCGCCCCTACCTGATCACTGCCCAGCCTCCCTCCACGACCTGCAACTTCGAGTTGCAGGTCTGAAACTGCCCCGTGCCTTCACCTCCTCAACCACCAAAGGAGCAACTTGCTCCCCCTTGTGCGCCAGCCACCGGAACAGTTAGCTAGACCTGCAACTCTGGCAGTTGCCGGTTTGGCCAGCAACTCTCCCGACTTGCAGGCGCTACCCTCATCCTCCCAACTCCTCTTCATCCGCCTACCATCTCCAATCCCAGCCGCTTTCTACACTGGTCCTCTCCAAAGAAGAAGATCAAAGAAAAAAAAAGAGAGAAGAAAAGAAGAAAAAGTAGAAAAGAAAATAGAAGGGAAGGAGAAAAGAGAAGGGAGGAACATACCTCCACCATTACCGCTCCTCTCCAAAGCAACACCTGCTGTTATTTGCAACGATCTCCAACGGTGTCGCTTTACCTTGCTGCTGCACACCATCCATAGTACCTTGCTTCACTACCGCCCTCTTCTTCTCCTTCACGGGATGTTGCAAGTGTGAAACTCACTGGTTGCTGCCCACGACATCTCTAAGCTACCAAGCACTAGCAACTAGTGTCCAAACACCACTGCCAGCCACCACGCACTCATCCACCGTGATTGAGCACTACTCCAAGAGTGCTACCATGTATGTACACCATGGTTGGATCTCTCCCATGGTCAGAATCTCTACTCTTTAACTCTTCTCTCTTTAGTCTTCTTTCTCTCTCTAGGATTAGCTCTCTTCTTCTCTCTATAGCACTTTCTCTCTCTAGTTCTTATTTCTATCTCTACATTTCTATAGAATTTTCATGCTTTACAGTCATGTTTTTAGTAATTTCGACAAAAATAGTTTGTAAGCACTATGATTGAATAAAAGTTTATTTGATTTGGCAAAAAAAAAGAAAAGTCATTTTATGTTCTTTACTGCACATTCCCTAATTCCGAGTGAGGATCAACATCCGACATGAATCCCTATGCTAGAATCTCTGAATTTTGTAAGAAATCTCGGATAAATTACAAATCTTGTTGATTCTAGGGTTTCCATAACCAACGACGCGGAAAAAAACCTACTTTCACGGAGCGACAAACATCGGAATAAGGACTTGGAAAG